>OX637466.1:26838033-27356324 GCA_951799995.1 Trifolium subterraneum
TTCTCAAGAAGGTTGTCCTCTATATATAGAAAAGTGAATTGTAAATGTTGAGATAAGACCGTTGCAGAGGGTTGACAGTTGTTGATTCTAGTGAATATGAATTTGATTCTCTTTTTCCAAAAGAAGTAAATCAATTCCACTACTCTTTCGTTGTTGAAACGCTCCACCAATTTGACTAAGGATAGTACATATTTGTACTATACGCTCCATTTGATGATAAGGTTGAGGATAAGAATGATGTACTATTTGATTATTCCTTAACCATGAGTTGTCTTCCTTCAAAAGGAACATCATATAAGCTTTTATCAGAGATACGAGGTTTCTGAAAAACAGAGTATGCTTCTTTAGGATATACTGAACTTTCATCTTTTGATAGTATCTTCAGAAGCTTTGTTAGTCTTCAGAAGCTAACTTCCTTTAGAGGCATTAATAGTCTTCAGACTGTAACCTTCAGAGGCTTCAAGAAGTTCCATCAGAACTTAAATTATGATCTTTGTGTAATAATTTTATACTATATAACTGCACACTTAGATCAATAATTAGTAATTCCAATTATCCATTTAATACTTTGTTATCATCAAAACTTCAAGGTGTTTTTCAATAAAACTCATTTTGTTCCAACAATCTCCCCTTTTTTGATGATGACAAATCTAAAGTATTAAATACAATTGTTGTTGATTTAATTAATTATGTCAACATCAGGTTGTTGAGGTTTGTAAGCTCCCCCTGAGTTTGATAATCACTTAGGATTGAGGTTTGTAAGCTCCCCTTAAGTTTTATTCATAATCAATTTGAATCAGTTTAAGATACAATTTCATAAATATGATTGTATGCTTCATATTTAACTCTCAGATTGTGAGGTTTGCAAGCTCAACTCTTAAGTCTGATAAAATTAATTAAAAGCACAATCTTAATTAATTTCATCTATGAATACACAATTAAGCTTATCAATTTGCTCCCCTTTATAATATCATAACTATAGTAAGATAGAAACAATAATAAAAAGTAGAGAAATTTAGAGACAGATTCAGCTTCTAAAATCTGGATATACAAACACAATTGTATATTTAATATTAACACAGTTATTACTCCCCCTTTTGTTATTATAAAAAAAATAATATAAGCAAGACACATAAAAGGAGAAAGTAAAATAAACATAGTGCACAAACATAGAATCCTATGGGTTCCTAAGAAGACTAAGGATTGTTTGCAGAGTTGCCTTGGTTGACTGTTGTTCTGTAAGCAGATTATCCAGTTTTTGATTTTGATCCATAAGAACTTGGTTTACTGCCTGTTGAAGATCTTCCAATTCTTCGGCT
Organism: Trifolium subterraneum; assembly: GCA_951799995.1. Classification (NCBI taxonomy): domain Eukaryota; kingdom Viridiplantae; phylum Streptophyta; class Magnoliopsida; order Fabales; family Fabaceae; genus Trifolium; species Trifolium subterraneum. Next base: position 26,839,353 of record OX637466.1, read on the forward strand.
GAATTTTTGTCCTTTCTTTCAAACAACTGACCAGGTTCAAGACTGAATTGAAGATATTTGTTGATTGAAGATATGGATTTGTTTATCTTCTTAGTCTTGTCAGAGAAGAAACTGTCATGTACACTTAATTGCCCTTGTTGACTTATATGCTGAATATATTCTTGTTTATCAGACTAAGTGAATACCTTCCCTTGTAGACTTTGTTGAAAAGATTGAAGTTCACTGACATCTTCTAATTGAAGCTTTTCCAAAGCTTGATCAATGTCATCTCTTAGAGTTTCCCATTCATGGACATAAGTATCAGAGTCCAAAGGAGAATATCGTAAGTTATGCAGTGATTTAAGTCTTTCAAGCATTGCATTACATGTTTTTCAAGCATTGTTATGTTTGAAATAGGTGATGTGGGAGAATCTGAGATGTTTGGTTCAGAATTGGTTGGTGAATTTTGTTCAGAGGCTGGTTGAGTGTTGTGAACAAGAGAGACTCTGAATGATGTTTCATTCAGAATTTCTTCTTGAGTTAGAATCTTTGGTGATTGTTCTGAATTGTTGGATGCTGAAGATTTAGCTTTTTCCTCCTCATGAATTTGCTTATCTTCAAGGTTGAATGGTTTATTGAATTTGGCTTTTCCTTTATTGAGATGATTCATGAGTTCTTCAAATTCTTCAGAAGAAGATGAAGAAAGAGTTTGAAAATTTTTATCAGATTGAGGATGTATTGTGTTCAGTGGTTTAAAATTTTCAATGATGGTATTTTGAGGTAAAAGGTCAGAAATGATGGTATTAAATGCTTGAATAACATGAATACAATGATTCAAAGAATTTAAATTACCTGTATTACTTTGACCATTTTCTTCAGATTCTGGTACTTAAGTCCTCTGTCTTTTTGAATTAGTCTGATCCTCGTTATTCATTGATCTTTTCTTCCCTTTTGTAGTTCTCCTCCTCTTAGGGACATTCTTAGGTTCAAAAATTCCCTCATTGATTTCTTCTTCAACATTATCCTCTTTAGCAGTAGCCATTGTTTCTTCATACACATCTTCCTCATAGCTTTCCTCTTCAACTTTTACATCAACTGTTTTCTCCATTACAAACTGAGCATCTTCAAAATTGAGATTGATAGAGGCCTCCTTTAGATGAGAATCCTTTGTGTAGATGTCAATAGGGATATCTTCAGGAAATCTTAAAACTTGTGATGAACTTGTCATTCTGAGGTTTGGGTTATGGGTATTGCTAAGACTTTTCAGAAAGAAAGAATAATTTCTGAGTTCAAGACAGAATTTGAGCAGTGTAGGTTGTGAAAGTGAAAGTGTGAAAGTGATAATCATTATATTATATATATATAAAAGTTGTTAAGTCTCCGAGTAACCCTAATTTAACCTCACTTAAACCCTAATTTAATTATTAAAAATGTTAAAAATTTTCTCACCAAGAATCGAACTCATGTCCTCTAACAATTGATTAGTTCATATACCACTAAGCTATTTAAATTCATTTGATATATTATATATATAAAAGTTGTTAAGTCTACAAGTAACCCTAATTTAACCTCACTATTATTAAAAATGTTAAAAAAATTTCACCGAGAGTCGAACTCATGTCCTCTAACAATTGGTTTGTTCATATACCACTAAGCTATTTAAATTCATTTGATATATTTTGGTTACACCAACTAATAACTACGACTTTCAAGGCTTAATATTGCTTTCCTATAAATCAACTCCATTTTTTTTCCAACACACATTCAATCTTTATAATAGTATATATATTTTTTTCAAATCCAATATATTTTTTCCTAATAATAATGTCTGATTTTGTTTACATAAAAATAAACCCCATTTATTTTTTTCATCACATTCAATCTATTTTTTCTAATCCAATTATTTTTATTTGATCTACCTGAATTAACTCCATTTCTTTTTTTTTCCATCAAACATTCAAAGAATTTTTTTAATCCAAATTATTTTTATTTGATCTACCTGAATTTTTTTTAATATTCAATATATATTTTTCCTTAATTAAGATCTATTATTAATAACATATAAAGATATATATATTTCTCCAGCTAACCATAATTAACCCTATTTTAATTTAAATAAATTGTTAACAAATACATCGCTGCGATTCGCTACACAAATATCTAACACTGTTATTGTTTTTATTTTAGGGCGCATTCATGTTACCAAAAATGTTTGCATCTGATTTTCGTGACAACGTACATCGTTATGCTACACTATTGATCCAAATGGAAATCAATTTGAAGTTTTTGTTGAAAAAATTTACGGCAATATATATTTTACATATACTACATTGCGTGATTTTTATAATATTCAGTATGGTACTTGGGTGATTTTATTATAAACTTGGATGCGTCAGTTTGAACTGATTTTAAAGGACAAATTTGATTTATTCATCCTTCTAAGTTCACTCCTCCTATAAAATTTAATTTGGATAAATGTAAAAGAACAATTGACTAAATATGATGTAATAACTGGATTTTTGGTGATTTTTTTATATTTATATTTCCTAACTTTATTTTTTCGATGGTATTCTACAAATATTATTTGAATGTTATATATTATATTTAAATATGTTTACAAAGAATAATAAAACTAAATTGAATGTTATATATAACATTCTAAAAGACCCGTGCATCGCACGGGTAGTAGTCTAGTTTTAAATAAATAAGCAAACTGACAAGAGGGAGTTTAACAGTTTTTAAAATAAGATTTTTAGAAATCATCATTAAATGTCTTTACCCAATTAGAATCAAGAAGCGTGTTAAAGAATCACACAGTAATCTACATGTGTCAAGGACACCTGTTAGTCACACTGAGGTTATGATCGTTACCACTTCTAGTAATGATCAAAGGCTATTTTAGAGAAAATTTCAAACTCCGAGAAATTTTTAAAGATTCAGAGGCTGAGCTCACAATTTTCACTTCAGAGCTAGTTTTCTTCAGAGACAAAAGTCGTGTTCAGATTCTTTTTAATAAAATCAAATCTTTCAACAACTAAGGGTTTTGTAAATATATCAGCCCATTGTCTTTCAGTTTCAATGAACTGAATATTTACACTACCCTTCTGAACAAGGTCTCTTATAAAATGATGTTTAATTTCAATATGCTTAGCTTTGGAGTGTAAAATTGGGTTTTTAGAATGTTGGATAGCAGCAGTGTTATCACAATATAAAGGAATATTGTGACTATTTACTTTGTAATCCTCTAACTGATATTTCATCCAGAGTAGTTGTGTGCAACATTTAGCAGCTGAAATGTATTCTGCTTCTGTTGTAGACAAAGCTATGGTAGTTTGTCTTTTACTGGCCCAAGATATGAGACTTTCACCAATAAATTGGCAATTTCCACTAGTGGATTTTCTCTCAACCTTGTCTCCAGCATAATCAGCATCACAGAAACCTATCAGCTTATAGTCTTTGGATTTCTTATAAAATAATCCAAGATTTGTGGTTCCCTTCAGATATCTAAAGATTCTCTTTACAACAGTAAAATGAGATTCTCTAGGATCTGATTAGAATATAGCACACAGGCATACACTGAATAAAATGTCAGGCCTTGATGCAGTTAGGTAAAGTAAAGAACCAATCATACCTCTTTAGACTTTTTGGTCTACCTTTCCTTCAGATTCATCTTTACTTAGACTGCTTGTTGGATGCATAGGTGTAGACATTGGTTTGCAATCTTCCATGTTGAATTTCTTTAAAAGCTCTTTGGTGTATTTAGTTTGATGAATGTAGGTTCCATTTTTGGTCTGATTGATTTGAATTCCTAAGAAGAATTTTAATTCTCCCATCATGCTCATCTCAAATTCATCCTGCATTACTTGGGAAAATTCTTTGCACAAGGATGGATTAGCAGATCCAAAAATTATATCATCAACATAAATTTGAATAACCAAAATATCATCTTTAAATGTTTTTCTGAAGAGAGTATTGTCAACCTGTCCTTTTTGAAAACCTTTTTCAACTAAGAAGTTACTCAATCTTTCATACCAAGCTATGGGAGCTTGTTTAAGACCATAGAGTGACTTTTTTAATTTAAAAACATGTTCAGGATTCAAGGAATCTTCAAATCCTGGTGGTTGTTTGACATATACTTCTTCTGAAATGTAGCCATTTAATGATGCACTTTTAACATCCATTTGATACAATACAATATTATGATTAGAAGCATAAGAAAGAAGTAACCTAATTGTCTCAAGTCTTGCAACTGGGGCAAATGTTTTTGTGTAGTCAATTCCTTCTTGTTGACTGTACCCTTGAGCTACAAGTCTTGCCTTATTTCTAACAACCTCTCCTTGTTCATTCAACTTATTTCCGAATACCCATTTTGTTCCAATGATGTTCTTATGATTAGGCTTAGGAACTAAACTCCAAACTTCATTTCTTTCAAACTGATTAAGTTCTTCTTGCATAGCAACAATCCAAGCATCATCAGAAAGTGCTTCATCTATTGAAGTTGGTCTAGTCATATAAATCAATCCAAAAACTGAATCTCATTTCTGAACTTTGATCTTGTCTTTAGTGGACTATCTTTATTTCCCAAGATTAATTCTTCTGGATGTGAGGATTTGTACTTGAAAGATCTTTTGGGTTGTATTTCTTCTTCAATGTGGTCACTATTGTGTTCAGGTTCTGGATGTCTTTTAGAGGCTGATACTTCAGATGTTGTATTGTTGGTCTCTGAGACTTCTAAGTTTTATGAAGTATTATCATACTCTGAGTCTTCATCATCTGACATCTGTAGTTTTGAAAAGTTCCCAACTAGCTCTGACATTTTGTCAGGCTGTTTGTCATCAAATTTAACGTGCATAGTTTCTTCAACTGTGTGAGTTTCAGAATTATACACTCTGTACGTTTTTTAGCGTTCAAAATATCCAATGAAGATACCCTTATAAGCTTTAGCATCAAATATCTTTAGATGAAATTTAATGTTCAGAATGTAACATGTACATCCAAACTGATGAAAATAAGATACATTGAGTTTCTTTCCTTTAAATAATTCATATGTTGTTTTATTCAAGATAGGTCTGATATATATTCTATTTTGAACATAACAAGTTGTGTTTATAGCTTCTGCCCAAAGAAATTTTGCTAAGTTAGTTTCATGCATCATGGTTCTGGCCATTTCTTGTAGAGTTCTGTTCTTTCTCTCTACAACTACATTTTGTTGTGGAGTTCTAGGAGAAGAGAACTCATGGAGAATGCCATATTTTTCACAAAATATTTCAAAGTATTCATTTTCAAATTCACCACCATGATCACTTCTAACTTTTAAAATGTTTAAATCTTTTTCTTTTTTATTATGAGTGCAAAAGTTACTAAACACATCATATGCATGATCCTTATTTCTTAAGAATTTAACCAAAGTCCACCTACTATAGTCATCTACAATAAATAATCCATATTTCTATCCATTGATAGATGTGGTACTGATAGGACCAAATAAATCAATGTGAAGCAATTCTAAAGGTCTTGAAGTAGAAACAATGTGTTTTGGTTTAAAAGATGTTTTCACAATTTTTCCTTTTTGGTAAGATCCACATAAAGCATCTGAGTGATAGTTTAGTTTAGGTAAGCCTCTAACAAGATCAAGTTTGCTTAACTTAGAAATTAATCTCCACTTAGCATGGCCTAATCTTTTATGCCAGACCCATTTTTCTTCACTCAGAGATAATAAACATTTGACTTTTTGATCTTCCAATTCAGATAAATTGATTTTATACACATTGTTTATTCTTTTTCCTTTGAATACTATGAATTGGTTAGAGTTTCTAGTGACTATACAGAAATTTTTATCAGATAAAACATTAAACCCATTGTCACAAAATTGACTGATGCTAAACAAGTTATGTTTTAGTCCATCTACAAACCAGACATCTTTAATTAAAAGAGAAGAGTTATCAACGGTACATGTACCTTTGATTTTACCTTTTTGGTTTCCACCAAAACCAACTGACCCTCCATCTTTCAGATTAAGAGTTGTAAAATTCTTTTGGTACCAGTCATGTGCCTTGAACATCCACTATCCAGATACCATGATTGTTTTATATTTTCTTTTTAGCTGGATAGCTGTTATAAGAAAACAATATCAATCATTGTAATAGTAATCTCCACATTAAATGTGGCATTCATTCCAGTAGTGATTGTCTTTCTTCAAATCAGCATAGTCAGAAGTAAAGAAATGTTTTGGAACATATGTTTTTCTTCCTTTGTTGATGACTTGCTTCCATTTATTTGTTGAGACATATTCTTTCCTACAAGATAAATCTGAGTGGTATACAATTTCACATCTTGGTATCCATTCTCTTCTGGGTCCATATTGGTTAGTTCTAAAGTTCTTTGTTCTAGCTTGTATCTTTGAAAAGCTATGTGGACTAGTATAAAATTTTCTTTGAAAATGTGGTCTTTGAAAAATAGTTTTCTTAGTCCATTGCTTTTGAATCTTAGGTTTTGATTTGTGATCAATACAAGACTTTGAGTGTTTTTCTAATCTTTGATTAGATTTACTTTTCATCAAAGTTTTATTTTGATTACTAATCACAGGCTTTGTATGTTTTAGATTCTAAGTGTTGAAGTTACTGAGCTTCAAAGTGTTCAGACTCTCTGACTTTTCAGTCTTAGACTCTGACTTTTTGGATTATGAGTAACTTGTCTTGAGGTTCTGATTAACAACCTCTGAGTTTCCTTCAGAGCCCGTCTCACAGACTTCAGGAACACTCTCCGAATCTGAAACATTCAGAGTTTGACCTTTTCCTTTCATTGATACAAACGTAAAATAAAGATGAGTGGGGGTTTTCTTTAAACAAATAGAAGAACTTGGTTCTCCATATGTTTTACCATATGAGTAACCAATTCCTTCTCCTTTATTTCTACAAATGCCATAAATCATATAAGCAACTTTGCTTTTATTGACATTTTGATGAACAAACTCTTGAAGAGCAATTTCATGCTCATCACTGGGTTTGTTGCATTTAGCACAACCATTTTCAAGCTCTTGAATTTTGATTAAAGAGTTTTTGTATAAAGTTTGAAAATGATCAACTTTCTTTGTTAAATCATCATGCTGGGTTTTTAAAAGTTTTAGTTCAGCTGATGTTTTAACAAATTTATTTAAAGACATGCCAAGATAAGCTAAAAGTTGTTCTTTAGAATAATTCAGAAATACCTCTACAGATTCTTCAGATCTGATCCTTCAGAGTCTGTATCTTGTTCGGAGTCAGCATCAGAATCTGCTTCTGCCATAAGTAGGAAAAATTGAGCAAGACATGTAAACCAAGAAATAGCTAATAGCAAATAGATTTCATGTATAAAGACAATAGATTAAAGACATTAGAAAATGTTTGCAGAGAGAAAAGAACCCCTTGGTTTTGCCATACACATCCCTCAAATGGGTAAAACTTGAAAAAAATCAAGAATTAAATTTCAAGCCAAAGAACAACAATATATCATATATCGGCATTAATTTACATCACAAATCCAGAACAATAACCTTTTGTTACATTATAAAATTTTGATCGCATACTATCTTATGTAAGAATAAATTTTGCACCAACTGCATTATTGAGAGAGAGAGAGAGAGAGAGAGAGAGAGAGAGAGAGAGAGAGAATAAACCTTCGCATGTGCCCTGGCTCGAGGAACCCGCCGCTGTTAGAGCAGGGAAAGCAACTCCAGGAACCCGCCCTGTCTCCACTAACCCTTTGTACTTTCTGCTCTGCAAAATAAAATAAAAAAAATAGAAGACAAAAAGTAAGATTAAAATTAGAATATGTCAAAAGCATCAAATTAATAGATCAACCATTCCTCCAATTTTTCATTAATCATTTGCCATAGTGTAAAAAAGAACCAATATATGTATATGTGGTCTTGGTGCATCAACAAACTTATTTTTCATATAAATAGCAATAGCAATAGCAATATCAGACCCTATAAGTTCATAGCTTAAATTTTGACACCCTGAAATTATAAGCAAACAATCAATAAGTTTAAAATAGTTGTCTTTAGTATATCAAGTTCAAAATAAAAGTATTAAATAATGGAACCATATACAACATTTCAAAATATGCAAATTAAATAGTAACTTTAAATCAAACACCTTCTACGCAGAAAAATTAAGCATATAACCTACATCGCAAATAACACAGAAAAATATTAAATTTTTTTTTTTTTTTAAACACAGATTTATACAATAGCATCACGTGTCAACTTCTAAAAAAATTGAAGAAAAAATGTTAAAAATAAGTTCTTTGTTGTCTAAAAATGTCTATGTTTAAGTTAAAACTTTACCTGGGTTTTGAAGCGATATTGTTTTGTGTTGAAATTTCTATATAAAAACCCCAAATTAGAACTACATCATTCTCAGGGCCAAAATAAAATAAAAACACAGAAACAACTCTAGCAACTTCCCAAAACTTCAATTATTAGAATTCAAATAAAGAATCATCTGAAAATTGCAACGATGGAGAACTTTAACACCTTTTCAAGAGCTTCATGGTCAAATTCGTAAAACTGCAACAATGGAAAACCAAAAAAAAACCTTAAAACCGAGATTAGCAAACAAAAGAGCATATACACGAAAAAAAGAAAACGCATGCCGGGATCTTTGATACTTACCTTGAGGGTTTTGGATTGTCTCTTGAAGGCCTAACTATGGAAAGGATTAATAAACAAAGAAAGATGAGAAAGGAAGAGGAGGTTGAGAGAAAAATTGGAGAGAAGAAAAAAATGACATCAGAACAAAGAGAAAGAGAATGAAATAAAAAATAAAAACCAGAACCGATAGAAAGATGAGAGAGCGAACGATGAAGGAGAAAAGCCTGATTTGTTGGGGTAAAGCAAATAGAAACTTACAAATGCTAGCGGGCCAGGCAGACGCGTTCCGCGCTTGCCTGTGTCTAACTTATGTTCAAAAACATAAAGATATGTCTTATGTTATAGTGAGTTTGTTAATAAAAAACATTTGCTCCTAAAAAAAACGATGTACCTTATGTTATGGTGAGTTTGTTATAAAAAGATTTTTGTTGGTATAAAAAAAAATCAAATCAATGTTAAGTAATTATGAGGGGTATAATGGGAATATGAAAAAGTCATCCCAAACTCCCTTATCCCCTTTATATATTGTATAGATATTAAATTAAAAATTGGCAGACAACACTATTAATTAGGGAGTAAATTGTGACATGTGGTGAAGAGGTATATTTGAAATTTAAATTTGAATCTCTAGACTCTAATAAATGAGGTGGTAGTTGGGGTTGTCACTAAGGAAGGAATTAGGAGAGAAAAATTAGGGTTAATTAGAGGCATAATAGAAACCCTAACTCTCCTTTTATAGTAATTAAGATTAAGATAAGATGTACCATCCAAAAAGCTAAGGCCTCCTAAAGGCAATAAAAATAAAACACTATCCACAAAGATCTAAAAAGTCAACAATTAATAATAAACAATTAAGGATAGATTTTCACCTCTATCTGGTCATTCTATAATGATCAAGTCAAGCAATTATTGCTTTGAGAAGTCTTGAAAATGAAAGAAGTATGATGAAGGCAAAAACTGGTTTTCTGTTTCTAGTGTTGGTGATGATGATACTCAAAAGCAGTCAGGTAAAGTTGGTTTGTGACAAAAACACAGAGAACAGACCTATATATAAACATATTGTGGCATATAAAATAAGCCGAAATCTTTAACTTAACTCATTCCCATGCAGAGACCGGTACATGTATATTTGACCAATATAATCTCATCAACCTCTTATGTTTTTTCTCTAACATAATATAATTGTCAATAATAAATGAGACCCCTGTATTGGTCATATATAAAAACAATATTGTTTAATTCATTTTTGTTGGCTAGTTAAACTGATTTTTATTTACAAAATAAACACAAAGACTCAACTGTTATCTCATCTAACTAACATCTTTGACTCTCTTTAATGATCTCATCTAATAAGTAGAAGAAAAGGTACAAATTTGCAGTAGAGGATAACGCATCATCCCGAAGTGGAAAATTGGAATATATCATGTGCTCTAAAGATTAAATAATTTTAACATTTTGAAGAGATGAAAGACCTTTCCAAAGATGATATATTTTTATCTTGCATGTCAATTCAAATTTTTATATTGCTATTAGGAAAAATTAATGTTATTACAAAGTGATAACTATATGAGAAACATATATCAGTTCATGAGATCTACTGTTAGACTAAACGTATATTAAAACCCTTTAAAACATGTCTCAAATAGTCTAGCAAGTGCTTATGCCAAATGCTAATATACTATTTCAAAAATGTCAATTTAAACAAGTCCAAGTGTGTTTCTTTCACGGGATTTTTGACAAAATCCACACTTGAAGGGAAGAATAGGGTAGATAAAGTGTGTTATCAGTTTTTTTAAGTAATGGATCTAAGGAAGATAGAATTGAGGAGTTGTTTGGTTGAGACTTGAGAATGTTGTATGATTACAATACTAACTTCAAATTTCAAACATCATGACCTTAGCTTAAACAATTTAAATATAGGTTTATTATTATGATATTCAAAGGTATAGATAGTCTGCTTAGATTATCCTGTATAGATTTCACAAGGCAATGCAAATCACAATCAAAGTGTCGATGACTTGAGATGCATAACACTTAAAACTAAACTTTATTATAAACTTTGTAAGAATATCAAACAACAATCCACAAACATAACAAATCAAACTAATAATCCATATTCTGAGTGATAGAGTTTGGGAAGATTTTGAAAGGTTTAATTTTTCACTTGAGGCTTTAATTCAAAAAGGATATGAAATCCAAGAGATTTAACAAACTATCAAAAAACCCTAAAATTCAAACTTTAAAAGAATCCAAGAAATTAAACCACTAAACTCAAAAACCCTAAAATCAAACTGTAAAGAATCCAAAAATTTAACAAATTAACAATTTATCATCACTCAAAATCATCATAATCAAGTTAACAACAAATTAACAAGAGTAATAGGAGATAGAGAGAGAGATATAGAGAGTGATACGAAGAGAGAGAGAGAGAGAGAGAGAGAGAGAGAGAGAGAGAGAGAGAGAGAGAGAGAGAGAGAGAGAGAGAGAGAGAGAGAGAGAGAAACCTGTGTAGCTTTGAAAGCGTTTATTGTAATTGAAAGCGCTTTCTAATGGGGTAGGTTAAAAAGCACCTTTTGTTTAAAACGTTGTTTAATGTAAAGCGCCGTCTAAACCCATTTTTTTAGATTTAATAATCTTTTTACTAAAGATAAGACAACTTTTTCACATAAACGTGCTGTAAAAGGTCAATATATTAGAAAGCGTCTTTATGTAAAAACGCTGTCTAAAGGCTCCGTGTCTTTTTAACAGCGCTTTTGAGATGTAAGCGCTATTAAAGGGGTGCTGTTATATCTTCTTTTTGGCGTAGTGTTGAGAGAGAATAATCGGGGCTACGACGAGAAAAGCGGCGATGGCTACGTCGAAGAGAGGCGGATGGATCGAGTTGCCTCTATGGTGAGGCGGAGTATGTTGGAACAAAATATGTGTTAATACACACCCTTAGGTTTTGATGATAACAAAGTATTAAATGGACAATTGATGGTACTAATGTTTAAATTAAGTGCAGGAGAATTCAACGTTAAATCAAGAGCACACTTAATTTAGACTCTAATGAAACCTATGGAAGTCTGAATAATTAGACTCTGAAAGAGTTCAGAAGCTACAACGTGGTCAGAAGCTAAACAAAGTTCAGAAGCTCAAAGTAGATCAGAACGTCTGAAGGTGTTCAGGAGCTCAGAGGAGTTCAGAAGCTCAAGGATGTTCAGAGGCCTACAAGAGTTCAGATGCTGTCTGCTAGTCATGAATCATTCAGAGGATGAAGACGTTCAGAAGCTGAATTGCGAGGACTATCAGAGGCTAACCATACAAGACCAATCAGACACCAAGTTATCAAAGGTTCATCAGAAGCAAAGGAATTCCCCAGTCATCAGAGGGCTACATCAACTACAACTTATCAAGCCTGATGATTTGTTATAAGGTAAACTAAATTGCAACGGTCACAAAGGATGTGATCCCCCTCTCTAGGAGCTAGTTGTACCTTATAACTGTACTATTAGACAAACAGTAAAGGTGAAGCTTCTCTGCAAAGGAAGACGTGGCTTTACTCAACGGATCTTCAAAGACTACAACTGTCCATTTTACAACGGGAATTTCTCCAACGTCTCAATGTCTTTCTCAACTCATATAAATATGCCAAAGAAAGAATTGATGACCAGCGCTCTTTATTAGAAAACATCTCTCAGAAGAAAGTGAGAATCTGCATTGTAATAGATAATATCTCTCAAATGAAGTGAGCATAGAAACTAACTTAAGCCTCTGAAGTTATTATGGTTGTAATAAGTTTAAGCTTATAAGTTAGTAGTAAGTCTTCTGCTTAGTGTAGAAGCAACAAAGTCTTCTGCTTAGTGTAGAAGCAAGAAAGTCTTCTACTTAGTGTAGAAGCACATAAGTCTCAATCTTAGTGATTAGAGCATGAAGTCTTGAGCCTGAGTGCTTGAGCAAGGAAGCCTCTGATCTTGTGTGATCAGAGCAAGGAAGTCTCTCTGTCTTGTGTGACTTAGAGCAGGAAGTCTTAAGCTTGTGTGCTTAAGCAAGGAAGTCTTTGATCTTGTGTGATCAGAGCAAGGAAGTCTCTATGTCTTGTGTGACTAAGAGCAGGAAGTCTTGAGCTTGTGTGCTTGAGCATCTATTGTAATCCTTGTGTTTATAGTGAAACTCTCTTGGAAACAAAGGGGACTGGAGTACTCTCAATTTGTGAGGGGAACCAGTATAAATTGTTGTGTGTTCTTCTCTCTCTCACTCTCTCATTTACTCCTTCATCATTCATAACGGCATAAGTTAATTGTGTGAACAATCCGTTGTGCTTTAAAGACTCTGAAAAGGTTTAAATATCTTGGAAAGTTTTTAAATATCCAAAACACAATTCAACCCCCCTTCTTGTGTTTTCTCCACGCACCTTCAGAGTATTGAAGGCAGCAAAGTGATTTTCGTGTCTTTTCTTGTTCGAGCTACTTTTGTGACTTTTGAGAAAAACAGTGTTAAAGAGGAACGAGTGAAAGCAATTATGTTATTATTATTATCACGCGAGCGTGCGAATCTTAAACAGGGGCGGTTTGAACAGCCGGTATTGCCTAGACAACTGTGACAGCTAGGCAACCGTCAGTGTATGTGGAAAGCGATGGCTGTTATAGGCCAACTGCCACTAGTTGACTCCCACTGTATACCCTTTTTCTTGTAGTGAGAGAGCAATAATCAAATAATTGGAATCTGCTAAGAGAATGAAGAATATGTTCTAGTTTAATTAATACAGTACATAGATGGATGCGAAGATAACAAGGCTTAATTAGGAGATGAAATGATTTACTTATTTGGAAGGCAAAGGAAACAAACAACGTTGGACTGAGTAATCAAAGATGAGTGCATAAGGGCGGCAAGTTGACCCCAAAACCAAAACAGATAACAATTTATATGATATTTTTGTAGGAAAATAAACTTATCTCATATCATTAGCAATTTGCAGTAATAGTTTGCTCGGTATAATTAAGGATAACATCAAAATCAGATCATCAACCGCGTGTATATATGAAAATGTATGACTAGTTAACAACAGACTATGCAACCGTGTACCTATAGAAAAGAAGCAACAACGAGATCATTTGAGAAGAGACGATAGGAGGAGAGGATGAATGATAAAAATTAAGAATGAATGACACAAACGTTTTCAAGGAAATCGATTCGCCGGGTAAGAGACAATACCTCTGCAAAGGCCAATAAAAAAAAGGCCACTATCCAAAGACCAATCAGATGAGGCCACCCTCCAAGAGCCAAAGTTGATTGACTATTGGTCACTATCCCAGTTTTGAATCAAGAATGAGAGCAATAAATTTAAAAAACTTGCTCAAGCTTTAGCGGACGGAACAAAACTACTATTCAAAGAGAATCATATTCCATCTAGGGGAGATATTCGTTTATTCGACTCAAACTGTGTATATATGACAAATCAATGGGCGTAAGAGACTTAGGGATAAAATAAAATCTCTACTATGATGGGTTAACGTTTGAGATTTACTTTTGTCATTATACTCCATTTCTCGCGTGTTCTATGAAATTACCAAAATAGCCTCGTCCGCTACTTAGGTCGGGGATACCCACCAAAACACCCTACTTTTATAACGCACGCTACTTAAGTAGCGGACGACATTTTTCAAAAAATTCTCATTTTTATAATGCCCGCTACTTAAGTAGAGAAAGGTTGGTCAGTAAGTGGAAGGTCGCGTCCTCTGGACCATCTCGCGTTTAATCGTTTTATTGATGATAACAACTTGATTGATCTCCCGTTGTGTGGTCGTAAGTTCACGTGGTTCTAAGGGGATGGTCTTTCGATGAGCCGTTTGGATAGGTTCTTGCTTTTTGGGGAGTGGTGCTTGTCTTGGCAAAACTATATGTAGGTAGCCCGGATGAGAGGGATATCTGATCATTGTCCCCTGGTCCTGTCCGTGGATGAGGAGGAATGGGGACCCCGTCCCTCGAGGATGCTTAAATGCTGGAAGGATGTCCCTGACTACAAGCTTTTTGTGAAAGAAAAGTGAAATTCTTTTCAGGTCGATGGTTGGGGTGGCTTTGTGCTTAAATAAAAATTTAAGATGATTAAGATGGCTCTGAAGGATTGACATAAGAATTACACCTAGAATTTACCTAGTCGGATTGAGTCTTTGCAAGAACGGCTTACGACCCTTGATGAGAAGGGGGGAGAGGAGGACCTTTATGATTTGGAACTAGGAGAGCTGCATGGGGTCACGTCGGACATACACACACTCTCGGTTGAATGCAAGCATTTGTTGGCAGTAGTCTCACTCCATGTGGCTTAAGGAAGGGGATGCCAACACTAAGTACTTTCATTCAGTTCTCGCTAGTCGGCAGCGGGTAACGTTATCTCGTCTTTGCAAGTGGGGATTACTACTACGGAGGGAGTGGCTCCTATCAGGCATGAGGTTGTCTCTCATTTCGCGTCCCATTTCAAGGCTGTTAACGTGGAAAGACCGGGGGTTGAATCTCTTAATTTTAAACGGCTGCACCTGGCGGAGGTTAGTAGCCTCACTAAGCCTTTCTCGTTGGCTGAGGTGAAGATGGTGGTGTGGGATTGCGACAATTTCAAAGGTCCAGGCCCTGACGGAATCAACTTTGGTTTTATAAAAGATTTTTGGTCTGATGTGTAAGGTGATGTCATGCGCTTTATTACGGAGTTTCATAGAAATGGCAGGCTGACTGAGGGTTTAAATGCTACCTTCATTGCATTAATCCCCAAAGTTGAGAGCCCTCAACGGTTGAATGATTTTCGCCCTATATCGCTGGTCGGTAGCCTTTATAAAATTCTGGCTAAGGTCTTAGGAAACCGGTTGCGCCTGGTGTTGGACATTGTGATTTCGGAATCTCAAACGGCGTTCGTCCGGGGTAGACAAATCCTTGATGGTATTCTTATTGTGAACGAGGTGGTGGATGAGGCGCATCGGACTAAGAAGGAGTTGATGCTTTTTAAAGTTGATTTTGAGAAGGCTTATGACTCGGTGGACTGGGGTTACTTGGATGCAGTAATGGGGAGAATGGGTTTTCCAACTCTTTGGAGGAAGTGGATTAAAGAATGTGTGTGTACGGCCACAGCGTCTGTCTTAGTTAATGGAAGCCCAACTGATGAATATCCTCTTGAGAGGGGCTTGACGCAAGGGGACCCCCTATCCCCATTTCTCTTTTTGTTGGCAGTTGAGGGCTTACATGTGTTGATGGTGGCCATGGAGGAGCAAAACTTGTTTACGGGGTACAGTGTAGGCGAGACAGCCCCGCTTTCGGTGTCTTGCCTTCAGTTCGCTGATGATACGTTGTTGCTAGGGACTAAAATTTGGGCTAATGTTAGAGCGTTGCGGGTTGTGCTTGTGCTTTTCGAGACTATGTCAGGCCTGAAGGTTAACTTTAACAAAAGTATGTTGGTTGGGGTTAATATCCCTGATTCCTGGTTAGGCGAGGCGGCGTCAGCTCTGTGCTGTAAAGTGGGAAAAATCCCTTTCCTTTATCTGGGCCTTCCCATTGGGGGTGATTCTAGACGTTTGAGTTTTTGGGAACCGGTTTTGACTCGTTTAAAGAATCGTTTATCGGGATGGAAGGGTCGTTTTCTTTCTTTTGGCGGTCGTCTGGTTTTCCTAAAGTCTGTGCTGACATCTCTGCCTGTCTATGCTCTTTTCTTTTTCGAAGCTCCCTCAGGTACTATCTCTTATATTGAATCTATTTTAATTAATTTTTTTTGGGGGGGAGGTGAGGACATTAGGAAAATCCCTTGGGTTAATTGGAAAACTATTTGTTTACGGGGTTTGGGGGTTAGCAGTTGAGGGAGTTTAACTTGGATCTGTTAGGAAAGTGGTATTGGAGGATGTTAGTGGACAAGGAGGGATTCTGGTTTAGGGTGTTGGCAGCCCGGTATGGGGTGGAGAGAGGTAGATTGTGTGCAGGAGGGTCGAGAGGGTCCGCATGGTGGAGGGAGATAGTGAGTATTCGAGATGGTGGAGGTGATCTTGAGGGAGGGTGGTTTGGGGGCATATATTGAGAAAGGTGGGAGATGGGGCTGACACTTTTTTCTGGACTGATCCCTGGAGAGTTGGGACCCCTTTGTGTGAGCGTTTTGGGAGGTTGTTTGACTTGGCAGTGAACAAATCGGTTTCAATGGCCGAGATGTTCCAGTCAGGGTGGGAGGTAGGAGGAGAGGCGTGGGTGTGGCGTAGACCGTTGAGGGCGTGAGAGGAGGAGATGTTGGGGGAATGTCAGGCTTTACTTCTTATTGTATCCTTGCAGGCTTCTTCATTTGTTAGATGGTTATGGCATCCGGATTTGGATGGTGGATATTCGATGCGTGGTGCATACCAGATCTTGACAGCTCAGGATGTGGTTCCTTTAGATGTTGCGGAAGATCTCATTTGGTACACTCAGGTTCCTTTAAAGGTTTCCATTTTTGCGTGGAGTCTCTTTCGGGATAGGTTACCTACCAAAGCGAACCTGATTTCTAGGGGCATTCTACCGGTGGAGGATCATCTTTGTGTCTCTGGATGTGGAGCGGTAGAGTCAGATCAACATGTGTTCCTTTATGCAACTCATATGGCTTGCTTGCTTGTGGATTGTGTGGACGGAGCGGAACCACAGATTGTTCAGAGGCTCAGCAAACTCTTTACTTCATATGTTGGACAAGATCAAGACTTTTTCCTATAGGTGGTTGCGAGCGAAGATAAGTACTTTAGCTTTAAACTGACATAGCTGGTGGTCTAGTCCTATGTTTAGTTTTTCTGATTGTGTATGGAGACTCTCTTGTATCTTTACTTTATCTCCTTCGGTACATCTTGTGCTGAGGAGATCCTTTGTTTATAATATATATATATATATATATATATATATATATATATATATATATATATATATATCTCATTTTGGCGTGTTAAAAAAAAAGTAGCGAAAGTGTAAAATAGAAAAGATATAGGACGCGCGAGTAATTGATAGGTGGCAAAAGTAAATCTCTCAACGTTGTACTAATATAGCCCAAGTTAAGATTGGGCTGAAAAGAGAATAAGTCCAACAATAAGGCATACTTGGGTCCGTTTTCTATTGTTGACCACAAGAATTATTAAGAGTTTAATGGATATGCATTGACGGTGTAAAATAATTTTACACGGTCATCTAATAAAAAACCATTAGTTAACATGTCATATAAAAAAAGGAACATTTTCTTTCCTACCCCTACATTTATCTCTTTACCCCAACATATTTTAAAATATTCCCATTATACCTTTATTTTACCATAGTATTTTTTATTTTTTTTCTGCAATTTTTTTTGGAACCATTCTCTTTTTACCGGAACATATTTTTAAAGTGTTCCGGTTCGTTACATTCATCACAATCACTGTACAAGAACAAGTCTACCACCACCCAGGGACGGATCTACATTGAGGCACACTGTGGCCATGACCACACCAGAATTTTTCAGATATTTTTTATACATATAACATATACCGAGCAAAAGGGTTGATATGTCTGTTCTATCTACGTTTGTTAGAATGGAACAACAAATCAACAAACAAACCAGCACCTCGTTGAAAACAAAAAGAATATAAGTAGAAGAAGAAGATATATGTTGCTATTCTGTGAATGAAGAGTTGAACCTGAAAGGGGAATAGAAACACTAATGGCTAGTATTCATTCAATATTCATGTACTATTAGTAGTATCAATTTTAAGATTTTAATGTTACTTAATATATGGGCTTGGGCCTTGGGCTAAAAACAAAACTACAAAAACATAACCTTTTTTTTTACACACTAAACAATTTTTTTTTTGTGCACTAAAAAAACTTGGCATATGGAAAATTTGGAAAAAAGAAATATAGATTAAAAAGTAAAAATCATAATGAGTATATAAACTTTTAGGGAAGTATATAAATTTTTAACATTTTATTTTTATTAATAGTGTGAAATTATCAAGATTGTGTAATTAATTAAAAAAGGTCCGACCCCAGTTGAACCCAGTTTGACTTTTGAACCTTGAAGTCATAAGTACGCCGGTTTAACGGTCGGTCCGGTTCTGATTACCTTGCTCAAAATAGTTTTCAACTAATAATATTGACATTATTAGGTGTGGTTCCGCTTAAAGTTTAAGCAATATTATTTGTTATTTTCAGTATAATTTAGTTAATAATTTTTTTATATTTGGCCACACCAGTTTGAAACGTCCGGATCCGTCCCTGCCACCACCCATACCTCTACCATTATCACCACCTTCAATTCTGCAGATCATGTCCTTTTGGCACCGTAACAATCAATTCCCCGTCAACAAATACCACACTATAAATTTCTATTGATACTTGTTTTACCAAAATTGATTTTTTGTTTTTGACAAAAAATATACACACAAATAACCATTGTTAAAAGAGTTTTCATGGCAGGGACAAAATTCCGCTGAGGTAAAGAAATAGTGGGTGTAAGTATATGTTAATTCTTCATCTTTTAAGAACAAAATATAGATTTTCCCAACAAAAAAAATGTACGGGTCCGTTTGTTTCAGCTTTAAAAAAATAAATTTTTTCTTGGTATTTTTGAAAATAGATTTTATAAAACTGTTTTTTAAATTATTATTAGTTTTTTTATATTCGTTTTTTCTAAATTCAAATACTAATTTTGACATCATATAACATAGACGTACATTATTGAAGAACAAAAAATAGTCAAAATCTCAATTTTTATAAAAAGTTGTATTTCAAAAATGATTTTTATGAAAATCTATTTGAAATAGCTTCAAAAAAAGTGATTTTTTTGAAATTCTGATGTCCAAATTTTTTTTCAATAAAATGATGAAATACCTAAAATAACATTTTAAGAGTAACTATTCAAACAAAATTTTCATTTGAAGCTTTTATAAAAAATTTCTTTGTAAATTTTTTTTATACAAAATTTTCTAACACTACAAAATCTATTTTCAAACAAATCCAAAACAAACGAGCCCTACATCAGATTCCAGATGCAAAAAATGAAAACAAATTACGCGCTTCCTCAACCGCCACATCAGCGTCTAATCGAAACGGAAGTTCCAATGCACGGCTGAAAACGTGTGCAAGACGCTGTAATTTCTTCCCGGAGATTCCTAACAAAGCTTGTGCCTCCGATGAAGGGTTTCCACCATCGGATCCAAATTGGATTGTGATGTTGCGTTTTCGAGGAACATGGTGAATTTTCATGTTTACGACGCAGAGGATTGAAATTGAAGAACCAGGAACAAGATTAATAGAAAGATTAAAGTTTTGTTTACGACTGAAGAAAGAATCATAAAGAATTGTTTTATTTGAAGAAAGAATCATAAAGAATTGTACCGCTAATTTTTTGGATATGAGAGTATGGGTTAACTGGAAGACTTTAATACTAACCGGAACACTTTTAAAAAGCGTGCCGGTAAAAAGAGAATGATTCCAAAAAATTTATGCACACCTGAACACTATTGAAAAAGTAGTTCCTGTAAAAATTAACATAAAGACAAGAGTATAATGGAGATATTTTAAAATATGTTGGGGTAAAGAGACAAATATAGGGGTAGGAAAAAAAAGTTTCTAAAAAATGTGGATGAAGTGGAATGATATGGCGGAAAACATGGTTGTTATTAATTGATAGTGTAAAATTATTTTACACTTCGGTTCATAATCTTTTTTCTCATTATTAAATGTACCACAAAAATTAAGATATGAGTTTAATTGTTGTGCACCGTCAGTGTAAAATTTTTTCACACATGCACTCAATGATGTGTTGCCACATCATTTAATGAATGTGACACATCATGTGTTTTTAAACACAATACATGATGTGTTGGTACATTATTGGACGCATGTGTAAAATAACTTTACACTTATAGTGTATATAAATTAAATTCCTAAGATATACACCTTTATTATTAAATGGAATGAAATTAACAAACATCCTACAAATCTTATAAGCTTAAAATTTGGTCTTACCGAACAGAGTCATATATAGTCATTATAAAAACATAAATAAATAACTAACTAACATTTTTAATAACTGTACAAGTAGTTGCTTGTGTTCAGGCCCCGCCCACACTCATGTGCCGGATGTGCAATGACATTGTACCTCAAAATTTTGGACGCCTCAAAATTTTGAGTCCCTATACTAAGGCTCCATTTGGCCGGGCTTATTTTTCACTTTTCTATTTCTCTTTAATTGAAGTAGATAAGTAAAAAAATTATGTTTGACCTTATTTCTCCTTGCTTTTGACTTCATTACTTTATTTCTCTATTAATTTTACGTAGAAATAGGGTCAAAAACAATTTTTTACTTCCTTAATTTTTTTAAAAAGAACTAGAAAAGTAGAAAATAAGCCGGGCCAAACGGAGCCTAATAATTATACATTTGGCCATGTCTACGGTGCACCACTTGATTAAGTGGGGCATCTACATATTAGTAAAAAAATATGGTCAAAGTAGATCATATATATAGTACACAAAATCAATATTAGGTCATTTATTTTGGAATGGAGGGAGTATAAACTTTCAATCTAACGGTAGATTTTGTAAAATTCATATTCGGTATAATATAATTGTTAACTTGTACGCCATGCATCAATACATTAGTGTTAGATTACGATGTTTTTGTGTGTAAGTTTTTGGTTCAAATTCCAACACTACCATTTTCTGTATAATTTTAGTTTTAGTCATTTTCGATTAAATTAAAATTAATATTTTAAAAAAAACTTAAAAATTGAATCTATATAACTCATTCAAAATATCAATTGCAAGGTTCATTTCAATTTTGCATCAAATTTAATCATTTTTTTATAAAAGCATAAAATGTAATAATTGATTATGATGTATTTTCTTATGTTATATGCAATGATAATTATTTTTATATTACATTTTATGCCACAAAAGCCTTCCGTCAGTGACATAGAACATTTTTTACGAATTGGACTAATCTTGATAACGGAAAATTTTATGTGATTTTTTGACCATTTTTAAATTGTAGGGACCATTCTTGACAATTTCGTAAAATGTAGGACTAAAAACATATTTAACCCTTTACAATTTAAGTAGTGGATGATTCTTTTTAAATTTTTTGCATTTATTTATTAAATGTCTATTTTTTATATTCAAGCAGGATCTCCAAATAGTTGGGGCTGACCTACTAGTTTTTATACTCCCCATAATTGTAAGTGTCTCTTTTGTAATATTTTTATGTCTTAGATTATTCATCCCTCTAGTATACTAATGCTGCTTTTTTTTTTTTACTTAGTATTTGCTCAAGGACCGACTAATTCGAGGTACCAATTTCATCTTCCATTAGTGAAAACTCAATTGAAGCAGTAACAAAGCTCTAGATGGACAAACCTAATTGAAAAGATTCGAACTTGAGATTTAAAGAGAAACACACTATGAGATCCTAAACCAATCCACATGGGTTCCAATACAATATTTATTAATTTGTTCTAGTAATATTTATTTATTGTATATATACTCACCTAATTTTTATTAATTTTTTTACGGAACCTATTTTTTATTAATAAGAATATTTTAGTAGTTCAAATTTCGATCATCCCATTTATCCACCTTAAGACTGAAATTTCTAGTCACTAAGTTACTTGACAAAAAAAACTCATTTTATTATTAAGAGTTATTATTTTATAAAATGTGCAAAACTTAAATAAAACAATGGCAAGGAGTAATAGAATTAGGTGAAATCTTTTAACCATATATGTAACACATTGTTTTTGTTTTCTTTTTTTGAAAAATATTATGTCATACACTGTTAGTATTATCTAATGCATTATATAAGGTTTTAGACAAAAAAAAATGTCACAAAAGAAAAAAGTTTTTAGTATCTATGTTTTAATTTTTATTTAAAAAAAAACACGCATCCTTTGATTATATCTTAAAAAAATTGCTTTCTTTCTTCTAATTATGTTATTGAAAAATAATAGTTTCAAGTCACAAAGAAGAACAAGATAGGTTGTAATAATAATAATTCCATAAAAATTCTATAAAAATCTTATTGTTCAAAATTTTAAAAAGTGCCTTAGAATACTCGTTAGAATTTTCCTAATAATAATAATATGTGTATTTTTGTTTTTTTGGTTTTCAAACCAGTTTAGTCTAGTTCGAGGGTCAGTTCTGACAGCAAGTGATTTCAACCTCCTTTTCATGACAGTTGTGATTTGTGGGGATCGAACCGTAGTCCTATCTATCAAGTTTAGCGTCAATCACCACTAAACCAACTAACAATGGGTATAATATGTGTATTCTGGAGCATGTGAAAATGGTGATATTGGAAATTAAGAATGACTAAAACTTGAATTGTCTCCAAAATTAATTACTCCATTTGCTAAGTCAATCCTAATTGCATGATTTACATGGGAAAATCAAATTAAGACTCAATGATGATAAGTCAAATATGTAACAATTAGAAAAGTTCAATATTGACCCCAACGCAACGCAGCCGCGTGTGTTTGCTAAGCTTTCTTCCTTCCAGAAGTAGGCAACTGTTTCAATCTGCTGTTTCCATCACACGCCTACGTTTCTTTACTTCAGCTCTTTTTCTTTCTTTCTTTCTTTCTTTCTTTCTTACTTTCATTTCCTTTCCTTTCTTCTCTTCTAACTTCCACCCTTTATTTCTCATTGATTCTTATTACTCCGTTTGGGTATTGCTTTCACATCCACCCTTCAAGTGCAAACAAGGTATATTTTTATTATATCAATTCAAATTCAAATCAAAATTAATTCATTAATTATAATAACCATTTACCTTGTAATTACAATAATATAAATAGATGTTTAATAATAATTACTACTTTTCAGATTGCTGATTTGTTGTTGATTTGAGGAAAGTATGAGTGAAAACCTAAGGAATGAAAGTGGGAGGAGTTCCAGCTCAAGTTTGAGCAGCAGCTTTCAAGATCATGATACAGAGGATGATCAAACCATTGCAACTATGTTGGCAGAAGACGAAACTCTCCATGCCGGTAGCAGGCAGCTTGGGAAGCGACTTTCCCACTTAGATTCCATTCCAGTATGTATCAATCAATCAATCATATGCTATTGCTTTCACCTTTAACTATTGTTAGAATTAAATAGCGTCTTTATCAAATTTAGTTACCGATTGTCACTTTGTCTACCGACCAAAAATGATAGAATATATATAACGGTAAAAATTGATAAAAATGTTATGTTTGCCATTCGTATGTAGTGAGAATAGCACTTCGTGCAAGAAAGAAAGACATTTCAACTTGGGAATGCAATGATTACACTTTTTTCTCAAAACTCAACCTTAGCAATGACCTCCAACACAAAGCCTTGTGTTACTCATCACTCAGACAATCCTTCAACTGTTTTCGTCACCCGTTTACTCACAGGTGATAACTATGGTTCATGGAGCCCTGCAGTGACAAGGGAACTTCGTGCAGAAAACAAACTTGTTTTTGTTAATGGATCACTTACCACTCCAAAGAAGACATTCTCACTTGGCAACGATGCAATGATTTAGTTGCAAGTTAGATTCTGCATTCAGTTCCAATTGAAATTCGTAGTATTATGTATGTTGATACTGAAGCACATATCTGACATTTGATTGAGAAAAACTATCCTTTAAATCAAACTATATTTGTGCTTTAGTATCAGCATACAAAATACTAGGACGAATTTCAGTTGAAACTGAATGCAGAATCCAACTTGCAACTAAATCATTGCATCGTTGCCAAGTGGGAATGTCTTCTTTAGAGTGGTAGGTGATCCATTAACAAAACCAAGTTTGTTTTTTACACGGAGTTCTCTTGTCACTGCACGGCTCCATGAACCGTAGTTATCACCTTTGAGTAAAGGGGTGAAGAAAACAGTTGAAGGATTGTCTGAGTGATGAGTGACACAAGGCTTTGTGTTAGAAGTTGTTACTAAGGGCGAGTTTTGAGAAAAAAAGTGTAGTGATTTGATTATTTGGTGGTGGTATATCAGATATGATGAACAAAGGAAAACAAAACTAGTCGATATGTAAAGGAACAACTGATACCATGAAAGACAAGAATGGATCAATATAGTAAATAAAAGATGGACCGGAATCTGTACTATATTATTCATGTAATGTGCTATATATACAAGTAGAATACTTTATACAAGAAATCTGTGCATTAAAAAAGACGAGCCATACTTTGCCTATAATATCAAACTATTAAATACAATTGATCTTGCTTTGCTGTAGCAGCTGGGATGCGTTGACTGATATGCCTTTCTTTAATTCCATTACTAAAAATCTGATCTGATATGGCTTGATTTTGCTTTGATTCCATAATTTATTGTTGACACTAATCCATGGAAATTTTATAAGCCGGCTTTGTCTAACTAAAATTTTACTACAAGGGAAGCAATGATTAGTTGTCCTATGGAAAACGTCTAATATAGAATAGTGTTCAAGATATAATAGAAATTGGAACTAACTTGTCCTAACATATGACTAAAATGAAATTGGAACTTGATTTCCCTTTGCTATGAGAAATGCGGTTGATGGGAGTCCCTCATTTAGAGTTTAAATACTAGTTAGATTTCCTTTTGTAATTAAAAAGTCAAAAAGCCGTTCTATGCAAATACAACTTTTTGATTCACAGTTGTCAAAATTATCACTCTGATGTTTTCAACTAACATCCTCAAATACTTGTAACTTACATACATTATTTATTCTAATTTCCAAAATTTCATGTAATCACTCTACCTATTTTACACAACCTTTGTTTGTGCTATTGTATATTGTTACCTGCATTGTAATACTAATTCAGTATGTTGGCACTTGACAGCACGCACCCCGTATTAATGGAGAGATTCCTGATGTCAATGACGCAACACTAGACCATGAGACGCTATCAGAGAGGTTGCAAACACTAGCTTGATGTATAATTACCATTACCATTACCATTTTGTTTCAAAACTACACAATTAATATTTCCCTGTTTGCAAGTTTTGCATGTTGGAAAAATTTTAATCTGTGTACCTAAGCAAACCTGTTCAATCTTCTTGAACTTATTAATTTCATGATGGGGAGATAGATGGGTTCTGAGAATTTTATTTACTCTACCTTTTTTTTTTCAATGTGTGAGAGTTTTACATTTATTTACATATTTCTTAAAGGGTAACTTCAGTTAAAATCAATATATAACAACTTAATTGCGAATTTTGTGGCATAGAGAGTTGTAATTATGTCAATAATCGCGGTATATAATCTTGGAACTATGGAAGGGAGCATAGTTAATGTGAAACAAAAGGCTTATTTGTTTTTATTAAGGTTTTTATTAAGTAATAATTATGGTCGTTGTTTTCTACAGGTTGGCTACATATGGCTTATCTGAATTACAGATGGAGGGTGATGGGAATTGCCAGGTATTTAGGTTTCTTTCCTTAAAATGAAAAACTATATGCAAACTTAGTTTTTCCCCATTATTTGGCACTTTTGTTACATGCTCCTTCGCATTTTGTCTAATATCTGTGAAATTACTTAACAGTTCCGAGCTATAGCAGATCAGTTGTTCCACAATCCTGATTACCACAAGCATGTAAGGAAGCAGGTTATTAAACAAGTAAGTTTGTTACAGGCATAGCCTTTTTAGTGCACTTATTTCTTTCAGCTATTTTGAAATATTTCAATGAAATAGTGTATTGTGTTCTCACCCATTTTTCTTACTTCGTTCTATTTAAGTGTATTGGCAATTGGAAAGTGTTACAAAGTATTCAGTTTGCTCAGCAAACCTTAATATTCACATTCTAATCTATCGCTTCTTTTTTGGCTTGTATTTTTTTCTCCCAGCTAAAGCATCACAAAAAGTTGTATGAATCTTATGTACCAATGGAGTACAAAAGCTACATAAAGCAGATGAAAAGGTAAGATTATCAGTGTGATCAATTTTACTTTGGTTTCATTAGAGAGCAGACTATTGATGGTAACACTAATTTGATATTTTCATGTTGTTTTGCAATAGATCAGGAGAGTGGGGAGATCATGTTACTCTACAAGCAGCTGCAGACCGTGTGAGTTATCTAACATTCTATAAATCTCTACTTCGGCGGAAATTTTAACAAGTTTCATCTTTGTTTTTCTCCCTGAATTACACATTTGTTGTCATACTATGTTGCACAATTAGGAGACAGCGAACCATTATGCATGTACATAAAGTAAAGACCATAATTGCAGGATACGAATTTAAAAATTGGTCTGTGTATATATTCTATAGTTCGTGTCTTCTACTTATAGGCTCTGTTTGGTAAGGCTTCAAAACGAGCTTATAGCTTATAGCTTTTAGCTTATAAGCTAAAAGCTCTGTTTGGTAACGGTCATTTTGTTATGAGCTTATAGCTTATTTTACTAGCGTATAGCTTATTTTCAAACGCTATTTCAAGTAGCTTATAGCTTTTAGCTTATAAGCTATAAGCTATAAGCTAGCTTATAAGCTAACCGCTATTTTTACCAAACAGAGCCATAGTGTTTTTGGGGTCTGTCTCGTCACTCCACTCTCCGAGATTGACATCTACACAACTAAATGCAATATTGGGTTGGATCGTATGGTGATAAAACTAGAGCAGTCCGCTTTGCTGAGTCAAACCAAACTATGAGCCGATTTCTTCATAATCTGGTTTTAGAGGATAGTTTCTATCTGTAGGGAAAAGTGGCACCAAGAATTCATGAGACAAGTTACAAATATATGATCTTTTTAATTTTCTGTAATTTCATTGGGAGTCCAGAGAAGTATGGGTCTACTTATTTGTTTAGGAATAGTGGCTTTACTGATTCTGGCTATAAATGTTTCTTGATCTTACATAGTCTGACTATTAAGGAGTAATAGTCTATTTGCCTGTCTTGTCCTAATAGGTTTAGGGTTTGGAAATTAAATATTACTATAAATTTTAGTACTTGCTTTCATTACAATTCAGAGTTATCATCCTTAATAGTAGCTCTTCTGAATTACTCAAAGGGGCTCTCTTTTTTTCATGGGCTTAGGTTGTATCAAAGTAATGATATGCTGCTTGTTGTAGTTCTACTTTTAGGGTGCTCATTTCGTATTTACTTTCTATTATTCTATTTTTTATTTTTTTAGGATATTTTTCTTTCAATATTCCATACTTGCATGTTTCTCTGTTTGTTTATTGTTAAAATTGTATTTTGATTTCTGATTACTCATGATTTTTCTTCAGTTCGATGCCAAAATTTGCTTGGTGACCTCTTTCAGAGACTCTTGCTATATCGAGATCCTCCCGACTAACAAAAGACCCACAAGAGGCAAGTATTTTAATGTTGCTTGCTTTCATGGTTTGTTTTGCTTGTCCTTATTTTTAGAAATTCTCCTTTAGAACTTTTATTGTCGTAAGACTTGATTTTAATGTCAGTGTTTACGAATTTATTGACTAGTATACTGTATTCTTCAGTTCGTGTGCAATGTATTTTGTATGTGTAAGTGGGAGCCTTAAGGCTGTTAATTTTCATGGTTCCTGATTTCACTATTCAGGAAAATAGTGAGCAACAAATTTTCTGTCTTGACAATAGGGTTGAGGAAACTAAGTGAAATGTGCCATGAAATAATATTTAAATTATTATTGGTATTCTCCGATTAGCATAATACGTTACATTTTACCAAAGACTATTTGATATGGCAATAAATTGGTCATCACCATTTAATAGTGGTGTTTCTCTCAAAAGGCTTGTAGAAATATTCAAACAAAGTCATAAAATTCCAAATAGCTGAGCTATTGGATGAAATCTTGCTTTATTCTTTAATGATTAGTTATCAGTCAGAACACAAAAAAATTACATCCTTAGGTTTTTAGTTTACCCCGAACTCCCAGCTTTATATTTCATTGTGATTGTGATTAATATGTGATTATGATTCTTTTTTGAATTATAGAGCTATGGCTAAGCTTTTGGAGTGAAGTACACTATAACTCCTTGTACACAAGCGGAGGTGATGTATCCGATAACTTTCTATTGGATTTTTCTTCTTGCTTCCTCTATCTTCTCTTCATAGTCAGAATTTATATCAAACAATAAGCTGATCTTTTATTCCTTCAATGAATTTACAGATGTTCCTACTAGACTACCAAAGAAAAAGTATTGGCTCTTCTAGAGAGATGGCAGATTATGAAATCACGCGAAGAACTATTGTAGCCCCCCACCCTTCTGAGGAAAGCAGATTATGCATAATATTTAGCTAACTATTGTGTCTGTACATATTATATTATGTAAGCATAGCTAACTATTGTATCTGTACATATTATATTATGTAAGCAAAGCTAAACTCAGATAAATTTATCTAAACTTTCATTGTACAGTCTAATTTCCTGACTAGTAGAGTGCAAAATTTATTTCTTCTGCCTCTGGTTTTCATAGTAACATTTTTTTAAAGAAATATATGAGTGTGAAAGAGAAGGCACATATCTTGTTCAATAGTTGCTTAGTCCAAATCTCTTTCAATTTGAGTGCCTTATGTGTCTCATCATAGGCCATTTTTTCTCTCCCGAGGCTATCTTTTCAATGGATTGTTCCTTAAAAACTGCATCGATATGTCATGAATTTTGCTTTTCCAGCTCCTCGTGTTTATTTTATACCCTCCATACTACCCATTTTGTCCCTTTGTGGTGTGGAAAAATTGGGAAACAAAAATTTCGGTTTGTGCGACCCGATAAAATAAAAATATCGGGAAACATTTCCCGCTTGGGTTTATTTTGGGTTTAGTTTCCCGATATAGCTCGATATAGAAATAGAGCGTAACTCCTCTTCATCAGTTACATTATTTCACCAAAAAATCAAAGAACCTTCACTCCAAGCTTTGTTAGGCAATTCTCAAACCAAATTCAACATCAAACTTCAATTCCAACTTCAACATGCAAATCTATATCTTCTTGATCATTCTAATTGTTCCTCCTCACCATTAACCTTTGTATGCAAGTTTTGTTCCTCCCTCTTCAAACTTCAATCTCTGAGTTTGTGTTAATTTGTTGATTTTGTTGTTTGATTTGTTGATCATTGGTTATTTGTTTGAATTGTTGGATATTAGCATGAAAGGCAAATTATTAGTTAGAAAATTAAGATCCCACTTCCCTTCACCCGTAAGAACATCTTTAACTTAAAAGGTCACATCAATAACTTGATTAGTAGCCTCCTGCATGAGAAAGGATCCACTGGGCGCCTATCGATCCATCCAAAAGTTTATGTGATTACCATCCCCCAACTGCCACACAATATATTAATGGAATTGGTCGCAAATACCTACTAAGGCTTTCCATAAAGGAGATTCATATGGTTGAGAGCTAACATCCACTCGAAGGTCCTTATTTCGACCGTACTTGTTGTAGAGGACCTTGCACCACAGTTTATCTAGCCTATTAATCATATTCCATAACATCTTCATAAGAAAAGCTATGTTCATTTGGTGGGGGTTCCTTATCCCTAGACCACCATCCTTTTTGGGCAAACAACACACTTCCCAGTTAATTAGGCGAGGCTTTCGTTTTTGCTCAATATCACCCCACAAAAAACCACGCTGAATCTTTTCCATGTCTTCACATAAAGGTCTTAGGAATCTTGGCATATTGTATATGATAATAAGATATAGAGCTAAGCACAGACTTCATAAGCATGAGCCTGCCAGCCAAACTCAGACACTGATGCTTCCAACCGCTAAGTTTGCTCTGCATTTTCTCAATGATATGTTGGAACTCCCTCTCATATTTCTGCCTGGAGAAATATTAGCCCCCAAATACTTCCCTAAACTGTTCACTTGTGTAAAACCAGTGTGTGGTAAGACATCATTTTTAGTGCCCTGATCTACATTTTTGGAGAAATAAATTTGAGTTTTTTCATTATTGATCTTCTGGCCAGAAGCTTGAAAAAATTGATCGAGACAATGCATAACACAATGAACTTGCTCAATTGAAGCCTCTGCAAAAAGAAGGTCATCAGCAAAAGAAGGTGAGAAATCTGAGGACCAGATCTACCTGCACGCATAGGTTTCCAATATCTAGCTTCCACATGGTCTGCAATAATATGTGAAAGACGCATACAAATGACAAATAAATAAGGGGACAAAGGGTCACCTTGCCGAATTCCTCTTGTAGGAGAGAAAGTGTTAGTTTTGTCCCCATTCCACAAAATTTTAAAAGAAGGAGAAGTAATACAATTGTGAATAATATTGATAAGCTTAGGAGGAAACTTACACTCTATCAAACAGTTCTCAACAAAGTTCCAGTTAAGCCTATCATAGGCTTTCTCTAAATCAATCTTAATAGACATCAACATTTTATTACCTTTCATTTAAGCCTAAATTTAAATTATAAAAAATTTTACATTTACCTTCATTAAATGCAATAATGAGAGTGTCGGTTTTAATTTTTGAGGGTGTTTCAAATATAATTTCATGGCATTGTCTAACATGCACAGTCTCTCAAGTGTTTATTGAGACTTATCAAAATTAATGGTATTCAACAAAAATCCAAAATCATTCAACTTGATGGGTCTCAATAAAATATTAAATGATTTTCAATTTCTTTAAAAAATTATGGATAATCTATATGATATAAATTTTCAATCTAACGGTCGCTTTTGTAAAATTCGTATTCGTTATAATATAACATTTATTACTTATGCATCATGCACTACTTGGGAGACTTATGCATGTTAAACGTTGACTCATACATCGCATGGGTGGATGTTTAGAAACGTAATATACAACATTCAATTTGATATATGAAGAACTTGCAAACAAATATTTACCACAATCACTTTGATCCGAAATGTAGACATGCATAATTTAGTATCATAAATGAAGTTACATACATATTGAGAAATAAGACTAGTCAAAAGAAAAAGTAAACAAATAACCAGTGGACATTATGAAATACTTATTTGTGAACGACATTTCTAGTTTCAATTGTATCTTCACATTCGTCATGGGTTATTAATATCTTTAATCATTTCTTTGAAGTAACACTTGATAGTGCTACATATAGTTGTCCATGCGAGAGAAAATTGACCGGGGCAGATATATTTCAACAAATTTAAGTAACCACCCTTGACTCTTGTTGATAGTAATAGCAAATGAAACCATCAATGAAAATGAAATGGACTAAACTCAGTAATGGAAATAAGCAAGGAAATATGATTGCATTGATGATATTAAGATAACTAACTCCTCATAGAGAGAGTTCATACATGTGTAAAGAAAGAGAGTTTGAGGGAGAAGAATAACAACTTCACTCAATTCACACATGACTAACAAATTTCCTATTACAGATACTTATATCAATTCATTTCCTCACAAAGTCATTCCACATGGTGTGGGCCTTACGCACTCTTTTTCCTATACGTGGCTTCGTCATTCCTTGCCCATCACTAACGGAATTCCATGACGGCATATTTTGTGGATCCCTCTCATCATTTGCTGCTCATGGTCTTCTAAAATGTTTCCATCAATTGGGTTCATTACAATTATAAAACGGAATTATTTTATCAAAAGGAGTCAATTATAACCTATTAATAAAAATCTTCTAACTAATATTGCTACTGGATATAACCTTGCCTTCAAGGACATATCTTTCCATTTTTTGTAATTATCAACCGGGTGTCATTGCACAATCCTAAATATTGGTCAATATTTCTCGACAACATTAACATCTAACTTGGTATTACACATAGAATCATAACACAAATATAAAAAGGTAACAACAATACCATGGAGATAGAGGCAATAATTGTCCTTGTCTGTGTAGAATATCATCACTCAAATGCTCCCATGTCTTATTCCAAACAACTTTTCTTCGACTGATTTGATTTGAAACTAACAAAGTGGCAAATAGTCTGCGTAAAAAGCTTCTTGTACCCCAATAGTATTACCTGAGTCTAAAAATCAAAACACATCAAACATACCCTGTTTTCTAAATATAAATTTGTATAACAACTTAAACTTTAATTCTGCACTGGATTTCTCACAAATGATTGAACACTCAAAACCATCAGGTGTGGTACAAATTATTAGTGCGTATCTTTTTTGTGGTAGCAAACAAATTTTGGTTGGATATCTTCTGCTCCAACAACAATGGGTAAGAATTTATTTCTTAGGGCTCTTTTTGAAACTATCTCTATGAAATAACCGTGGTTTATCGTCTTCATCCGCAGGCAAAATAGTACTAAGAAAATATCTATAGCATGGAACATACCTAAAGCATCATTGGTATATTTTCCCCTATGTACTTCGGCGCAACTACCATGGTTTATCGTCCTCTGAATAGTTCTGAATCTGCATCTTTTGCGTTTGAGGGTGGAATCCCCCAAGAAGTGTTAGAATGGCAATTCCCGCACCTTGCCAAGTAATACTAAATAAATGACTACTCGAATCGGGGTTTTGAGAATAAAGATTTCAGTAAAAAGTGGACCTAATTCTTGAGGGTGCGGCAGTACACTTAAGAAATTATTCCGTCGAACAATTTCTCCTTTGGATCCTG
The DNA here is from genome assembly GCA_951799995.1 of Trifolium subterraneum. Taxonomy (NCBI): domain Eukaryota; kingdom Viridiplantae; phylum Streptophyta; class Magnoliopsida; order Fabales; family Fabaceae; genus Trifolium; species Trifolium subterraneum. The sequence goes on from OX637466.1 coordinate 26,872,441, forward strand.
GAATAGCAACATGGACTAAATGCCCTGCCCAAGCTAAGGAACTGACTCCAAAAAGTCCTGGCAAATGACGATTAAGGCGGGATTCGGCATTTTTAAACCACGAAACGTTATTCCCACAAAATTACAGCTGAGAAGATCTCCAAGTTCCCTGGCCAATGGCCGTGGAGCATAAATATGTTTTTGATTTATGAAAAATTAAAAAGTTTGATTTTGGTTGTCAAAAAAAAAAAACTTGTTAAAAAAAAATTGATTTTGGTTTTGTAATTTTTTTTCCTTTCTTTAAACTCTAAAATTTGTGAAGTACTGTACTAGTACTTTTATCCATCTAACATGAGCAAAATTCGGATTTGATATATGTAAAATAACTTTTGTTATCATCCTTCAAACTTCAAATCACTATTTTCATCCTTCGCAATAATTTTAGAACACTAAACTAATAGCACAGTCTAAAAGGATAAATTCTTGTAAAAATGAATTACCAAAATGAATATTTTAAACGATAAAACACACAAATTTTGAGTAAAAGATAAAAGACTAACATTATATTTTACCCAAAAATATAAAACTTTGTAATAAATAATTAATTATAGAAATTCTTCAAAACTTTTCAAACAATCTCATATCACAGACTTAACTAGTTTCTATTAAAAATCAGCATGCATCTACGTAACATTAGAGGCAAATTATTTTCTCTCTGTACCAAAAAAACAAATAGTCTCTTCTGTTCGTAACAAATAAATATCGTTTAGGATTATGTGAGCTCTCGAGAGAGAATCTTGAGCAAACCTATTAGACTGAGCTTCTTTTTCTTCCTATATATCACATTTCATATGGCCTTAAATTACAACTTACCCCTCTTGCATGGCAAAGGGAAATCAATCATAAAAAATAAAAAAAACTATTGTAGTACATCTAACCTCAAAATTTTAGCATTCATCAAGCAAATGTTGCCTCAACTCTATTCTCTTGCTCGTTGAAAACTGGCATTCCCTCCTTTTCACCTATCCATTCTACCCTTACCAGCCTAGATCTTTAACTAAATAAAACTTGTAGGTAGATGATAAAAAATGGACCTACATGCATTCCCAGTTAAATCATAACTCATCATGAGTTTCTGGTTGCCCATCAACTGTTTCTTCACTTTGGCCTTCTGAACGATTAGCGGATTGGTCACTTTGAGACGAACTATCATTTGAGGTAGAATCGGAATTATCAGTACTCTTCTCATTGCTCTCAGTTTCATTCTTAACAGGCTTCTGAATCTTGGGCTTGGGCTTCGGGATTCTATTAATACTGGCAACCTGTAAATATACATTGAAAACCTCAGCATGAATGCCACTGCTTTAATGGGCGTGTAAATCACGTGCCAATACACTGTCTTGAACTATAAAAGTAGAAGAGATGGTGGTACCTTGTTTTGTAGATCAAACACCTTTGAATATACTTCTTCAGATGTAAATGCAGGCTTACTGAATCCAGAAGTCCTTCAAAATTTCAAAACAAAAACAGAATAAAAATTAATAATTACAGTAATAACATTAGATTTAGAACTATTACGTACACAGTGGAATTTACTCAATGACCAAAATCAAGATTTGGTAGCAATATACCGCATTACATACACACCATTGGTGGAAGAAACTATGGTATGACTAAGCAACCTTAATTTAATGTTATTTCACTCTATAGACCATTTCCATTGTTAGAGTCCATCTAGTCTTTCAACCTTAGAAGAGTAACAGACTAAAAAGCCCGTACAGAGCACAGATACAATACACTACGGACACATAATATAGGACATTATGTAGCTACAATAAAACATTATTTTTAAATCGAGAGAATTGATATTTTAAAAATCAACATGAGTCATTTTTGACATAATAAAATGATATCATTTATCTAATTATTGAGCACTCTAATTTGTATTGGTATAGAAGTACAAAAAATGTACAAAATATTGTGTAAAATACAATTAGAAATACCCCAAAAATCCAAAAGTATCCAACACATACACAACTACCATTTTAAAGTCTATCTTGGAAACACAAGATCAAAGGAAACCATTTTTAAAGATAACTTCTTTACCTTAGATCAACGGTAAGATTGAAATGATCATGCAATAAATTTAAAACAAACAAAATAAACCAGCTTAAAATAAAAAATGTATTCAAAACACATGGAAGTTTCATTTCATAATAATAGATGTAAAAACCAGTATTAGAACTCTAGGAGAACAAACAATAAAATTTGAGACAAATGTTAAATTTGAGACACATGGAAGCATCTATTCATGAAAAAACTTCTTTTGACTCATGAACAATCTGTGCAGGACGAGGTAAAAATAAAATGTGAAATCTGTTATTGGTCCTTACAAAATACTCCTAAGTTTAGTCCCCTCAAAATTTTTCTTTTGACTTGGCAGATGAAAATCCAAGTCAACACTTGCCACAAGGACTTTCTAAAAGATTTAGCGTCCATGTGGTAGCCCATTCATTTTTGTCTTTAATTAATTGGTTTAAAATGGTTGATTAATAATAACAGGGGTTTAATATTTTAAAATGGCAATGACTAGTTTTGAAAACATGGAATAAGTGGGGGACTTGGGGGGAAAAAAAGTTACGGACTAAATTTAAATAGTATTTCGTAGGGACCAAAAAATTATATTTAACACAAATGAATTAACACTACAAGAACAACTGTTTACTGACAGGAACTTACTTCTTTTGCTCAGTTTCTTTCTCATCCAACCAGTTCTTTAACTTTTCTGCAACATTAATCACCTTGCAAAATAGCAATCCCAAAAAGAAATGATTTTTCTAGAGGTAACACATTGATTTTAATAGATTCAAGAATATTGAAATCAAAATAAATCAAATACCTCATCTACTCGTTCTTTTGGAAGCCAAGACTTCTTTGCTTTCCACTCTTCTACAATCTGCACATGTCAGAAAAAGATCTATATATAAATGCTTCATTTCTTTTTACATCACCTAATACTTAGGCCCCGTTTGGCCCGGCTTATTTTCTACTTTTCTACTTCTTTTTAAAAAAATTAAGGAAGGAAAAAATAGTTTTTGACCATATTTCTACGAAAAATAAATAGAGAAATAAAGTAAAGAAGTCAAAAGCAATGAGAAATAAGGTCAAACATAATTTTTTACTGATCTACTTCATTTAAAGTGAAATAGAAAAGTAGAAAATAAGCCGGGCCAAACGGGGCCTTAGTAGCTAGTTCAAGTCAAAAAAATTGTGTAAATAAAAATATACTGCTTCAGTGTGTATGGCCAATCAATTGCACATTGTAAATGTTTGATTTGTCTAACATTGAAAGAAAAAACAGAACCTTTTCTATAAAAAGAACAATATTGTAGCCCAAAGACGGTTGGCGAGTGTTTACTGGTTTCTTTATTTTTGGCCACACATTTTTTTGGTGAGTGTTTAAACAACCTTCAGGCATATATTTATTCCCATGTTGCCAGTGCATGTAAGTGACTTTATTCAGATAATACCATAGTGTGTGAAAGATACATTTTACCATCTCTTTGGAAGCATAAATCATAATTTTGTCGTACATTATTAAAATGAACTTCTCAAAGTTTTCTCGTACTTTACTCAGCAATTGTTACTTTCCTTTTTCATGGAGTTGAATAATTGTTGTCTTATGGTATTGAATATAAATTTTCTTAAAACTATTTGTAAAATAAGATAGAACCTTACAAGTCAAGTTTACCTAGACTCAACCAGTTTATCTAGAAACTAGAGTTTGACAACCTCGACAACAAACAACCACTACCACCAAAAGCCTTATTCCACTTGGTGTGGTCAATTACATGGATCGATTATTGGAATCTACCAGAAACAAAATTTCAGTTTCAAAATGATCACATGCGTCAAATGAAATAAGGCAAAGCATACTAATCAGAAATTGTTGATGGTACCTGTTTCAGCTCATCAATGTATTTATAGGCATGCTCAACTGCCGCTGGTCGAGCTGTAAGCTCTTTTAACCTAAAATAGATGGTAAACCCTTTAGAAAAACACTACCATACTATATAGGTATACATAGTAAACATGGTAGAGCTTTATTAAAACAGCGAATACAACGGACCTGAAGAAAATTGGATCTCCAACAGCTTTTAACTGATCTAGACGCTCTTCAAACTCTGTAGCGTTGGCATCTTCGCCATCTGTATATAACCAATCTTGCACCTGACAGAATGCAGGAAGCCTAAGTCAATATTCTTAACAATGGTATTTCTTGTTGGTTGGCCAAGGAAAAGGGTTATAACCTCATCAAGCTTCCCAACAAAGGACTGGCGTTCCTCACTTGTAGAAACTTTTTCAAACTCCTCAAGAGTTTCAATCTGATAAAAACAAGGAATCAATAAGAACAAGTTGAAAAATAAATAGCTACACTATCAAGTGCATAAAAAAAAATAGTTAACTTTATAACATCCTAAAATAACATTAGACACAAAATTTATATTATGCAAACCAATAAAATAAGAGTGGGAGGATCACTCCCTAATGCTACCCTCTCCCAGTAAAAAGATATATGGCAACCAAAAAAAAAATCTAAAAACATAAGTAGATTATGATGAATGCAAGAACAAGATTAAACATGAAGATTAGATGGGGCATTTTGAGTTAACTTTCCTATAGATTGGGGCACGTTTGGTTTCAAAAAATGCAATCTCATTATGCCATTTCTTAATTGTATTCTGCTGACATTTATTCCTTAAAAAATAAATAAAAATTGAAAGATAAAAAATAAAAAAGACAATGTGTTCAAATCCTTCTGTAGAAACTTGAAGTCAACTAATTAAAGGCCAATAGTTAAGAGAATCTTTGAAAGATAATTAAAAAATCTTAAAGGATTAATGATTTACATTGTAGAAAAGATGAAGGCCTTCAAGATTAAAAAAACCATAAGCATATTGTCTTTTACCAACCTTTTCCTTAGTAGTATATATATAACCTTCTAAATTATTTTTAAACTCAGCTGTCCTTTTCCTTTCTGCGTCTTTTTTGTCTAGCGCTTGTAATTTTGTTTTAGCTTCAGCAAGAAAATCTTTCGATAGAGACATCCCTGATCCTGTTAGCTTCTCAACAATCTGCCACCAATAAAAATGAAGAGGACTATTAGAAGATCTCGTTTCAATCTTTCAACCTTTTTCATCTTGATAATCACCAGTTATTTTAATGACTACAAAGTAAGGGTGATCAGTTAGTTTTCACCTTTAATGGTACCCTAAAGGTCCGTTTTTTCAGCTTTCTCTCTGTAGCAGGTTCAGCAGCAGTTTGCTCTTCTGCACTCGTGTTAGATGCCTTACTATTACCACTATCACTTTGCACACCTTCACTGTTTTCCTCAGAATTGTTCGTAGCACTAGATTCATCTGTTACATTTGACGAAATAGTTGAATTCTCTACGGTCAAGTTCTTCCTGGGAACTTCCACCCACTCTGTTATTTCAACAACAGCATCTGCCCGATCCAGAGAAAGAATTCCACTTCTACTAAGAGAGAAATGGACATTTGCCTTAATGGGGGACGACAGATTCCGAGATGAGTATCTATAAGAACAGAAAAGAAGAAAAAAAAAGGAATCAGAGATTTCAAAGAGTTTGTATCAAAACAATTCTTGAGATTTAAATCAACAATTATATACATAATAGTTCAGGAAGTTCTTTATTCTTACTTCCCGCTCGCATCTGTTAAACCAGATATTTGGTATTGAGCAATTAAGGGAGAGGTAACACCAGGTGGCAAATGATGTTCACTTTCATAAGCTAGTGAAACTTCAAAATCTTTGTCATGATTAAAGGATCTGAACATCTGTTACGTAAATCATACAACAACTGATTAGTAAAACTGGAGAATATAATTGATCATTTCACTTTTCTTATTATATGCATTGCATGAAACATCAATTGATTTACCTTGCTCGGGAGTTTCTTCATTCGTGGTACAAGTAACTGCCTTGAACTTTCACTTTTCAGAAGATCAGGACCATCCAATTCAACCACAAACTCATATAAGGAACCATCGACCATTCCTAGTTTGCGGTTTAATTTGATTCCATCACTTATATTTGCAGCATGCAGAGCAGCACCAAGAACGATTGCTTCATCAGCGTCGAGATGTCTATCAAGTTCTTTTCTACCAAGGAACCCTTGAAGCTTAGCCTGTAATAATAGTTAACAGAATAACAATAAGTAAACTTCTATACATCAATGTTGGATTACCAAGTAAAATAATTCATTTGTTGTAAACTGAAGTATAAACAATCTATCTAAAAATACATAGTAAAACGACAAAGTACTGCAGTTTTATTTGACAATAACAGGATCAAATATAAGTTAACAAATATGTCATGAATTTTTTATTTTTCAAACTTAGTCATATTTATATTTGATATATAAAGAATTTATTCCACAAAATCACATTCATTTTGTCTATATCTTGATAGGAAGCTTGAACTGAATTAGAATAGGGAAGAACTCCCCAACTTACAGAAAAATGTCCCAGTACTATGAAGATCTGTCCTCCCTGCCCAAAGACCCAACATTCATACTCAATTGAATGTTCTACCCTATTATGTATATCCTACTATTCCCCTCTCTCTAACTAAGTACTAACAATCTAACAGTTGGTTCTCCTAACATCTCTACATTAAAAAAATTATTTTAACATGTTATCTGTCAGCTGCCCTCTATTTTTCCATCATTCAAGTTAACCAAAAAAAAAATAAAGTAGCAAGTACATCTACACATAATAGGGTCGTGATTACCAGTGAGTCAAAAAACTAGCTTAACATTTGATATAACAGATGATAGTTGATACAAAGAAAACAAATGTTAACTGTTGAGGCAATAATATAAATCATGGAGTTCTATCTTTTACAAATACCAGCAGATCTAATCCCCACTAATAAACATTGAAGAAAGCATGATGGTAAAAGGAAAAAGAATATTCAAACCTGTAATTTTGGCACTCTGGTAGCACCTCCAATTAACTCCACTGCGTATATTTGATCTGTTGACAAGCCTGAATGCTCGAGCAACTCTTTCAACGGTAACAGAGATTTTTCCCATATATCTTCACAAAGCTCTTCAAATTTCTCGCGGGTTATTGTGCTCCTGTAAGAAAAGAAGCCTTGAATGAAGGATTCTTACATGTTATTTATGCAGAGTATAATTACATCATGCCCTAATGGTTACAAAAATAAATACATTGTCATTGTTTGTATTTTAGTTTAATCCGTTGCATGCATTTAATATATAGGGGAATTACATTCTATAAATGTATTTCCCTTTACGGATTGGCATTACATTTGAAACAGAAACTTCCTTTAGATTTGTATTGTAGGTTAGATTTGAAAAAATACCATTAAACAATAAGCACCATTGTCTTCAAGGGTAGTATGCGCAATTCCCTTAACAGAGCTGAAAATTTAAGATCTAGTTTTGAGAATCTAGTTTTTACTTTTTACTGATCACAAAAGACCAGTCTTTACAGTTTAGTCATTATATTATTAATTAATTAGTAGAGATTAGAGAATCCCGACATTCACTTTTAGGACTGGCAGTATCTCTTAAGCATCAGAAGAACCTGGGTCAGGTTTGATTTTTTGTATATTCACCTGTTATCATAGTTCTTCCTTTTCCTCACCAAATTATTTTGGGAAGTTATACAAAATGGAATCTTGACAACATAATTCAGTTTATGAACTGTCAGAATCATAGGGCTTTAGGCAAGTAAGAAGGAAACAGAGAACAGAAACTTCGAATCATCAAGTTACATTGTGTATATTGATGGGAAAGAAAATAAATATTAATTTTTGTTTATGCTAATACTGGACCAGACTTCTAACCATTGCGGGTTGGGTCTAGCAGATGGGCCCGGGTAGGAGAGGTGCCCATATTTAGTGTTTGACGCTGCCTCAGATAGGATTAACTCCGGTGGAGGGAATTTATGGGAAATTAATCCAAGATACTATATTTATTCTCAAACATACACTAGTGCCAAAAGATATCATGAGATATTTTTTCAACAGCTTAAATATGATTTTTGTTCCTATAAATATATCATTTTTTTGTTTTGATCGCTCTTCAAATTTTCTTCCTGTGGTTCTCGTCCTTTATCATTTCATAATGGACGCCTCTATCTTTTAAATAACTTTTGTTGAGTGATCACTACCATGTAGCATTAGGTGTCAAATTTATTTTCATATTAGACAATTGTGGACCATTCACTTGTGACACAACAATTAAAATAAAATACTCAGATAATTTATGGGAGGAAAGGAAAACGCGCAAGTGATGATCCATAATGGTGTCTACTCCTATTACAAACACATGGAAATGAAAAGCCATACCACCTTGACAAAACCCACAAAAATAACAATTACGATCACATTCAGCACTCCATGGAGTACCATGTGCCAAAATAGAAATGCAGTGCCACACGCCAAATAGAAATACATTCTACTGAATTTGATTTTCCAAAAGACTATATATAATAAACATTTTCCATATTATCTTCATAATGATGCGAGATAACCCATGGATTGGTTGGTTGATTTTCTTGTGGTTGTTTAAAAGAATATGTTAACTAGAGAAACAGCATTATTCAGTACAATTATGACAAGGCCAGACACTACAATCTATTAGTACAAACCACCAACTTTAGTTCAGAATGATAAATATAAAAACAAAAAATTCATTGAAATCAGGAATACTGAACAAGCAAGCAAATGTGAAGCTTTGAACTAACTACTTACCTGAAGTCCAAATCACCATGAAGAGACTCAACTGAAATGGGAGCTGCAGTGTTTGCACTAAGAATTTCTTTTGTCCGTTTAACCTGTTTCTTTAACTTAGCCATAGCCTTAGGAAACTTTCTCACATCTATTCCACCACCAACTTGTGCATTGAATTCATTGGCAAAATACTCTACCAATCGCATTTCCATATGCTGACCGCCTAGCTCAGGGTTCCAACGCACATCCTTGACCTACACGAATTACAATGTAAGTGGACAAATTAAGAACAATAAGATAAGGCACAGAGTACAAATTTAGCTCTGAGTACACACATTTAGCATGAATGCAATTCCAAACTCTTTAATCATAAAATATTTCCTCTATTGTTTGTTTCTAGTCAGTAATCATTGTCCCTCTACTTTGTACGTTTATTCCTTCATTAACATCACAATCCAAACTATGCAACTTTCACTCTAATAAGTAATATCTAATAATACTAGTCCATGATTAAGGCTAGACAAGTACAACAAAATTATACAGAAAAACTCCAACTCTTAAATTTGATATTCATGAATACCAAACTACAGACACATTTATCCAAAATATATATATCATACCTGAAACTGATTCACTGAAACTGTCTTCCCATACTCTTTACTCTTATAAGAGGAAAAATACACAAGTGCGGCATAGGTACTACTAGAACCCATATCATAAAAAACAACATGCCTTGATTCATTTGAGAAATCCTTATCAATCCCATACTGCAACGCCGCACCGGAATACTCATTAATCAACGAAAGAACATTAATCCCGGCTAACTCCGCTGCCTGAAGCAATCCTCTCCGTTCAGCTTGTCCAAAATAAGGTGGAACAGCAATCACTGCGTCTTTAATAGGAATCTTCGAATGAAACTCAGCCAAATTCGCAGCGTAAGTCAAAACCATGGCAACCAATTCCTCAGGCGAATACTCAGTTCCGTTTTTGTCTACAACGAAATTAACAGTGCCTCTTGAAGAATCCTCCTTCGCTTCGAAAGGTAAGTACATTGAATCTAGAAAATTCTTAACAGAAACGTAGGGTTTCCCTATTAGGTCTCTCATTTGAGAATAAACTTTCTGTGGATAGCGAGCGACTAAACCGGCTGCTTCCTCGCCGAGGAGACGATCTCCGTCGTGGAATGAAACTAACACCGGTGATTTCCGTTTCGACATCTCATTGATCGCGACTGAGATCGGAGTTTGACCTGGTTTTAGGTTTACGACGGCGACTTTGAGCGATTCCGAGCCTAGATCTACGCTGAATACAGCGGAATGCGACGGAGAGAAGAGAAATGTAAGAATTGACACGATTAGCGCCAGCTTCGCGAGGAGCCGCGCCATTGTGCGAGAGAAAATTAAAATCAGTTTGTTCTCCGGCGAGTTGTGAGTGTGATTTGGTTTCTTCTCCGGTGAGTTGTGAAATGTGATGATGGGTTTAATGATGAGAAATGAAAATCGAGTGTTTAGTTTTTTTTTTTTTTTGAGTAATGGTGTTTACGTGGGAGTGACCGAAAAGAGAGAAGTTTTAACCAGTGATGAGAGGACATGTGGATAATTGTACATGTGGCAGAAGATGAGATGGTGTGTAGTGTTGTTATTCTTGTAGCATGTGGAAGTTGCTCGAGTCAATAGTCTGGTACGTTCGGTAAATGACACTTATAGCCTTAACGTACGTTATACTTTTACTACCGTTGTTAGTGTGACTAAATAATTTTTGCCTAAAATCCACCCGAGCAAATTGGAATTGAATAGTTTGAATTTGATAAACAAAATAGATTATTTTTTGACAAACATAAACAAAATAGATTTGTTCTCTCTTTTTTTTATGTTATTATTATGAGAAAATAGAATATGTACCGGTAGTATAAAATTATTCTATCAGGGGCGGAGCTGCATGTGGGCATGGCTGGACCATGGCTCCGCCCCCAAAATTTTAATTCTTTTTCATGGGTGTCTTATTTAGTGGCGGTTTTCAAAATAGGTAGCGGCGGTTTCAAACCCCCACTAAATGTACTGTGTATTTCGGTGGCACACTACTCTTCGGTTTAAGGGGTTTTAAGATGATCAAAACGACTTTGAAAAAGTGGCATCAGTCTCATGCCCAAAACTTGCCAAGTAGGATTGAATCCCTCAAATTACGGCTTTCAGATTTAGACAGTAGGGGGGAGATGAGGTTTTGACGGAAGCCGAGCTAGAAGAGATGCACTTTCTCCTTTTCTCTTTCTAATAGCGGCTGAAGGTCTGCATGTCCTGATGAAAGCTACGGTGGAGAGCAACTTGTTCACTGGTTATAGTGTTGGAGTTCAGGATCCGATTACGGTCTTGCATCTGCAGTTTGCATATGATACGCTTCTTCTAGGGGCTAAAAGTTGGGCAAATATTAGGGCCTTATGGGCTGTTTTAATGTTGTTTGAGTTAATGTCAGGCTTGAAAGTTAACTTCCACAAAAGCATGCTGGTAGGGGTAAATGTTTTTGATTCTCGGTTGATAGAGGCAGCGGCCGCTCTACGGTGTAATGTGGGAAATGGCATTTGCTTTATCTAGGCCTTCCTATTGGGGTGATCTGAGGCGTCTGATGTAACAGCCCCCGGGCCCCATCATGGCGATCCCGGTGCGTTACCTCACGACCTTCTCCACCCCCCTCTCTGGTGGAGTTTTTGCCTTCCGTGGGAATCGAACCATGTACCCTAGGGATAAAGTACATGTTCCATTCTCCAGATGTTTGGCAGTGGCAGCCCGATCCTACTAACGGCTACTCGATTCACAATGCATATCAGATTTTGACTTCTCAGGAGATTACACCCTTGTCAGCAGCAGCAGATCTTATTTGGCACAAATAGGTCCCCTTGAAGGTTTCTATCCTGGCGTAACGTATCATGTGAGACAGGTTGCCAACGAAAGCAAATTTGGCAGCGCGAGGCATCATTACTTCAGCAGCTCATCTATGTGTGTCAGGTTGTGGCGATATTGAATTTGTTCAGCACCTTTTTCTTTCTTGCAGCAATTTTGGCTCTCTTTGGTCTTTTGTCCGGTCCTAGATCGGATTTTCTGCAGCGGATCCTCAGAGTTTACCAGATCACTTCTTCCAGTTCACTTATTCGTTAGGTGGCACCATGGCTCGACGGTCTTTCATGCAGCTTATTTGGTTGGTTTGTGTTTGGATTATTTGGACTGAAAGAAATCACAGATTGTTTCGAAACACAACAAAGTCTTTATCACAACTATTAGACAATGTCAACCTTCACTCTTTTTTGTGGCTAAAGGAAACAAATAGTTCTCTAGTTTCGAATTACCACAGCTGGTGGACGAGTCCGTGCTCTTGTCTGGGCATTGGCTGACCCTTTCATCTTTTGTTGTATTTGTTCTGATTCTTTTGTATAAACTCCCGTAGTCTTTTTCGGTACATCTTTTTCTAAGGAGTCTACTCGTTTGATTAATATATATCTCATTTTTGTTTGTTAAAAAAAAAAAGTATTGGAAAACCCCGTTAATGTGTTCTGCTATATTTTTTTTTATTTTTAATAATTCAAATGTCCTTTTTAAACTATTTTTTTAAGCATCCCTTCTAATATGTTCTATTATTTAATAATATATTAAATATTTTAAAATGTATTATTTATTTTGTCAAAGCATTCAAATATTATTATTTTTTTTAGAAAAAGTACTTAAATTTTTATTTAAAATAGAGTTCTATAGTGTATAAAATTATAAATAAAAAAAAATAAAAGATAAAAGATAAAAAAAAATAAAAAAATAATGTTTACCCTATCTTTTGTTAAAAAATTATAAACTTTTGTGAGAGAGATCATATAATATTACAATCATAAATGTTTACACATGAATTGACTTAAAAATAGGACAAATGTCGTGATGAAAAACATTCGAAAAGACCAAAACTCACTGAATTTTTTTAACGAGATTAAGATTGAAATATTAATATATTTATAAGGTCTGAAAACTTATTTAACCCTTAAAAGTAAATCATGTATTTAAATATTTGTAGTTCAAACATCAAATGTGGTAATACAACTTAAAATTCACAATTCCTTAATAAAAGTCTTATATTAAACGAACATAAATTTATTTTTAAAATTTATTTTTTGAAAATGGTAATGGTCCACCTTTTAACTATTTTTGAGATATTCATATTAAGCACACCCTCAATATGATATTTTTAGTAGTTTTTTTTAATATTTGATTTATATTTATAGCGGCTTTGCCCAGATTTTTCGTCTAGCTTCGCCACTGTATTCTATACAATTATTTAATAACAATTGTATATTTTGTCAAATCATTCCACTAGATTCCCTTTAATTAATGGTATAACATGTATATTTAATTTACACCGATAGAGTATATCCATTAAACTGTTTGTTTATTACTCCATTTATTCTTTTTTAAGTGTCATTTTGGTTTACTATGTACTATTCACATAATCTATGTTGACCATAAATTTTCTTCTCTCCAAAACACGTTAGAAAGTTCAAATAGATTCTCCTCATGATAATGAGCAAAAATGAGAGACACTTGCTTTTTCTTTTTCAGTTTTTTCTTGTATTTGTGCTTAAGTTTACAAATCTTACCACAAAATTGCTTTTGCGTAGTAGTTTTGACGCTAATCAAATGCTTATGTGTCGTAAAACACGTTTAATATTTTCATATGATCAATGCATATTCTAGATTTAAAATCTAGGAGTTTATTGACAAGAATTATTTCATCATCCTCAGAGAAGAGTCTCTTAGGCTTCACCATATGAGATGAAGATTGTTTCTGGTTTTCTGCCATTGAGAGAGAGAAATTAAGGGTTTTGAGTTGGAAGGATAAGAGTGAGTGAGTGAGTGAGCGATGGGATGAGATGGGATTCTGAGTTGTTGTTGTGAATGAAACGAAGAGTAAACTGAATAAGAAGGTTGCTTGTGAAAATCAATTAACTTTCATTTCCGTATGCAATTGCAGTTTAATGATGGGATAAGATTATGAGTACAGGAAATAATTACATAGAATAGAATTAGAAATGATTGAACTGACTAGAAAGACTAAAGAACCCACCGGTAATTATTATCATTATTACTACATACTACAAACTTAACTTTTTAATTTAAAATAACTAGTATAAGTTACTTGTGCCGATGCACGAGTTAGCTTCTCAACAATCTGCCACCAGTAAAAATGAAGAGGAAACAATTAGATTTCGTTTCAATGTTTCAACCTTTTTCATCCTAATAATTACAGGTCATTTTAATGACTACGAAAAATAAGGGGATAATTTTCAACTTTGATGGTACTGTTCTAGACTGGGCCAAGAGTAGGCCCAAATTTGCTCCTGATCGGGTCACGGGGCAGGCCCAACAGGGACAACGTGCCCGACACATCATTTCCCCACGTTCTCCTTTAGCAAGCACTACTACAAAATGTTGAATAGACAGCGCCCTTTAGACAGCGCTTATTTGTAAAAGCGCTTTTAAAAAGAACACGGAACCTTAGACAGCACTTATTTTAGACAGCGCTGTCCAAAGTAGTACGCTTTTACAGCGCTTTGTTTTTAAAACTGCTTTTATACGGTTGACAAAATAATAAAAAATGTATGTATCACGTTAGACAGCGCTTTATATGAAAGCGCTGTCTAAGGTCTACCATTGTTTTACAGCCCTTGTCTGTGGAAGCGCACTTGTAAGGCTTAGAGGACGTGCTGTCTCAAGTCTGGATTAGATAGCGCTTCTGAATTGCTAAAATGCTATCTAAGGTGTAGCCTTACACAGCGTTTTAGAGAAAGTGTTGTCTCATCGAACTTATTGGAACTTACAGCGACAACGCCCCTGTACTCAGAAAACCCCTAGTTCAACCGCAATTCCACCAAAATCTCCATCCCTCACCAATTCAACTTTGTTTTCCTTCGACCCATTGAAGTTTAGTGACAAAACGATGGAAATCTACGCGAAGATGGAGTGTCTCGACCAAACCTCGTTTGTCTTAAGCGATCCTTACGACACTCATTGTGTTCTTCCCGTTTCGATTCCGACAATAATTCCACTGCCAGAACCACCGGACAAGGTTGCCGCCGTAGTACCATCAAGAAACATCCACCGTGCTGCTATTGAAGAGAGTTCGCGGAAGACCACACCAGTTGAGCTCACAGCCTGCATGTGCAACAACAATTGATTACCACTTGATGCATAATTTTGAGGTTCTTCCCACTTATGTGAGTAATTCTTCTGTTTTTCTTCCTTTATTTTACATCTTCAATTTAACTGTTAGAGATACTGTGACCACCACATTTGATATCACAACAACCCAATACCCTGTTTGGTGTTCATTTACAATGATGCTAACTGTCCTTCAGATGTTTGATGACATGTCAATGAGTCAAGTGGTTATTTGCAATGTCATCACTATTAATTATGCTTACAAGGAGCTTGAAGTTGTTGAATTTGAATTGTCCAAAGAATGGAATAGCATGCATATTGTTCCTTCTAGTTACACCTTATTCATCATGATGTATTTATGCTCTTTGAAATTTTTGATTTTTGAAAAGCATACTCATTTTTGAAAAGCCTACTCACGTCTTCAAGTAGATTCCATCAACCATTAGAGAAGTTGTTGTAGGAGTGGATTGGTCAAAAGCCGTTGAAGATATCATTTTATCACACTTTATTATGATGCATAATCATTGCCAATTCTATGGTTTGAAGGATACTGTTGTTGAGAGAATTTTGGGTTGTACTTTGATAAAAGCACAAGGATACTATAATGACTATTATGCAACACTCAATTTGAAGAACAGTTTAAGAAATATTCAACCTATTCTTGTAGTTGATTCTTAATTGCTTAGATTGGGTAAGCAATATATGGATATAGGAATTGAAACTTGACTGTTCTATCAAATGAGCTATAGGTATTTTAAGCTCTATATTGTTATCTAAATGCTGTTAACAATAATATTCAAAACATATGCTTTTAGTTATTGATATTACTGAATTTTTTAAAAAGGTCATGTATTCTGGACTTAGATTGAGCAGCCTTAATTAATTAGCAACCTCAATATGCTGAACACACACAGAGAATGATAGAAACATAGTAAATACAGTACATCTAAAGAATCTCTGGAACATAGAGAATATTTTTGTTCCCCCCTTTTATTTTTTCATGGGTGATGAAATATTTCATTTTCAGGTGTATCTATGTATTTCATTTATCTAGATCTTTGTATTGTATCTCGTGTAACCTAATTTAGATGGTGTTTTCAAAGTTTTCGCCAATTCTTAAAGAGGAAGAAATGGGTTTCACTTAGAACACATTTCTTATTGTGAAGAAATTTAACTGACTTCTTAAACAGTTGATACATTATCTTCTCTATAACAAGTTGGCAACATGAATGTTGCTTTGGTTTTGTTGCTTTGGTTAAAAGTGGTTGTCCTTATATTCTCTCTTTCATGCAGATGAAGAGGACAGTGATTGAACTGGGCAGATTCTGGAAGGTGAGTCCTTATATGTGTTAGACGGCCAGTGTTTGTTGCTAGTTGAAGAAATTTTACCTAGTTTCCTCTTGGTTTATGGATAGGAACATAAAATTGAGACACTGGGTTTAAATTGAGTATTTTTGTAACCTCTAAATTCTAAATAGACATGTTTGCAGCGAGATCGTCTCGTTTCAAGTAAGTAGCAGTTTGACCAATAGTGATGGGAAACTCCGGGTCTGTTGAAATTTACGTGTCATATAATTTGTATTTTACTTGCTTAGATATCTACGGTATGCTAAACATGAAACAAAATTGATTTGTTTAAGGCATTATATTTGTTAAAAATGACTTGTGTTATTATTGTGTATAACTCTGTGCACCTCTACTCTTTTTCATTTTTTTTTTTTGCTTTAAGAATACCTTGTTGAATCCAAACCTAAAATATTGATCTGGTCTGCTGAATCTGAATGCGTTTTTGGTAATAAGTTGCCATACTTCCATCCCTGGTGGCCTTTGAAAACTCCTGCTCCTTGGGCTTCAGACTCAAGACTATACCCTCTAGTAATGATTTCTTATGCATTGATGAATAATTGACAATTTATGGTCTATTTGCTCATCTTGATGCATTGATTATAACTTGCATTTTCGCATATGTTTGTTTCCTGCATTATTTTTGTCTCAAATTATGGAGTCTTGCATGAGTGTGTTATTAATTTGTACGGTCGGCCGATGAATTGCATTTTTTTGTTTTCCAACAGATGGGCCGACAGACTCATCACTGTACATCTTATCCATGCTGGTGGGATCAACAACATTCTTTCCCCAATGAATTGCATTGTTTTGTTGGACTGGAAAACCCTCATTCATACCAGGGTGAATATTCCTGCTGGTGCTGCCAATTTGTACATCCTATTTTTGTGCCAGGTTAGTTTCTTTGTTGGAAGAGCCTGATGGATAAAATGGCGGGGATGCATAGTACAAATTTGAAGAAATTGAGTTTTTCTTAGCAGGCACGAGGTCAGATTCTGCATTGGATGCTGGTTTGGAAACTCTCTGAACTAACATGTGAGGTTTTCTATTAAAAAAAAAAACATGTGAGGTTTTCTCCTGAGATTTTCCAGATCTTTGAAAACAAAACAAAACTTATTAGAAATCATCTACGTTATAGGAATCATGTCAATATAACAGACTATGTGATATCAACGTTCCACGTCTTTGCACTGACAACAACGACGCTCCTTTCGTCAGAAACCCTTTTTCGTGTTGACCCAATCAAACACAGGTTTTGATTGGAAACCCTAAACTTATCTGATGCTTTGATTTGTCACTTTCACAATTAATATAATTTACTTTTTTGCAGTTCAATGTTACAAATCGATAAGGACTAGAGGCTATAATCTCGTATAATCTTGAATCTTTGTAAATTTCAGGTGTTGTTTTTCATTGAGCTTTTCCCTGTTTATTTTGGATTTTAGTAATCATCTTCCAGTTTTCATTGTTTTGTTTGTTTGTTCTCTTTAACTTAATATTTGAGGTGTGTCCATTTTTGTTCCAATTTTGTAATTGACAGCCTACATGTACAATTGTTGGTAGTGGGTTTGCTGCATGTAGTATGGGAATCACTTTTCTGTTTTTGTTGATCAGGTTCTTTAAGCTTTTAGTGGTAGTGAAACATCTAGAATAGGTCGACTTGTGTTTTGATTACTAGATTGTTCCCAAAGCCTTACCCAAATTGTGTTAAACGTATTTGATATATAATTTCGAAAGAACAAATTGTCAAAGGGAGGTTGATTATAGTTTTTTGACACCATTTTTACCCTTTTTTGGTAACTTTACTTCATATGTTAAGGTTGTACTTTGAAATGTTTTGGGGTAGTTGATTTCTTCACTTGTAAGAGTTTTTAATATTTCGGTACAGTAACAGTCGAGAAAGTAAGTCAGATGGGGAGGCTGGAAGATGATGGCTGGAGGTGGGAACTGTAATGGTCACTTTCTGATTTTTTCCTGTCTCTTTCTTTGCAGATCTCTAAATGCACTATCACATGAATTCCTTTGTTAGTCCATGAAAAGAATCTACATGAACAGAAAGTATGCATTTCTGGATAACCATATTTTTATTGTTTTAATTGACTCTGTTTTCGCAGATTTTTTTTATGATTATCTTTTGTGGCTTTCAGATCACTGAAAGTTGCATAAGACAAATGGAGAGGACATTACAAGATGTCATATCAGAATAGATAGTAAAGCGGAAATAAAGAAATTGGTAAATTGATAAATTTGTCTTTCCTATGATTGTTAATGAGAAGTAATTCTTCTGATTTATTTTAAGGTATTGCTTTTTAATGGAATAGAAAGAACAATTGAATTAAGAAAATAAGAAAGAATAGGAGAAATCTCTCCTCCAATGCTATTCTATCTACAATCTGTTTAAAAGTGGCCTATAATTTTGTTCACCACGTGCCCGTCTGGCCACTAGTTATTTATAAAAATAATTCTAACTTACTCCTTAACTAATTTTCCTATATAAGATGTTTTAACTGATGATTACAAAAATGAACCTTGTCTTTACTTTGCTGCTTGTTTTTGTAATTTCATGAAGGAAACAAAATGTAAACAAGGTGATGATTTTGTAATTACTTGAAAACATATCCGAAATGAAAATAAGAGGCTGACCAAATGTAATGATACTAAAAGAAAAAATTAGTAGAAGGTAGCTGAGTCAGCAAAGGGAATTAAGCAAATTAGTTCTAACTAATTGATAGTGGAAGGAATGAGAGGGGTAACAGGAGTATATCACAGAATGTGGGTAGATGGGCAAGGGTATGAAAAATGTGTAATGTCATTGCTATTCTCTCTCTCTGATTCTCTTTTCTCTGTCTCTCTGCAACTTCTTTTGTTATTCTTCTCCTCTACTAATCTCAGTCCTATGTTCTTCAATTTGTAAGGAAAACTATTACCAATACAATACATTGTGCCTCTGTCAAATTGATACCATTTCACCAAACACGCACTTGGATTCCTGTTTTGCATTAGGCTTGAAGTTGCAATGAGTAACGCTGGTACTGCTTTTGTTGAATTGGGTTTTTCTGATAATACTGCTACTGTTGTTGCTAGTGCTGCTGCAGATGTTACTTCTGCTATGTTTGCACAATTAGTTTGGACCCCAATTGATGTTGTGAGTCAAAGACTCACGGTACAAGGTTGTAGTAGTAGTAGTAGTAGTAGTAGTAGTAGTAGTAGTAGTAGTAGTAGTGTTGGTGCTGGAAAGAGTATTTTTGGCTAATCTTAACTCTGAGTATTTTTGAAGTTTTGTCTTTCATATTTAGAAGTAATGCTCCTTAGCAGGGGCGTCTACTAACCATGGGCGGCATGTGCGACCGCATAAGGCCTCATAATAATAGGGGCTTCTAATAAAAAATTATAGGGTAGTAGTATTAGTAAATGAGAGGTATAAAATTAGGGATTGCATGCTTTCAAACGAGAGATTGTGAGAGTCCAAATATTTAAGATTCTCTTTTTGAGGGATTTATTAGTTACAAAATGTCTTAAAAGAGATTTTTCTATTGTGAATAAATTTTTTAGACACTTTATAGCTAATTGTTATATAGTTTTATCATATGGAGAGGAGAGGTGTGTAATGGAGATTGTCCTATTTATCAAATTTTTTTATATTAGTGAAAAATAATTTTTTTTTAGTGTTATTGATGTTATTTGTAATTTAAATCGATGACAATTCTTTTGATTTTTTTTATTAGAGCCTACTTTTAATAATCGCATAGGGTCTGCAAAAAGTTTGAAACACCTCTGCTCCTTGGATTACTCATCAATTCATGTCTTGAGTATGAGGTTAGATGGATAGGACTCTGGGTTTTGCAGTTTTCAAAGGACGTAGTCATGTAGACACTGTAACATGAATTCCAAGATCATTAAGGCCTTCCAAAATCTGATCTTAAGACAATCAAATGTATTCTTATTAATTTGTTTTAATTTTATTGTTTTCTTGTTTTGCAGTTAAATTGTTGAATTTGGTGATTGTATTATTATTATTATTATTATTATAATATACTTTGAAGTCAGTTTAGAATTAATGGAAGATCATAACTACGCCACTATCTTTTTTATCAATAATAATAATAATAATAATAATAATAATAATCTACTTTTACTTTCTACTTCTAATCTACTTCTAATATAATCTAATATAATAAAATTAATTACTACTAAATTTACTAATTTATCCTTTTTAGTTTTAACCATTGTATCCTTCATTGTAATTTCACAAAAAAAAAAAAAAAATAAGATAATTACTACAAAAAAGAGGGTATGCTTAAAAATAGGAATAAAATAGATGATAGATAAACATAAAAATATGAATAAAATAGATCATAGATAAGAACAAAATAGAACAATCTTCATTGTAATGTCGATCACTAAAAAATATATCTAATTCTTTCTAATATAATAAAATTGATTACTACCAAATTTATTAAATTATCTTAAATATTCCTAATCAAATTTCTAATTTTTATTAAAAAAATATACACGATACCATTATTTGTGACTAATATATAAAAAATATTTGTCATTGATAATTATAATATAATTTATTCATTTAATAAGTTTTACAATAAATAATACCCTCTCCGTTTTTATTTAATTGTCCAGTTTCGTCAAATTTAGCGTTTCTAATTAACTGTCCATTTACTGTTTTAAGGCTACGATTTGTCGATCGTACCTTTTGTCAATTACTCTTATATTTTTCAATAAAACTAATTAATGCTATATATTTGAAAAACTAAATTTTTTTTTGGTACATAACATATCAAATATATTTTGTTTTTTTTGTACATAATATATTAAATTTATTTGAAAGAAAAAGTGTGTGCAAAAAAATATGAATTTATTGGTGAATTAAAATTAGGGTATAATAGGAAGATAAGGTGCAAAAATACAATTTCTTAATTTGTTGTTACTATTCTAAACGGACACTTATAAAAAAGCGGAGGAAGTACAATAGTTTCACTTATATTTTAACAATATTATATTATATAACAAATTTTTAAATATATTATTCTAAATAAATTTTCTACCTTCATATCATTTTTTTTACGGTTCTACCTTAATATAATGACAAACTTAAATATCGAATAAAAATCACTCGCACGGGTCTTAAAACTAATAATAATAATAATAATAATAACAACAACAACAACAACAACAACTAAACAAGGTGGAATGGGTAGCTCAACTGGCTAAGCTAATTGAGCAGGGTTAAGGAGCTGGAGGTCCAGAAACAACAACTAAACAAAACTGAAAATAGGTATTATAATAAAATTAAAAAAAAACTGAAAATAGGAATTACCGGAAGAAATAATGTATTTAAAAAACCATTTTATACAAACGTTACTCTTTAATATATAAAAAACAAATTTATACCAACGTTACTCTTTGTAACTTGGTAAAAAAAAAAATTTGTCAAAAAAAAAAACTTGGTAACAAAAATTTGCCACTAGGATGTACATTGAGTTCGCTAACTAGGTAGTAAGAGGGTATTTTAGTCATTTTAGATGGCACATGAGAAATTTTGGAGTTTGCGAAAAGAAGAACTCTAAATATTTTTGTTTATTCACTGTTAAAATGTCGTTTTGACATATTAGTTATTCATAATTATCAATTTTACTGACATATAATTTATTGTACGTGTAAATTATTTTTTACATCAACACTAAATATCAATTGAACTCTATTTTGAGTCTCGTAAGAACAAGTTGAATCAAATTATAATTTATTAACTTAAAATTTGTAAAAGTTTTAGGCAAAAGTATCATTTTATTTTATTAAGCTTATATATTTAAATATATTTTTATTAATAGATTTTCAGTTCGATAATAACTTTAATTTTATATTTTTATTGATATTATTTTTTTTATAAAAATCACATAGTTTGTTTTAGCGGGCCGACCCGAAGTCCAATGGGCTAGGAAGACCTAGTCCGGTTTTCAAATGGCCTCTGACCAATGGGCTAGGCCCAGAAAGGGCAGATTGTTTTTGGGCCACCTTTTTTAGACTTTGACTCGTTCAAATAGTGGGCTAATGGGGCTGCCCATTGGGCTAATCCTTTTTTGACAGCTCGAACTATGAATGAATAAGTGTTTATATTTTAGTTTAAATTGCGCTTTTAGTCTTTAACTTTCACAAACTTGCGATTGTGCCCCCTAACTTTATTCCCTTTTGCAAAAGGTTGACCCTCATTGATATTGACCTAATCAATGCATACGTGGACAATGACTCACATATGCTGATGTGGCATGTGAGTCACTGTTCACATGCATATTGACTTTGGACAAAATTAGTGGTTGTCAGTCTTTTATATAATATACTAAAATTAGGGGGCCGGAAATGATATTATGAAAGTTATGGATGCAAATTAAAAATTTAGGAATGTTAGGTGGCTAAAAGTGCAATATAGCCTATATTTTACTAACTTACTCTTAATTTGATCCATAAGAGCCCTTTAATGCATGCGCAGGATATGATAGTGCAAGATATATATGATATAAAACAGGATAAAAATAGGATATATGATACAAGTAGGATAAAAGTTATCCTATCATGTGTTTGGTGCATGCATGATAACAAACATGATAACTATTATATCATACTTTTTTTTTTTTTGACAGAATTATATCATACTTTTTTATACATAACTATTATAATCTATATAAAGTTAATATCATATTTAAATTTAAATGACAAAATTATTCTTGTAAATTTTTTTTTTTTCTAAATTATTTTGTACTACTTTAAATTTTATAAACAAAATTTTTAACTAAGTAATCAAATAATTTTATATGATTTTAAATAAAAATCATGAGAAAATAACAAGTTAATTTTTTTATAGGAATCATGATCAAAAAATAATTCAATTATATATATTAATTAGATAAGCTAAATAAATATATGATATATCTTACATGTAAATAATAAAACTATTATTGCAAGAAAATTATATTTAATTTGTTATAAAATTTAAATTTATGTCCCTATTTTACAATTTTTAATAATTATTTTACTTTCCGTAAAAAAAAAAATTATGTAACTTTTAAATATTGTAATTATAGTAGAATATTAACTTTATAGATTATATAAATTACAAAATTACCCTGGTGAGAAAATCGTGTACATATTTAAAAATATATTTTATAGAATAAATCAATAAATTATTTTCTTATACTCTTCCGCTGGTAACCTAGCTCAAATTCAAGATAAGAATTTTAACTAGAGTGACACAATTAATAGGATAAATTTTAGGACTGACTTATCATATATTGTTGCATCAGAAACACTGCATTGACACGAAATATGATACAATATCATATCTTGTCTCTTATCTTGTGCACTAGACGGACCTTAAGTGAATCCACTTACTATCAATTTAGTCTCTTGTATATTTTTAGAAGGATTAAAATAAAAGAAAGACTTAATTGCACATTTAGTCCCTTATGTTTATTTTAGGTTTCAAATTGGTCCCTTATGTTTTAAAATTTTCAAGTTGGTCCCTTATGTTTATTTTAGGTTTCATGTTGGTCCCTTATGTTTTAAACGTTTCAAGTTGGTCCCTCAAGTTTCGAAAATTTGAATTAGTTAGTCCCTATTTAATCATCTTTATAGGACTAACTAATTCAAATTTTAGAAACTTCAGAGACAATCCGTCAAAAAAAAAAACTCGAGGGACAAACATGAAACTTTTAAAAACTTGAGGGACTAACTTGAAACTTTTAATAATTATCGAGACCCATCAAAATTTATGTTATTTAACAACCGTTAATCATGATGTGTCTCAATAACATATCAAATGATTTTTAATTTTTCTAAATTTTTCTATAAATGACCTATAAACTTTCAATCCAACGGTGAATTTTGTAAATTTTTCTATAAACTTTCAATCCAACTGTAAATTTTGTAAAATTCGTATTCGTTATAATGTTGTTCGTGACCGGTCCACGATGGACCATATTAGAATTTACCTAGTTTTATAACAATATATCATCAAAACAATCAACTTTTCACGGAAACAAATTTATTGTAAACAAAAATTTCCTTTTCTTTTTCTTCGTCATCTTCTTCGCGCGCATTCCCCCATTGACAAAAATCGTTCACCAGTTTGTTCATCTTCTTCTTCAATCGCCTCCGTCTTCAGTACCTCCTCTTCTCCTCTTGTCATTTTCCAATCTTGTTCGCTTTCTCTCAGCTCAGGTACCGTAATCTTTTTCGTTAATGTTTCTCAATTTTTTCACTGTGACTTGCAAATTCGTTCCATTTACTGAAAAAGGGTAATCGAATATCGAACACTTTTTTGCCTCTTAAACTTGTTTATAACAAAAATTTTGATTACTGGGTTTTCTTTATAACACCCTTTTTGTATATTGTGGGTTGTTTATGAATTGGTTATATAAGAGGGACGAAGAAGAGGGAGAAGGGCGACAAGAAAGATGTCATCGAACACTTTGAATTCATATATTCGCATGCAAAAACCTTTTCTTTGCTTATCTTTATTGGAATGTTATTTCATACTTCCAAATATCTCGGCATAATTGCGTCTTTTATGAAGGTTAAATCTTGACCATATAATCACACATTGATGGTTAAGATTAAAGTTATTTAATTATCACATGGTTATTTAAAAAAGTCAAATGAAAATGTTTTGATCTTTACCATTCATGGGTTGATCTAATGGTAAAGATTTACTTCTTTCACTGTCACATGAAAAAGAAACTAATTAGCGTTAATCACGTGTTTAATTTAAATATGGAACTTAATTTTGACAATTGAAGTGAACTGTGGTTGAATTTTAAAACTAGTCTTTGGTAAATTAGAGAACTATGTTTGGAAGATCGATAAAAATGTTGAGGAACATTAAGATTTTGCACGCAGCAGATTCCAATTGTGTAATTCAGAATATGACTTCTAGCGTAGTTGCTTGGGAATCATCGCTAGCGCAATGAAATTGTCGATTTTTGGTAGAAACTGCCAAATTTTTAGTGAAGTTGCTTGAGTTTAACTAATTATTTTGCTCCCATCCTAATATCTGCAATTACACACTTTGCAGTACCCCTCTTTTTTTTTTTGTTTAGTTGACTAATTTTGTATGAGACCATGAGTATGATAGACCCAACTGGTATTGTTACAGAAAAATTGGCAAGAAGCGCCTTTGATTACAAAATAATGGCAGCTCTTCCAGGGTCTTCCCATCTCCCAATTCCAAAAGTATCTCTCTATGATACTAGCAAACTAACTAACTAACTTCTTAACTAACAAAAACAGACCTGTCAGAGTAATTTTTATCAGCTGCAACTGATGGCTTAGCCGAAGTACATATTTTATTCTTTTAAGTTGAGCTTGTGTTGAATTCTTGGCTATATTTCAATTTATTTGTCATTGCAGTCAAGCTTGATTGAAGAGTTGTTGCATATTGGTTATTGAATTTAGTTTAATAGGTATAATCATATGTTGTTGTTGAGCTATCGAAAATTAGCTTAAGAATGTGCTCTAAATAGATCTGTTAAAAGGGGATGACCCTTTTGGTTGGTTTGCCTCTCCTTTTCTAAAGGAGGACTATAATAATGCTGTATCTTTTTGTCTTTGTTGAATTCTCTAGCCAAATTGACGACTGTTATCTCATATATTAGTACCATTCATGTAATTCATAAGAGGGAAATCCACTGTTATCTCTTGGCCTCCCTTTTATTAAGTCATACTCATATGTTAGTAACATATTAAGTTTATATTTATTTTTTGTTCCGTTTGAATTAATTCATTTAAAATTGCAGGGACATCCTTCCAGCAATTGATGTGTTCAGAGACCGCGTATTGGTTGGGGTAAGTTATAATCTACTTGTGCTTATTAGCATTTATTTTATTGTTGGATAAACTTATTTCCTGTGTAGGGTTGTAACTTGCAATGATATGACACTGGATATTTAGAAGCATTTTTGTTGACACATCTCTATTCATTTACTGATGAAATCTCTGGATACCAAGTTGTAATATTATGCATTTTTCATTTCTACGTAATTATTGGCACTTGATTTTCTAGACACCAAATGAAATGATACCATGCCTTTAATTTAAAAGAGATGTAAAATTTGTCGGAATAAGATTTGGAACTGGATCGAGTGATGTCCAGCTACTGTCAAGCATGGGTATTAGATCAAAATGATCTGGATGCCCTTGAACAACTAGAGAACATGGATACCTTTTTTTATCTCATTTGGTAACTCTTGCAGTATTTTAAAAAACTAAATAAATGAAAACCTCCCTACTTTTCACTTTGAATTTCTTATTTAATTTATGCGGAAAAAAAAAAGTTCCATAACCTTTTTCCTGTGTTTACAATAGATGCTTTGATCCATCAATATTTTTTTTGGTATTCTTACAGATTTTCTATTTTATTGGATTTGGCCTGTTTTGCTTGGAGGCTCTTCTAAGCTTGTGGATAAGTCAGGTGAGGGACACTAGCTTTGATTTGCATTCTCAAATTTTATATTGCTTCTGCACAACAAGATGAGTAATTGTAGTTAAAAGCATATGTGCTATTCTATGCCTCTTTTATTGTTGTTGTTTTGATATGATGAATTATAGTGTGCTCCTATATAATTACAGACAATAGGGAGATACTTAATTAAACTCAAAACCGAAACACATTGTATTAGAAAAATGGATAAAAAATGGATGTCCGCCAATCGGTTATCAAAGGAGTATGAAAAAGGAGTAGAAGAATTTGTAAAGTTTGCTGTGAAACACGCCGAAGACCCTAGCCGAATCATTTGCCCTTGCTTAGGTTGCTGCTATGGAGGCCGAGTTAATGGTGCTACATTGGAATCACATTTACGGATGAACGGAATTGATCGAAGCTACACATGTTGGACCATGCACGGGGAGATAAGTAAGAACATTGATTTGGGGAATAATCCAACATATGCATCAAATGAATTCAACGCAAATAGATATGACTGTGATCGATTGGAAGATATTGCAGATGCGGTTGAAGAAGATTTCCGGGATTGTCCTCAGATGTTTGAGAGGATGGTAAATGATTCCGAGACTCCGTTGTATGATGGTTGCATTCAGTTTACAAAACTGTCTGCTGTCTTAAAGCTATACAACTTAAAAGCGAGCAATGGATGGTCGGATAAAAGCTTCACAGCCTTACTAACCCTTCTGAAAGATATGCTTCCGGCGAATAATGTTCTTCCCAATCGAACCTACGAGGCCAAAAAAATGTTGTGCTCTATCGGCATGAGTTCTGATAGGATACACGCTTGTCCTAACGACTGTGTTTTGTTTCGAAATGAATATGTATCGTTAAAGGAGTGTCCTAAATGTAATGTCTCTCGATATAAGAAACAATTGATTCCTGCAAAAGTCGTATGGTATTTTCCCATCATACCGAGATTTAGGCCATGTTTCGTAGTGAAAACGATTCAAAACATTTGACATGGCATGCGGATGAAAGAATTATAGATGGAAAGTTACGACACCCGGCAGATTCACCACAGTGGACGAAAATTGATAACGATTATCCTGATTTTGGGAAAGAAGCAAGAAATCTACGCTTGGCACTGTCTACTGATGGAATGAACCCGCATGGTCTTCAAAGTATCTCACACAGCACATGGCCTGTTATTATGGTGATTTATAACTTACCTCCATGGCTATGTATGAAGCGTAAGTTCATGATGTTGTCTATGTTAATTTCTGGGCCCAAACAGCCAGGGAATGATATAGACGTATACTTGGCACCTTTGATCGATGATTTGAAGCTTTTGTGGGAGAAAGGCGTGGAGGTTTACGATGGATATAGGAAAGAACATTTCAATTTGAGGGCGATTTTGTTCGGAACAATTAATGATTTCCCAGCATACGGAAATCTATCAGGATATAGCATTAAAGGTCAGCTTGCATGTCCTATATGTGAAGATAAGACACACTGGATGCGGTTGGAAAAATGTCAGAAGAATGTATTTCTCGGTCATCGTAGATTCTTACCTTGTAATCATCACTACCGTGGGTGGAGAAAATCATTCAATGGAAAATCAGAACAGGGTAGAGCTCCTGTAACATTGACGGGTGATCAAATATTTGAAAAGATGAAGGATATGAAGAATATATTTGGCAAACCGTTTGCGGGAGAGCTTGTCACAAGCGGATGGAAGAAGAAGTCAATTTTCTTTGAATTGCCATATTGGAAGTCTTTGTATGTCAGGCATTTCCTCGATCTAATGCATATCGAAAAAAATGTATTTGATAGTCTTATTGGTACGTTACTCAATGTACCAGGAAAGTCTAAGGATGGCCTCAATGCTAGGTTGGACATGGGAATTATGAAAATAAGAAGTGAGTTGGCACCCAGAATGAAAGGAAAACGAACATATTTACCACCCGCAGCACATACTCTATCTAGAAAGGAGAAATTAGTATTTTGTAAGTTTCTTGATGACATTAAAGTTCCGGAAGGGTTCTCTTCAAATATTAGAAATCTAGTATCTTTGAAAGACCTCAAGTTAAGGGGTTTGAAGTCGCACGACTGCCATGTTTTAATGGAACATTTGCTACCAATAGGTATACGGTCCATTTTTCCTGAAAAAGTTAGAGGCGCCATAACGAAACTTTGTTTCTTCTTCAAGGCGATTTGTAGTAAAGTGATCAATCCTGAAAGCTTACCAACATTGCAAACACAAATTGTTGTTACTTTGTGTGAGCTGGAGATGTATTTCCCGCCCTCGTTTTTTGACATAATGGTTCATCTAACTGTTCATCTCGTGAAAGAGACACAAATGTGTGGACCAGCTTATATGAGGTGGATGTATCCGATTGAGCGTTATATGAAAATATTAAAAGGCTACGTGAAAAGTCGAAGTCGACCAGAGGGTTGTATTGTTGAACGGTACATTGTCGAAGAAGCTGTTGAATTTTGCACTGAATATCTGTCCAATGTTGAATCCATTGGACTTCCCAAGTCTCCTCATTTGGGAAGAATAACAGGAAAAGGGATAATTGGAAATAAAATAGTCACCGTATCAAGGACTGAATGGGAGCAAGTGCAATTGTATGTTTTGCACAATGCTGATGAGGTTGAGCCGTATGTTGAAATACACAAGGGTGTATTGAGGAGTTTGAACCCGAATAGAAATGAAAATTGGATAGCACGGGAGCACAATCGTAGCTTTATAGCATGGTTTAAAAATCATATTTATTCAAAGTTTTCTGCAGATCCTACTTCAGTTTCAGAAAAGTTGAAATGGCTAGCACGTGGGCCAAGTTCACATGTCTTTTCTTACACCGGTTATGCAATTAACGGCTACACATTTTATACCAAAGAACAAGATGATAAAAGCACCATGCAAAATAGTGGTGTCACCCTAGTAGCTAAATCGATGCACATTTCGAGTGCCAAGGACATAAACCCCATGTACGCAAAATTATCATATTTTGGAGTTATCGAGCGCATATGGGAGTTTGATTACTCATTGTTCCGATTGGCTGTATTTGGTTGCAAATGGGTTGAAAATAAAAAGGGTGTTCTAATTGATGAGTCAGGGCTCTTGCGGGTGGATCTTAATAGAAGGGGATGCGAAGATGAACCTTTTATTTTAGCATCTCAAGCTAAACAAGTGTTCTATGTTACTGATCCTG
The DNA here is from genome assembly GCA_951799995.1 of Trifolium subterraneum. Taxonomy (NCBI): domain Eukaryota; kingdom Viridiplantae; phylum Streptophyta; class Magnoliopsida; order Fabales; family Fabaceae; genus Trifolium; species Trifolium subterraneum. The sequence goes on from OX637466.1 coordinate 26,902,401, forward strand.
CGAATATAGAATGGTCCATAGTACTTTTAACCAACAAAATAAATGATGATAACAATGAAGATCAAGATGATACGGCTATTGAAGATGATCCTTTCTTAGCAACATCACAATCACTTAAAACTGGTCCAACTATAGAGGATGATTTGTATATCAGAAAGGATCATAAACAGGGAATTTGGATCAAACCATCATCCCACGTGACTAAGAAACAAATAAATCATATTCTCACAAAGAAAAGAAAAAGATCAAGAAAATTTTAAGATCCAAATTAGCTTGTTTTTTTCTAAGAAGCTGGAAAATGGTTTTTTTTGTGTACTAAAATTCTTTGATGTACATTGTATTCATTTTTGCTATTCCACTAGTTTGTGTATCATTATTTAAGATCATAAGTTTTTTTTTTTTTTTTTCTTCAGATTATAAGTTACTTTCTACGGAAAATATATTGGTGTACATTGTATTCATTTTTGCTATTGCACTATTTAGTGTTTCATTTTCAAGATTTGGATTTAACATGTTTTTATATAGCCTTTTGACTTAATTAATTTTGTTAGGTCATAGCTTTTACTTTGACAGATAGTACAGCTACAGACCCGTTGGTATCTCTCCGGCGTTTTCAAATCTGTAGGTATCTCTCTTACTAGCCTTGCTCGGTGTTGCGAAGGTTACCGGTGGTGGTGCACCAAACAAGCACCAGGTATTGTTTCATTTTATTCATAATCTATATAACTTGACATTCTGCCAGGAATATATCCACTATGTTTAACTTTTTGGTTTCTGCTTTATATTTTCATTTGCTTTAAAATCCAAATTTATAAAAAGGGCTTGTTGAACCTTGATGGCTTAGTCCAAGCATGCCTGCATTTTCTTAGCTAATCCCTGGTATTTGTCTGCAGCGTTGATTGTGTTTGTATCAGTGTTTTTTGCTGCTATAAGATTGTTGTGATGCGGGTTTTTGTTGATTTTTCTGCTGTGTTTAGATAGATCCTGTGTTTGCTTCTGTGCGGGACTGGGACTGTTGTTCTGTTGGTCATTTTCTTTGCTTTGGGGTGGTTTGTAGCAGTGCTTGGTTGTTGTTTTGCTGTTGTTTTCCCTTGACCACTTTGTGGTTTTGTTTGTTTGGATGAACACACTTCAGGAAATGATGAACACACTTCAGGAATTTGTCTTTGATTTATTGATGTTTTGATGTTTTAGGTTGGTAATTTTTTTCTATTTTCTTATTGTAGATAAATGGAGTATCATGACAATATTGGTGTTCCTTATGATGACCCTTTTGATGAGGAAAATGACTGTCCCCTTGATGAAGAAAATGACTGTCCTCTTGATGAAGAAAATGAGATTACGCGTGGGATAACCATTATGAGGAAAGTCATCCGGGCAAGAGATAAAGGAACAACATTTGAGGTAGATCAATACTTTGTTTAAAATTCGATTATGTTCCCATTTTTATAGATGTGTGTATACTTAGTCGATAAGATTATTAGGTGGGATGGAATGAACATGCTCAACCAATTGATCCCAATGCATCAATGTTTGTAAGTTACATTGGTGCCGTTGTTCGTGAACATATTCCAATCACCCTTGATTGTTGGAGACCCAAAGACAAATCAATAATTGGGCCCGCTAAAGACTTTATTTGGAGCGAAATACAGGTACCATAGTAGCTGTAATTATTTGTTGTTGATTTATTAGTATTTGGCAGTTACTTTGTGACAATATTTAAGGGATGGGTCAAATCTTTGGTGTGGGTGTGTGTTAGAGGGAGGGGGATCATGGGTAAGAGATGATAAGTTACTTTGCGGCTTCATTGAGTCTATTTTGTTTATGCTTTTTTGTAGAGGTCTTTCATTGTTGATGATACACATAAAAAGTATGTGCTTCAAGAAGCTGGGAAGTTACATAGAGGTTTTCGGACTATGTTAACAACAAAGCATCTTAAAGATGCCGATGGAAATTTTAAAGACCGTCCGAATCTTTATAAAGGCCTGATATCGCCGGATGAATGGAAAACATTTGTAGCTAAACGGAAAAGTGAAGCCTTGAAAGTAATATTAATTAATTGAGAAGTGTGTTTTATGATATAGTTGTTCATAACATATTTTGATATGAGTTATACATGTTTGTACAGGCCATAAGCGATCTAAATAGAAAGAGAGCGGAAAAAGCCCCGTATCCATACAAAAGGGCGCGTAGGGGATATGCACTCCTAGAGCAAGATATAGTAAGTATATAAAAATAAAAATATATATATGATGTTTTAGATGGTAACAGTAACTTATAATAACAGTATGCTTATTTGTCTTAATGAATAGCTAAAAAAGACTAAATCTAAAGAAAAAACCCTTGGTCAACATATTTTGTGGAAGGAAGGTCGTGTGGGGAAGAATGGAATTGTTGATGAAGATGTTCAAGAAGTATTTGAACAGTGTGTAAGTATAATAACACTTTATTTCTTTATTTATTAATTAATGCTTGTGAAAATTTTGATGATGAACTTATCTTTTCCATATTAATATATATTTTAGGAGGCTCTATCACAGTCTTTATGTAAGGGGGAGACACAAGACTTCAGATGTAGGGACATACTTAGTAAAGTATTAAATGTTCCCGAGTATTCTGGCCGTGTGAGGGGTAGGGGGAATGGGGTAAATCCAACGACTTTTTATTCAACTCCAAAAATACGTAAACCAAGTAATGCACAATTAATGAACATGATTCAAGAGCTAAGAGCCGAAGTTCATTACTTGACGAAGGATAAAGAAAAAGATATGTCAGGAAGTCAACATGATATGCATATCCCTAGTGACAAAGATAGTTCCAACTTTAATGTTGTGAAGAACTTTCCCGAGGTAATTACTTCCTACAATATTTTATTTAATTGATTTCTCTGCTAATTAAGTACATTGATATATTTATTTTGATTATTGATTTAGGGTATCTCACCTTGTCTACTCTTCTTATCATCTCCTACTTATCGTCTGGTTGGTAAGGAAAAGGTGCATAATATCTTGGGAGATATACTACATCATAAACCACTCCCTGTCGGCTATTTAAAAGTATCAGTTGATATTGCTTTAGAGTCGAATGCAGATTTGCCTATACCTGATGATGTTGCAGAAGTAAGGTTAATGGGAGATGCCATAGGATCATATGTGGCATGGCCAGCAAACCTCATTTTCCTAAATGTTGAGGTATGTTAAAAGAATATATTTGCCCCCCACCCACACATAGATTGTTTGTCCAAAAAAATTTAATTTGTTGTTTGATCACTAACTAAATTAATTGCACAGACTGCTGAAAGATCCAAAGAAATTGGTAATGAGGTAATTAGGCAGCATGGGTCGGTCACATCAAAGGTATATTTATTATATATGCATAAAATGTTCATTTTAATATTCAATAATTATGTTAATCATTAACTAACTTATTTGTACGACGTTTTAGATTCAAACACCAAAGGAGCAATAAGTCAATAAAAGTAAGGTGGTTGGAACTAGCAATGCAACATCAAAAAAAGGTCATGCAAAAACCAAACATCAAAAGTTGTCCCCTACAAATGGTCATCTACTTGTCCCTACAGATAATCATTCACATGTTTGTGGAGCTATTTCCCCAAATGTTGAGGTATGTTAAAAGAATATATTTGTTGCCCCCCACCCACACAAATTGTTTGTCCCAAAATTTTTAATTTGTTGTTTGATCACTAACTAAATTAATTGCATAGACTGCTGAAAAATCCAAAGAAATTGATAATGAGGTAATTAGGCAGCACGGGTCGGTCACATCAAAAAAGAAGGTATATTTATTATATATGCAGAAAAATGTTCATTTTAATATTCAATAATTATATTAATCATTAATTAACTTATTTGTACGACATTTTAGATTCAAACACCAAAGGCGCAACAAGTCAATAAAAGTAAGGTGGTTGGACCTAGCAATGCAACACCAAAAAAAGGTCATGCAAAAACCAAACATCAAAAGTTGTCCCCTACAAATGGTCGTCTACCTGTCCCTACAGATGATCATCCACCTGTTTGTCGAGCCATGTTGTGCCTTCAATCGCTTGTAGATTTGAATTTGGAGAAAAGTATTTTTGGTGTATACTATGAAGAAAATATTATTAAAGATTATTTCAATGAGTTTCTCCGAGGTGAAGAAATAGGTGTCTCTGTTATCTGCATATATATCAGGTACTCCAAATGACTTTAAAATGATTGAACAATTTATTTTACTTGTATCAATGAAACATTGATTAGTATCTGATCCATGTTACATATTTTCATTCTAGATACTTATTTGAAAAATTGGTGTGCCCACGTGACTTGACAAGAAAATTCTCTTTCTTATCTCCCCATCGAGTATCCATGTTATTAATCGAAGAAGATCCAAAACTGGTAGAAGAATACATGGTCGCTGAACTTATGAAAACTAAAGATTTGCATAAGTTGTTTTTTACACCATTATATTTCGATAATCATGGGTTAGATTTTCATTCAAACTTCTTTTTTGATAATTTATTTTCTCATTTTGTAGATGATTTTACTAACCCACCATTTCTTTAGGGGGGGACATTGGGTGCTGGTTGTCATTGATGCCGTGTCCGAACAAGTTTACTATTTGGATCCATTGTTAGGTGACCCTAATAGTTACCCAAATATGAAGAAGATGTTAAATACGTAAGTATAATTACCTTAAATAGTATACACACACACACACACACACACACATACATACATATTAGTGTGCGGTTATTGTAAATCTTTGTATTAATTTTGTAGAGTTTTGCAAAAATTCCGCTCTCTAAGGGGAGCTCGAGTTCAGAGGAGTAAACTGAACAACATATCATGGATTCGAATACAGGTTTTATTATAACTATCTTTCAAATTTGTGTACGTGCGAATATAAATAATTATATTGATTTGTATATTTTTTATTTGTGTAGTGTCCTCAACAACGTAATAGTATAAATTGTGGATACTTCGTGATGAGATTTATGAAGGAGATTATTATTTCAAATAAAAATGAGATTCCAATGTTGGTATGTTATTTATATTACATGTTATTTTAATATTTAATATTACTTATATATAATTAATTTTTACATGTTATATTATGTAGTATTTTGACGACTTCAAGTGTTCCACGTATTCTAAAGATAAACTAACTGAGATCAAGGAAGAGTGGAGTCAGTACATGCTTGGACTGAGAATCATATGATAATTTTACTGTAAGGTGAGTTATTTCATCCTACGTACTCTCACTTGTTTGAATTAAATTTGGCAACACCAATTCATATACCACCTTAATTTGCTATATGTTTGTGATACTGTCTGTTAAATAGGATGCATGGTTGTGAGGGGTGAAGGGTTTTGGTTTGGTGCTTGTGCTGTTTGCATTGTTGTTATTTCTGCTTCACCTTTGGTAGTCTGTTGTTTAGGTGGGCTTTTAGAACAAGTGTACTTGTTGTATTGTGGCTCTAGCAAGTACTCCTTGTTTGAATTATTTCATCCTACTCTCACTTGTTTGAATTAACTTTGGCAACACCAATTCATATACCACCTACTATATGTTTGTTATACTATGTGTTAAGTAGGATGGTTGTGAGGGGTGAAGGTTTTGGTTTGGTGCTTGTGCTGTTTGCGTTGTTATTTCTATTTGTTTCACCTTTGGTAGTCTGTTATTTAGGTGGACTTTTAGAACAAGTGTACTTATTGTGGCTCTAGCAAGTAATCCTTGTACTTGTGTTCAAATAAAATTAGCCTTATTAAAAAGAAGTTAATTGCATGGGCACAACCTTCAAGATTGGAAAGTCAAGATTATTTACATCATTTGAGTAAAGAGTAACCTTATACCAATAGTTATATGCTATTCAAGTCTATTTTTCCCCCTTTCTAGCTAAGTCTTGAAATCTGCTTTTTCTTTCTTCATTGATTTCATTTGTTCCATTATTGATCATAATGTTCACCCTATATGCACAGGGGAGGAGTAGACAATCATTCCTAAGTGAATGTAACCAACTCAATGGGCAGTGCATGACTGGACAGGTGGCAGTGTGAGAAAAGGAATCTAAGTACTGTATATGTTGAACTAATAATTAGTGGTATGCAGGAATTATGTTATTTTGTATATGTCTTCTTTGTTAATAGCATATGGCCTATATATATGTATATATATAGCGCATACATACAGGAACAAGATCATTATGTAATTTTAGTTTGGATATGTAGTTTTGAACAATTCGTATTAGATCTCGATTGATATTACCAATTTTCTGCAAATTTTACCTTAATTATGTGTAGTTTTGATTTTTGTATGAGAGGATTGTCAATTTTATAAAGCGCTTATAAAGCGCTATCTAAGGCCAAAAAAAGCGCTTTCTAAAGCCTTTTTTGGCATAGTGAAGGACGCGTGGTTAGAGCTGTCAAATGGGCCAGCCCGGCCCGGCCCGGTGGGCCAACACGTATTAGTTGGCTGGGCTGGGCCGGCCCAATTTCTATATGGGCTGCCAAATTCTAGCCCGGCCCAAGCCCTATTGGGCCATGAAGCCCGATGGGCTAGCCCGGCCCATATGATATTTTTTTGCGCACACCAAAAAGGATCAATGACACAACTGTCAAAATAAACACCACATTAAACAATCATCAAATCAACATTCATACAATATAAGCATCAATGCACATCCATGCACGAGTAAGAGTATTGTGGCAACATACAAAAGTGTATCCTTGATAATCAAAATATATTACAAAATAGTTAACTTCTTGGCCTAAGTCCCTTGAGCACTTGATTCTATTTCTTCTCTACTTCTAACTGGCACATCTGTAATTCATAAAACTTGAGAAGTAAATGACTAAAAAATTAATATAATAGAAGAAACAAAAAATGTCACTGAATCAAACCACTATCAATATCACCATCACCACCCTTAGAAACAATACTCTTCAAAATCTCCACAACCTTAACAAATTCAAAATTAACATCACCAACCAAAAGACATGGACTTACAACAACAACATTCACCAAAACAGAAGGTGAAATACCCAAATTTTCATAAGCCTTAAGCTTCAAATTCAAAACCCCATTTTCAAAGCTTAAAACTTGAGGCGCTAATTTGAAAATAAAAAACAGAATTAAACAATGCAACTAATTATGTGTAAGCAAGCAAGTACCTTATATAATCAAAATATATTATAAAATAGTTAACTTCTTGAAGACCCTTGAGCACTTGGTTCAGCGTACAAGTTTATTTCCTCTACATCCGGCACATCTGTAATTCATAAACATGAGAAGCAAATGACTAAAAATGAAACATAAATTGAAAATATAACAGAAAAATTAATACCAAGTAACAACAGATTACCAGAAGGTCCAACTTCTTTAAAACCATGCAACCAATTACGTGTACATATAAGGGCTTGCACATTAATAGGGAGTAAACAGTTCCTATACTTATTCAAGATACGACCTCCGATGCTAAATGTTGATTCAGAGGCCACTGTTGTGATTGGAATGCTTAAAATGTCGCAAGCCATTATTGCAAGTTGCGGAAATTTAGCACTATTTAACTTCCAATATTGAAGGATATCTACATCATCATTCATAAGGCATTTTTCATCCAAATATATTTCAAGTTCAGACTTGCCATCATTTGAAATCTTTTGTATCTTTTCTTGATGGTATTCCTAAAATTAGACATGAAACTATTCAAATTAGGCTTAAATGGAAAGTTAAAGTAAATTAAAGTAATAACATAAATTAAGTTACTAAAACTTGCCTTCAAGAATGATGTCTTGCTCAATGGTTGGGCTGATGAGTGAGAGTGAGTGTTCCTTGATGAGCTAGCAAAAGATGAGTTTGTTGAAACCATGTTGTTTTTATATGCATCAAAGAGATGATACAAATCATCCTTCACTTTTTTTACCTTATCTTCATAATCACTTGGATATAGTTTCTCAAAGCAAAAGTTCAAAAAGTCCAACTTTGATGTTGGGTCAAGAATATTTCCAAATGCAAGAGTGGTTGAATATTCACTCCAATACTTGTCAAACTTCTCTTTCATCTTTATTGCCATATCTTTTATCACACCGTCTTCACTGTTTAAATTTACATTCAGTTCCATCTCTATGAGTGCAACTTGCATGAAGTATAAGTTTGAGGTTGTGTAAGATGAACCAGAAATTAAGTTTGTGATATTATAAAATGGGGCCAAGAAAGCACACATCTTCTCCGCTCTTTCCCACTCTTCAATGCTTGGACAATGCCTATAGTTCTTATCATTATAGCTCAAGTTAATGAATGCACGTCGATATCTAATAGCACTTTCAAGCATCATATAAGTTGCATTCCATCTAGTAGACACATCCAACCTCAAGAAACCACCTACTACATTAGTTAGATGCACCTCTTCAATAGATTTCCTAAACTCCCTCAACCTCCCTTCTGAGGCCTTCACATATGTCATACCCCATTTTTTGACCGATCGCTTTTATACGTCTCTTTAAGATGGATTTTCTTTGTTCGTTTCTGGCGAAATTTCGGCAGAGAGATATTTTAAAATACCTCATTTATTTGGTTTTGTTTTTATTTTCCTTTTATTATTTTTATTTTTTATTTCTTTATTTATTATTCATTTAATTTGATTTTTATATTATTATGTGTATATTATTATTTTAATTATTTATTACCATTTTCGTTTTATTTTTCTGGTGTTTTTTAGTCAGTATTTTCAAAGAAGTCCAAATCTGATTTTTGTCCTGGTCCAAGCCCAAAAGGGCATTTTTGTCCAAATGGGGAAATTTCATCTGCCAAACCCTAGGTCTGACACAGTACAAATAGCACAGTTTCCAAGAAGGTCAGACTCTCAGCCTCAGCCGCAAAAACCTTTTCTTTTTCAAAATCAAATCACAAACAAAACAAAACAAAAATCAAAATCATAGAAAACGAAAATCAAACAGAAAATTACAACATCATCATCATCAACCTTCATCATCAACCATTATCATCATTCAAAAACGAATCCAGAAACCAAATCATCTCTGAACCACCATCAACATAAACCTAGAAACCACAAAACCCTCCATCAAATCCAAAACACGAAAAAGAAATTGAAAACAGAGGAGAAATGAAAATCAAAAAAACGTCATCATCTGTTCATCCTCTAACCAGAAACAACACAGAAATTCTCCATTATCATCATCAAATCATAACCCAAATCACTAGATTCAAACCGATCAAAATCAAATCAAAACCTAATCCAAACGAAAACCCTCAAAACAGAACCAAAAAAACTACGAACACCATTACCATTCATCAATATCAACCCAAATCACCAAGGTTGTGCTTCCTTTCTTTTTTCCGAAATTTTTTTAGATCAACGAGATTCAAATCGAGATGAGAGATCGAGAGAGAAAAGAGATTTGAGAAACCAAAAGAGATCAGAGAGGAAGAGTTGAGAACGAGGGAGAAAGAAGAGAGAAAGAAAGAAAAGATGGGAGAAAAGAAGAGAATCGCCGCCGCGGTTTGAGAAGAAGAAGAGAGAGGTTTATTTCGGTTTTCTGTTTAATTTCTAGGGTTTTTTGCATTTATACCCTTTTGTGTTCCTGTGCGTGCAGGTGCACGGTCTTATGGTGCACCTGCACGCCTTAGTCATTCTGATCATGATCCTACGTCTTTGATTCCTGTTGCCTGTGATCAGATCAGGGCTGTCTGATCAATCAGACGGCTCTGATATGATTTTTCACCTTTTACTTCATGCACCCCCCTCTGGGCCACGCCCCCCAGTTGGGCTTGGGCCCAGAGTTGCTGTTTGCACCCCCCCTTTCTGTTTTATTTGTTATTTGCACCCCCCTTCTGTTTTTATTTGTTTTTATTTTTTTACATTAGATTGTATTTTTAGGATTTGATGTAAATTTAGATAAATTGCATAGCATCCTCTTGCATTCATTTCATATTTATTTTTTTCTTGCAAATACGTTAGAATGTAATTAGGAACAAATGTACACTATAAATGGAAAAATTGCATCTCATGCATATTTATTTATCGCTTTCCGCAAAAACGTTAGCATATTAATTCCGAGGGAAAAGACACCGTTTTGATCAAAATATCATTACGGATTGTCTTCGCGCTTAATTTGCTTATTGCGACGTTATTATTCTTTTAGCGCTACCTTTTTAGTAATTTGGAACCCAATATTCCATTTGAAATAATTAGCCATTTTATTCTCAAAAATGAGGTCAAAACCTCTTTCAAAAAAAAGTCAAAACAACTCATCTTCAAACATCAAAAAGCATCAAAAACATTTCATCATCAAACATTTTCAAAACTTTGGACTTTAAACCAAACGTTTCTTTTTATCGCGAAAACCTTGGATTTTAACCCAAGAGTCTTTTTATCGCAAAACTTGGATTTTAAACCAAGTGCCTTGAACTTTAAACCAACGGCGTGTTTTATCGTGAAAACCTTGGATTTTAACCCAAGTGTCTTTTTTATCGCGAACTTGGATTTTAAACCAAGTGCCTTGGACTTTAAACCAACAGCTTCTTTTATTCGCTAAAACCTTGGACTTTAACCCAAGTGATCCTTTTCTCGCCAAAAACCTTGGATTTTAAACCAAGTGCATTTTTTCATTCATACATCTTTAATCATGCATAAACCTTGGATTTTAAACCAATTGTCTTTTATCACTCAAATCTTTTTCTCAACAAACCTTGGATTTTAAACCAAGTGTCCGCGTCTTATTTCTTAATCAAATCTCAATCAATTTAACCATATAGACTCTCTTCACAAACTAACATCAATCAAACTCACATTTTGCCACTTTTGGCTTTTGGTCTTTAAAACCATTTTCAAAACCTTAAAATCAAACAAACAAATTTACTCGTAACTTTTACCCCGAACTACGGTGGTTTGATCCCTCGGGTACGTAGGCATGAGATTTGTCTCTCCAATCAATAAAATCAACAAAAACATTTTTCTTTCTTTCTCGTCATTTTAAAACTTTTCTCGATCACTACTTTAGTTCCCATACATATACATTTTCACAAACAATTAAAATTAAGCGCAAAGTTAGAATAAAAACAAGAGGTTCCTATAGAGTACTATAGATACTTAGGGTGCTAATACCTTCCCTTCGTATAACCAACCCCCGAACCTTGTTCTCTAAAAATAGGTTTTTTCGAACTTTTTCCCTTTCCTTCGGATAAATTAAAGATCGGTGGTGGAATATTAAATTGCGATTCGAAGTTAATTAATAACTCGTTATCCAAAAATCACCGCGACAGAAATGGCGACTTCACTGGGGACAACCAAGCGGGTTGAACCTAACTTGTTTTATTTTCTATCTTCGCGCTATTATTCTTTTATTTGTGTAAATATTTGTATATATAATTGGGGGTGCTTTGAGTGGTGAGATAAGTCCCCTACCCGGGCTTGAGAGACACAATAAGATAGGATGGGATGAAATCATAGTGACATGTCTTTAGATTATGAAGCACATGTGATATGATCCCGCTCGGTGGAGGCCTCACGACGGTAGTACTCGTCGTCATGATAAGTCATGATGGTGTTATTACTTTCAATGTGAGTGTCCAGAGAAGCCGAGGACCTTTAGATTACCTTTAACCCATCTTGGCCTTTTTAGGGCGTAGTGCGGTGACTAATCAAGAGTAAGTCTTGAATTTAGTTGTCACGCGAGACTACACTCAAACGAGATCACCTTGTGAATATTATTGGAACGAGAGTAGTCACGTAATCCAGTGAGGTTCATAAGGCGGTTAATGACTTTGGGAACTTTGTAGAACCCGTCATGCAGGTACAAATGAACCCTAGTACATACCATATGGGAGGGTTTCACCTTTGACTCCAGCATTATACTTTAACCCCACCATGTTTTCCGCATCATGCATGCATGCACTCATTCATAAAATTCTTTTCTCATCCGATGTCGAAGGACTTAAACAAATTTTTCGTAAACATTGCAGATTACATTCATTACACATAATAAATTTTTCTCTTTTCTTCTCCTTTTCTCCTTACAAAATTCATATCTAAATGTTTACAACCAATTTGGGATAAGTCCTTCGATAACCAAAATTTTTTTTTGCATATTTTAGCATAAACATATATCATGCATCATACTACATTCATAAGTTTCCAAACTCGAGCCTCATTTTTTTTTCCTTTTCTCTCCGCCTCAGTCAAAGTGGCCCGGCGTATCCGTTACAAAGCAACTCGTATCTATAATACTCGGTCTAAGTTGAAGAGCAAGATGAATAGTTTTGAGGAAGAAAACCATATGCTCCGTGAGCAGATGACAACTATGCGAACAGAAATCGAGAAATTGACTAGCATGGTGGCTTCTTTGATGGCTACCCAGAATCAGGTGTCAGCACCAGCACCACAGTCTAGTAATGCTCTTGTACCTCCTCCTATTTCATCTGCGCCTCTTGGCGCTCCTCAGTTCGTCATGCCCGAAGGTTACCCATGGGGCATGCCAGTTGGCTTTCTTGGGGAAGAATCACGTCCTGGAGTATCTGAAATTCCCCATGTACAATGGACAGTGCCTATTCCTCAACTTGGCAACACACTTCCTCAGGTTACAGCAATTGTGACTACACCTTTGGTTCATACTATCCAACAAAACCAGATGCCCATCTTTCATGCTGAAAGTGTGGAAGGTTATGACAGGGTTGATGACTTACAGATCAAATATGATGAGATACAGAGGGAAATGAGGGCTCTTAGGGGGAAAGATTTGTTCGGCCAGGATGCTCACGAGCTCTGCTTGGTCCCTGATGTTGTGGTCCCTCATAAGTTCAAAGTTCCAGATTTTGAGAAGTATAAGGGGAGTACTTGCCCCAAGGCTCACTTGATAATGTATGCTAGAAAGATGTCTACCCAAACCAGTAATGACAAGTTGTTGATCCATTATTTTCAAGACAGTCTGACCGGTGCAGCTCTGAGGTGGTACATGGACCTTGATAGGGCTAACGTCAGTTCTTTTAATGATTTGGCTAGTGCTTTCATCAGGCAGTACAATTACAATTCATATCTAACCCCTGATAGGGATGAGTTATGAGCATTGACACAAAAAGAGAATGAATCTTTTAAAGAATATGCTCAAAGGTGGAGGGAGCTTGCTGCTCAGATTCGTCCTCCAGTTGAAGAAAAAGAATTGTGTAAGTTGTTTTTGCATACTCTGAGCCCATTCTTCTACGAGAAAATGGTTGGTGTTGTATCAAGAAGCTTCACCGAAATGGTGGAAATGGGAATGTGCTTAGAAGAAGGAGTCCGTCAGGGACGGTTGACAAGAGAGAAAGCTCCGACTAATACTGCCAAGAGATATGGTAACAACTTTTCTAAGAAGAAAGAATCTGAAGTTGGTATGATGGCTCAAGGAGGACCTCATTCGAGAAACTCAACTTATCAACATATTGCAGCCATATCACTACCACTACAATACCCACAATCTCATCACCTACCATCTCCCCAACAATCATTCAATCATAACCGTGCTCAGAAAAATCAACCATTTGATCCCATACCCGTGAAATATGCCGACCTACTCCCCGCTTTACTTGCTAAAATTTTTGTCCAGACAAGGTCACCTCCCCCTGTGCCAGCAGTACTACCTCCCTGGTACCGCAGTGATCTAACCTGTGTCTTCCATCAAGGAGCCCCTGGCCATGATGTGGAACGTTGCTACCCTCTCAAGAAAGCTGTTCAGGATTTAATCCGTAACAAGGTGCTATCTTTCAAGGATGAGAACCCTAATGTTCAAAGTTCATCCTCAGCCTAATCATGGGTTCTCCGTCATTTTCAAGATTATCAAGAAGTTTGTCCCTAGGATCACTAGGCATTTTACTTTCCAATTGCAATTTCTTTCTTGCCAAGCATTTATTTGCATTTTAAAGTTGTATCTTTTAATTAAAATTTCTAAACAATGAACATGCATATTTTGGAATCCATCCATTCGTATTCACTCTTTTCTTGTGCCATCATAAAACGGCGATTTTTTTTTCTATTTCACTTTTCAAACTTGAGGGGAGGATGATGTAAACTAAATGTTTAAAATTGTTGATATGTGCTGATATATGCTTTCATTAGTAAAAGACCCGGTTGATGATGTAAGGCATTGTTTCACTTCCCAAACACCGGAGAAATAAGGAGATAATCCGTAGTCAACCCCTTTGAGCCAGAAGTTGGTGTTCTTTCTATATAAAAAAAAAACCCTTAATCTTAACCCGGGGCAGGGTAGTCTTTCAATTAATTCAATAACACATCCCAATACAAGAGGATCAAATAGTCTGAGATACAAGAAGTCATGAGTAGACAAAACTCACAATAGCATGTGGCAGTCACAAACATCCAAAACAAAAAAACAAACAAAAAAAAACAACAACCACAACAAAAAACCCGCTAGGTAAAAAGACTTAGGCAAAATTCAGGGCATCCCGATGGTCCATAAAATCCAATAAATTGGTCCATGCAAAAATTAGGGATTAAGAGCACAAATGTTGAAAACAAGTTTGTGAATGAAAAAGTGACTACCACTTCGAGAATCTCATCAAAACTTCGACCAAAGTGTCAATCTCAAACATCATTATCAAAAGAAATCCTCTTGTAAACCAAAGCATGTCTGCTGAATTAATTGAATGTAGGAATGAAGGACATCAAAGAAGTGGGTGGGTTAAAACAGAATTTTGAGCCTAATAATATTTTCTTTTCAAAACCATGAACCAGGTCACGTTATAACCCTCAAAAGACCTAATTGAAGCTAGGTTTACTTTGAAAGCATAATCGGCAAAATTATTGTTAGAACTGACTCCATCTGTTTGTTGAGTAACTATCTTTTACACACACCACATATGTTTTATATAAAGTTTTGTGATTCCAAAGCTTGCATGTACATTACATCAGAAACATTTCTCAAAAGAAACAATTTTGTTTACAAATTTATATTTGGCATCAAAGAAATTCAATCAAATGGGCTAATCAAGGACGAATCAATTCAAAGCGCTCCTAACTCGCAAATTACATCAGGAACCCGCCAATCAGGGGCAAGTCTTTACATTCAGGGGCATACCCTTCAAAGATTCAAGATCAAGGTTTCACTTACTTTGGGCACATGAAGTGGTTTCCAGGGGAAATCCAGATCTGCCAAGATAATTGTTATGTTTCTACCTCCTTGAGCCAATAATCATCGAGTTGATATTTTGGGTTCCTATGGACATGTGTGTTACTATAATGTGCTGAGCATGTGGTCCAACATTCCTCAATTGAATATTGAACTTGATTGTTCTCTGGTAATCTCCAGCAAGTGGTTATCATTAAGAAGCTTATATGATTTTCTTTTCCCCAGTGAAAGAAGAAGCTGAGACCCGTTTGGAAGGTTCATTCAACAGCAAATGGCATCTCTTTGAGAAGTTTGCATACTAATAGCAAATGGCATCTCTTGGAGAAGTTTGCATATCATATCAGTCTTGTTTCTTTCTAAAAAAAAAAAAAAAAAAAAGAAAAAATAGCAAAAAAAGAATAGCTTGCTAAGTTGAAAACCCGAAAGGGCGGCTTAGGCAAAAATGAGCGTCCCGGTGGATTGAAAACCTGAAAGGGCGATCCAGGCAAAAATTAGGGGCAAAACAAAAAAAAGAGATATATATTCCCGGTGGATTGAAAACCTGAAAGGGCGATCCAGACAAAAGTTAGGGATTTCAAAAAAAAGAAGAAAAAAAAAAAAACAAAAAGCATGACTGTTGAAACAAGACCATGAGAAAATATTCGGTTTCAGTGTACAAAAATGGCGACTTCTGCCAGACCTCTGACCAATGAGCTTTACCCCAAGAAGCAATCACTCTTAACATGGATTGACATATCATACCGGGTTTTACCCCGAGAATCTGATTTTTATTTCACCTATAGGGGTGCTGTCCCCAGTGGAGAACTACCAAGTGGTTGTACGGATATGTCGGCCCAATGCTCATCTTACCTGATCAAATTTTTGTCTCATCCAGTCATGTACAAATATCATTCAATCATACAAATACAAGCTTCATAACATATACATACATACAATCATATATACGTATATATACATACATACATACATACATACATATATACATACATACATACACATACATTCGTACATACATACATACAATCATTCACATATGTGTACATACATTCATATTTACATACAACATGCAAACAAAATCATTCATACATACTGCATTGTGTTGGAACAAAATATGTGTTAATACACACCCTTAAGTTTTGATGATAACAAAGTATTAAATGGACAATTGATGGTACTAATGTTTAAATTAAGTGCAGGAGAATTCAACGTTTAATCAAGAGCACACTTAATTTAAACTCTGATGAAACCAATGGAAGTCTGAATATTTAAGACTCTGAAAGAGTTCAGATGCTACAACGTGGTCAGAAGCTATACAAAGTTCAGAAGCTCAAAGTAGATCAGAACGTCTGAAAGCTGTTCAGGGACTCAGAGTAGTTCAGAAGCTCAAGGATGTTCAGAGGCCTACAAGAGTTCAGAGGCTGTCTGATAGTCATAAGTCATTCAGAGGATGAAGGCGTTCAGAATCTGAATTAATAAAGACTATCAGAGGCTAACCATTCAAAGACCAATCAGACTCCAAGTTATCAAAGGTTCATCAGAAGCAAAGGGAATTCCCAGTCATCATAGGGCTACATCAACTACAACTTATCAAGCCTGATGACTTGTTCTAAGGTCAACTAAAAATGCAACGGTCACAAAGGATGTGATCCCTCTCTCTAGGAGCTAGTTGTACCTTATAACTGTACCATTGGACAGACAGCAAAGGTGAAGCTTCTCTGCAAAGGAAGACGTGGCTTTACTCAACGGATCTTCATGTCTACAGCTGTCCAAGTTGCAACGGGAATTTCTCCAACGTCTCAATGTCTTTCTCAACTCATATAAATATGCCAAAGAAAGAATTGAAGACTAGCGCTCAACATTAGATAAAATCTCTCAAGAAAGTGAGCATTTGAATTGTAATAGATAATATCTCTCAAATGAAGTGAGCATAGAAACTAGCTTAGAGCCGTTGAAGATTATTATGTTTGTAATAAGTTTTAAGCTCTTAAGTTAGTAGTAAGTCTTCTGCTTAGTGTAGAAGCAAGTAAGTCTTCTGCTTAGTGTAGAAGCACGTAAGTCTCAGTCTTAGTGATTAGAGCAGTGAAGTCTTGAGCCTGAGTGCTTGAGCAAGGAAGTCTCTGATCTTGTGTGATCAGAGCAAGGAAGTCTCTCTGTCTTGTGTGACTTAGAGCAGGAAGTCTTAAGCTTGTGTGCTTGAGCAAGGAAGTCTTTGATCTTGTGTGATCAAAGCAAGGAAGTCTCTATGTCTTGTGTGACTAAGAGCAGGAAGTCTTGAGCTTGTGTGCTTGAGCAACTATTGTAATCCGTGTGATTATAGTGGAACTCTCTTGGAAACAAGGGGACTGGAGTACTCTCAATTTGTGAGGGGAACCAGTATAAATTGTTGTGTGTTCTTCTCTCTCTCACTCTCTCATTTACTCCTTCATCATTCATAACGCCATAAGTTAATTGTGTGAATAATCCGCTGTGCTTTAAAGACTCTGAAAAGATTTAAACATCTTGGAAAGTTTTTTAAATATCCAAAACACAATTCAACCCCCCTTCTTGTGTTTTCTCCACGCACCTTCACATTGACCATCATGTGTCTTGCTTCATAAATCACAAAAAGAGTCATCCCCAGTGTATCTGGTCCAGAGATGTCTCCATCAATCACAAATCATCACAAAGAGAGTCATCCCCAGTGTATCTGGTCCAGAGATGTCTCCATCAATCACACATCACAAAAAAAAAGAGTCATCCCCAGTGAGTCTGGTCAAGAGATGTCTCCATCAAACATATTCAAAGTAGTAGATTTTGCAAACAATCAACTTCAAACTTACAGTTAATTTCACAAAAAGAGTCATCCCCAGTGTATCTGGTCCAGAGATGTCTCCATCAATCATACATCACAAAAAGATTCATCCCCAGTGTATATGGTCCAGAGATGTCTCCATCAATCATACATCACAAAAAAAGAGTCATCCCCAGTGAGTCTGGTCCAGAGATGTCTCCATCAAACATATTTCAAGTGGCAGGTCTTTCAAACAATCAACTGCAAATTTGTGGTTAATTTCCCCAAAAAGAAGTCACCTCCAGTGTGTTTGGTCCAGACAAATACATATTCTTGTCATGTCTCGCTCTCCCACAATGATAGCAGACAATTTATTTCCTCGTTGTGTCCTTACCATCCCACAATGTTGGTAGACACTGCCTTTACTTGTCCTTACCATCCCACAATGTTGATGGACACTGTCTTTACTTCTGTCCATATACAGGACTTTATCTGCTTATGTCCGCACACAGGACTTTACTGCTTTCTGTCTTTACTTCTGTCCGCACACAGGACTTTATCTGCTTATGTCCGCACACAGGACTTTACCGCTTTCAGTCTTTACTTCTGTCCGCACACAGGACTTTATCTGCTTATGTCCGCACACAGGACTTTACCGCTTTCTGTCTTTACTTCTGTCCGCACACATGACTTTATCTGCTTATGTCCGCACACAGGACTTTACCGCTTTCTGTCTTTACTTCTGTCCGCACACAGGACTTTATCTGCTTATGTCCGCACACAGGACTTTACTGCTTTTTGTCTTTACTTCTGTCCGCACACAGGACTTTACTGCTTATGTCCGTACACAGGACTTTATCGCTTTCTGTCTTCATTACCCCTGTCAAATAATCTTCATTACATTCAAACACTTTGTAAATATAGCACTCATAAACATAACACTCATAAGCATAACACTCATAACATCATATCATAGCATTTTATTGTTCAATCCGGTCAAAAAAATGGTGTACTCTGTATTTAAGTCTCTTCCACCGTCGAACCAAAACAAAAAAAAAATATCATCAAAAAATCATCTTTTTCTTTTTATCTCCGATGGAAGAAACTTAAATAGGGGCATCTGTCATACCCCATTTTTTGACCGATCGCTTTTATACGTCTCTTTAAGACGGATTTTTCTTTGTTCGTTTCTGGCGAAATTTCGGCAGAGAGATATTTTAAAATACCTCATTTATTTGGTTTTGTTTTTATTTTCCTTTTATTATTTTTATTTATTTATTTATTTATTTATTATTCATTTAATTTGATTTTTATATTATTATGTGTATATTATTATTTTAATTTTTTATTACCATTTTCGTTTTATTTTTCTGGTGTTTTTTAGTCAGTATTTTCAAAGAAGTCCAAATCTGATTTTTGTCCTGGTCCAAGCCCAAAAGGGCATTGTTGTCCAAATGGGGAAATTTCATCTGCCAAACCCTAGGTATGACACAGTACAAATAGCACAGTTTCCAAGAAGGTCAGACTCTCAGCCTCAGCCGCAAAAACCTTTTCTTTTTCAAAATCAAATCACAAACAAAACAAAAAAAAATTAAAATCATAGAAAACGAAAATCAAACAGAAAATTACAACATCATCATCATCATCAACCTTCATCATCAACCATTATCATCATTCAAAAACGAATCCAGAAACCAAATCATCTCTGAACCACCATCAACATAAACCTAGAAACCACAAAACCCTCCATCAAATCCAAAACACGAAAAAGAAATTGAAATCAGAGGAGAAAAGAAAATCAAAAAAACGTCATCATCCGTTCATCCTCTAACCAGAAACAACACATAAATTCTCCATTATCATCATCAAATCATAACCCAAATCACCAGATTCAAACCGATCAAAATCAAATCAAAACCGAATCCAAACGAAAACCCTCAAAACAGAACCAAAAAAACTACGAACACCATTACCATTCATCAATATCAACCCAAATCACCAAGGTTGTGCTTCCTTTCTTTTTTCCGAAATTTTTTTAGATCAACGAGATTCAAATCGAGATGAGAGATCGAGAGAGAAAAGAGATTTGAGAAACCAAAAGAGATCAGAGAGGAAGAGTTGAGAACGAGGGAGAAAGAAGAGAGAAAGAAAGAAAAGATGGGAGAAAAGAAGAGAATCGCCGCCGCGGTTTCAGAAGAAGAAGAGAAAGGTTTATTTCGGTTTTCTTTTTAATTTCTAGGGTTTTTTGCATTTATACCCTTTTGTGTTCCTGTGCGTGCAGGTGCACGGTCTTACGGTGCACCTGCACGCCTTAGTCATTCTGATCATGATCCTACGTCTCTGATTCCTGTTGCCTGTGATCAGATCAGGGCTGTCTGATCAATCAGACGGCTCTGATATGATTTTTCACCTTTTACTTCATGCACCCCCCTCTGGGCCACGCCCCCCAGCTGGGCTTGGGCCCAGAGTTGCTGTTTGCACCCCCCTTTCTGTTTTATTTGTTATTTGCACCCCCTTCTGTTTTTATTTGTTTTTATTTTTTTACATTAGATTGTATTTTTAGGATTTGATGTAAATTTAGATAAATTGCATAGCATCCTCTTGCATTCATTTCATATTTATTTTTTTCTTGCAAATACTTTAAAATGTAATTAGGAACAAATGTACACTATAAATGGAAAAATTGCATCTCATGCATATTTATTTATCGCTTTCCGCAAAAACGTTAGCATATTAATTCCGAGGGAAAAGACACCGTTTTGATCAAAATATCATTACGGATTGTCTTCGCGCTTAATTTGCTTATTGCGACGTTATTATTCTTTTAGCGCTACCTTTTTAGTAATTTGGAACCCAATATTCCATTTGAAATAATTAGCCATTTTATTCTCAAAAATGAGGTCAAAACCTCTTTCAAAAAAAAGTCAAAACAACTCATCTTCAAACATCAAAAAGCATCAAAAACATTTCATCATCAAACATTTTCAAAACTTTGGACTTTAAACCAAACGTTTCTTTTTATCGCGAAAACCTTGGATTTTAACCCAAGAGTCTTTTTATCGCAAAACTTGGATTTTAAACCAAGTGCCTTGAACTTTAAACCAACGGCGTGTTTTATCGTGAAAACCTTGGATTTTAACCCAAGTGTCTTTTTTATCGCGAACTTGGATTTTAAACCAAGTGCCTTGGACTTTAAACCAACAGCTTCTTTTATTCGCTAAAACCTTGGACTTTAACCCAAGTGATCCTTTTCTCGCCAAAAACCTTGGATTTTAAACCAAGTGCATTTTTTCATTCATACATCTTTAATCATGCATAAACCTTGGATTTTAAACCAATTGTCTTTTATCACTCAAAACTTTTTCTCAACAAACCTTGGATTTTAAACCAAGTGTCCGCGTCTTATTTCTTAATCAAATCTCAATCAATTTAACCATATAGACTCTCTTCACAAACTAACATCAATCAAACTCACATTTTGCCACTTTTGGCTTTTGGTCTTTAAAACCATTTTCAAAACCTTAAAATCAAACAAACAAATTTACTCGTAACTTTTACCCTGAACTACGGTGGTTTGATCCCTTGGGTACGTAGGCATGAGATTTGTCTCTCCAATCAATAAAATCAACAAAAACATTTTTCTTTCTTTCTCGTCATTTTAAAACTTTTCTCGATCACTACTTTAGTTCCCATACATATACATTTTCACAAACAATTAAAATTAAGCGCAAAGTTAGAATAAAAACAAGAGGTTCCTATAGAGTACTATAGATACTTAGGGTGCTAATACCTTCCCTTCGTATAACCAACCCCCGAACCTTGTTCTCTAAAAATAGGGTTTTTTCGAACTTTTTCCCTTTCCCTCGGATAAATTAAAGATCGGTGGTGGAATATTAAATTGCGATTCGAAGTTAATTAATAACTCGATATCCAAAAATCACCGCGACAACTTACTTAACACTTTCTCGAATTTTATGTAAAGCATTCCCCGCCACCTTCAAACCATCTTGAACTATGAGATTCAAGATGTGTGCACAACAGCGTACATGAAAATGTTTACCTTTACATAACAATGCATCTTGCAAAGTTAGTCTTTCTTTCAAAATGGTTATCATACTATCATTGGAGGAGGCATTATCCAATGTCGGTGAAAATATCTTACTATCTATCCCCCAATCCTTAAGAGCACCAAGTACCTTTCCAGATAATTCCAACCCTGTATGAGCACTATCTAAAACACAAAATGAAAGCAATTTACTATTTAACTTCCAATCTCTATCAACATAATGAGCAGTGACTGTCATATAACCTTGCGTTGTTACAGCTGTCCATACATCAGAAGTCAGACAAATTCTACCTGGAATAGATGCTAACTCACTCCTTAGCTTTTCCTTTTCACTTAAAAACACACTCATGCAATCAGCTCTTGCAGTGTTTCTACTAATTGGTAAAAAATCAGGATTTAATATTTTGTTTGTGGCATTAACCCCATCATACTCAGCAAAACTAAATAAAAGATCGTGTTTAATAATGCTTCTAGAAAGCGAATCTCTATAAGCCACACTATCAAATTTCCACCGCTTCAAAAAAGTTGCGTTATTATCAAGGTAATCACAACCGGACCGGTCATCGAACCGGTGAGCTTACCGGTTCAAGGTTCAATTGGTCGGACCAGGGTTCAACCGGGTCAGACCATTTTTAATTAAATATATATTTTTATATCTTTAAATAATATATATATATATATATATAATAATAATAATAATAATAATAATAATAATAATAATAATATACAAAAAATTTAACAATATTTAAAATTTTACACTAATAAAAAAAATAAAATGCCACAAATTAACCTATAAAAAATCTGATTATAAAACAAAACACACAATTTTCCATTAATACCACTATATTATTTTGTTTAATTATACGAAGACATACTAATATTATTTATATCTGTATTTAACTACTTATCATATATATGTGCCTTTTACTCAATTTTTTTTATAATACCTTTTACTCAATTTACTAGTATTATATCTTGGAACTTGGAAATAATGGGCTATTCACGTGATGAGACTATTCAACTCTCTCTCTCTCACACATGAATACCACATACACACATTCATGTCTCTTCATTATCAACTTCATCTTTCTCTCTCACATAACAAGTTATCAAGCATTGCATAACACATATCCAACTTCTTCTTCCTCACTATTAACTTCTTCTTCTTGATATTCTATACATAGATCCAATCCTCCCCATCCATTCAAGCATAACATGCCTCCAGATGTAGATCTAAATAACCTTATGAGAACAAATAAATAAAGGAGGAAAGAAAAAGAAAAGATTTTTGTTTTGAATTTTTTGCTATTGAATATGAACCAAGAAAGAAGAAATTGAAATGCATCGATTACAAAACTTCTTGTTTCTTCTCTCTCAGTTTTTTTTTTTACTATTGAATTTTTCTGCCAAAAAGGAAAATCGGTTCAACATAGTGAACCGACTGAGCCGGCGGTTTTCCCAGTTTTTCCCGGTTTTGGTCCGGTTTTCCGGTTCACCGTCCGGTTCTGTTGCTGACCGATTTTGAGGGTTAGCCGGACCGGACATAGGTCCGGTTCCCGGTCCAACCGGTCGAACCGGCCGGTCCGGTCCGGTTTTAATCACCTTGGTTATTATCCAACAAAATTCCCACATCTTGCTGGTTTTGAGTTGGGGGTTTAAAACATACTAAACTATGGCGATTTAAGTGACTGGTGCCACCACCACATGAGAACAGACTCCCACATTTTTTACATTTACATTTCTGTCCCCCATCAACTATACCAATCTTTGTAAAATATTTCCAAACCTTTGATGAACAAACCCTTGTTTTCCTAGCACCATCTTGCTTAGCACCACCTTCATTGATTTCAACCGGATGACCATTTAACATCACCAAATCATCATCGTCTTTCTCCTCATCAATAATTTCCAAAATTGATGCAATATTATCATCCATGACTACAAGTACAACAATAAAAAAAAATTAATAATAATATGAGAAGTGACAAATGCACAAGGAGTACAAACAAACAAACCACAAAAGCACCAAATAAAAAACACAGTCCAACAAAACGTGTTGGAAATTAGAGAAAATACAAAGTCTTAATACCACCAAAACCCCAAAAAGCTAAATCCATAATAAGAAGCACAACAACACTAAGGAACACACAAGGCTAAAAATCTCCTACCCCACCCTCTGTTATACAGCAGTAGCTCAAACAACCCGCCCCTACAATGGACACACCACTAAGGAACCACCTAAACTCAAAAAAGAAAAGAACCATGGAAGGGGGGGGGGGGGGGGGGGCTGAAGCGAAAGGGACAAAACAACCACCAACCATTACTTCACAACTCCATTATTCATTTTCTTTTGAAGATAGTATTTCAATAGAAGAAAAATAAAACAAAAACCTGTGGTTGATGGCAGCGAGCGTCGAGAAGCAGAGGTAAAGAAGCGGTGCGGGTCGACGGTGGGGCGGTGGATCGAAGATTAGATGTGGACTGTGGAGCTTTGATTTGTGACTGATTACTGATTTGTGAATTGTGATACGGATGGGATGATAGCTAGGGTTATATTTTAAGATTTTTTTTTAAAAATTAAATGGAAGGACACATGGCAACGTTATAATACACCAGATTAATAAAATGGGTCAATTGACCCAAAAGTCACATAGATTTAATTATAGATTTTTCTAGAATTTTAATTATTTTTTTAATTTTAAACGGGCCGGCCCAAAGCCCGGTGGATAAGCCCGGCCCGATCCATTTGTCAATTGGCCTGGGCTTAAAAAGGCCCGCCTATTTTATTAACAACTTTTTTACGGCCCGGCCCATTAGCCCGGCCCATTTTGACAGCTCTACGCGTGGGCAACAAAGCATATCCACTTCCCTTGGAAGGTGGAACATCTCAAGCAGGATAGCAGCTGGCAACAACTTCCCCCTTTATTCTAGGAGCTATCCTGCCAACCGCTCTTAATGGGCAGCTCAACATGGCCCATTAAGAGTACCTCTGACTCAGCGCTGGGGGCAACTATATAAGCTCTCCTTCACAGGAGAGCTAGGTATTCAATTCATTCTACTCTTACTCTCTCTTTCTCTTATTCTCGGTATCTCTTGTTCTCTCTGACTTTGGCATCAGAGCGCCTGCAGGTACAAACCCCCCCTCCGGTGGATGAATTGTTGATTGACGCTATGAACGACGGTTCTCTAACCATTCACCACTTCTGATCAACGGGTTAGATCAGGTACCCTAAAGGTCCACTTTTTCAGCTTTCTCTCTGTAGCAGGTTTAGCAACAACTTGCTTTTCTGCACTATGTTAGATGTTATACTAATACCACTATCACTTTGCACACCTTCACTGTTTTCGTTAGAATTGTTCATAGCACCAGCTGCATCTGATACATTTGACGAAATAGTTGAATTCTCTACGGTTAAGCTCTTCCAAGGAACTTCCACCCACTATGTTATTTCAATAACACTATATGCCTGATCCAAACAAAGAATTCCACTTCTACTAAGAGAGAAATTACATTTGCCTTAATGGGGGACGACAGGTTCTGAGATGAGTATCTATAAGAACAGAAAAGACATAACAAAGAAAGAGATTTCAAAAAGTTCGTATCAAAACAGTTCTTGAGAGGTTTACATCAACAATTATATCCATAAAAGTTCAGGAAGTTCTTTATTCTTACTTCTCGCTCGCATATAATAAACCAGATATCTGGTATCGAGCAATTAAGGGAGAGGTTGCACCAGGTGGCAAATGATGTCACTTCCATAAGTTAGTGAAACTTTAAAATCTTTATCGTGATTAAAGGATCTAAACATCTGTTAAGTAAACCATACAACAATTGATTAGTAAAATTGGAGAATATAATTGATCATTTCACTTTTCTTATTATATGCATTGCATGAAACAACCATCGATTCAATCACTATATTTGCAGCATGCAGAGCAGCACTGATGACAGACAATTATATATATATATATATAGAGTTTAATTGATATGCACTTACGGTGTAAAATAGTTTTACACCATCGTCCAATAAATAACCATCATTTTGCCATGTCATGTCAAAAAAGTGGGGTGATGTGGCGGAAAACATGGTTGGTATTAGTTGACAGTGTAAAATTATTTTACACCGTCGATGCATATCAATTAAATCCATATATATATATATATATATATATATATATGATGTTTTTAGGTTAGTTTTTATTACTTTTTAGTCAACTTGAAAACCAAATCCAAACAAAAAGCCTAAAGTTACGAAGCTACTCATCCAAGAAGAAGTAAGGAATGTGAAAATTGCATAAAAAAGAGCAAAAATGGAAGAAATAAGCAGAATCCATCGTATCATGATGGCACCTATTGCAGCACGATGGAAGAAGATTTATTTGAACCAAACTTTCTAAGTAAGAAACAAACCTATCACATCATGATGAGATCCATTGTACCACGATGGCAATTCCTGAAGTCATCATGACGCGATAGAAAAGCTCAAGAAGCTTCAAAAACTGTAAATAGAGAGGGTCTACCACAATTATTCATTCAATAATTCTGGAGTGTTGAAGACTCTAAGGAGCAAAGATGATAAGCATAGAGAGGGTCTAATACTCTCTATGGAAGGACGCTTCCCCCAACATTGAAAAAGACAACTTCCTCTGCAAGATATTGAGGTTATAATTATGTATATTTTTACTTTATAGTTTTAATATGCTTATTTGTAGCTAAAATAACTTTGGGTTAAGTCGAGTAGATAATCTCTTTATGAATGTTTGAGACATGTGATGCGGTATTTTTAAAGTTTATATTAATTACTATTTCTCTTATTATATTTATTCTCTATCTTTGATTTAACACTTTATTTACAATATCCAACCAATATTAGTAAATGAACCCTTAGAACCAGGCGATATCTATGACAAGCGTACATGGTTTAGAACTAAGGACAACATAACTAGTTAGGTGAACAAGAGCCTCTTAGTATCATAACTCGGGGCTTAACGTACAGAATGATTGTATGCATAAGATTAAATAGAACACTAAATTCTGCTCGGTTATCGATTGTCCGATCTTTGAAATAAAAGGCTTGAACAAACCTAGGATAATGCTGAAAAGAAAGTTATATGGAGTATTCGTTTTACTAATAATTGCAAAAAAAAAAAGTATTGCTTTGCTTTATTAATAATGACATTTATGTCTTGTTGGATAAAAAACATTTACTCAAACCAATGTTGGATAAAAAACATTTACTCAAACCAAATTAGCTCTCAAATCTCAGAAAACTACAAAAAAATAAAAATTAAAGTAGCAATTACAAGTGGATGCTCATGAAACTGGCGCTTGTATCACTTGCAAGCAAAGGGATTAGTCTACAGTATCTAACAATGCATACTATTTATTTAGCATGCATCTCACTGTCAAAAACAAATATCCATGATACACAGTCCTTTAACAAATGTGACAAAACTTTCCAATGAAGACAAATTATCAAAATTTCACGAACGCAGGAATATTCACCACTTCATCAAGAAAACGTACAACGCATCGCGAGTAACAGAAAATTAATTTATTGATTTATTAACTTATATCACAACAATTATGTCCCCTCTTCTCAGGGCAGTTGCTGCTGAGCTGCTGCGGATTTTTTTCTCATTGTCCAAAATGCAGCAAAGTAACGATTCTGCAAAGTGTATCACAATTCATTTAGCATATATAAATACAAATAAAAGTTTTCAGTGGGTTCATTGCTAATGATTTTCTATGATTCCTACGTGTGAAGGGAACATATCATCTCATGTAATATAAGGAGAAGTGTACACCAAAATAATTTTCAAATTTTATAAAATTTTGCAGATTTGATCTAAATGAGAACTTTCAGTTCAACAATTCTTTTGCTTCAATACTTGTGACATTTAACAAGATTAGCTGGACTGTATGTGAATAAAAAAGAATACGCAACAAGAAGATGGAGGCTGAGGAACACTGATGAGAAACTTACTTGCATCATTGATTTAGGATTGGTTGTGTAGGTTGTCTCAATAGTCCTTTCTTTCTGCAATTCATGACAAGATAATGTGAACATGATTAGTCAATTACATAAATAGAAGGGGTATTATCCAAATCAAATGAGATTACCTCAAATTCAAATCCATAATGCAATGCAATCCTTTTAACATCTTCCAAACTTAATTCAATGGACATTTCCTACAAATAAGTTACAAATTAGATAATACAGAGACCACACATATGATTGTGCTATTGCATGTGAAAAGAATCTTACATCATCTTGGCCATACGTATCTGCAAAGTGATAAAGTAGAGGACCCAGATTTATCCAAACCTGTGATGGTGTCAATTTCATCAAGTATGAAGGATAATGTTGAAATGAGAATGGCAACAACAGAACAGATGGATGAGGAAGGAACAAAAGAGATACACAAGATCTATTTGAATTTCAATTAAAGAACTTACTCCTCCATCTTTCAAAATTTGTGAAATAATTTCAATGTACTCAACAATATTGTGAGCAGTATCTATAAAGAAACAAGTTACAACTGCATCCCATGCACCTGCGTCGCAATTGTAAAGCATTGTTAGAAATTACAATAGGGTTAGGGTGTTATATTATAGATAATTAGATACAGGTTTGTCTAGAATAGCAATTGTAGTGTCGAGTTTATTTTATGCAAAATAACTTTTCACTAGTATTTATCTCGATATAGGAAAAGGCTGATCCATGTGCCGTACGCACTGTTGTATTTGAAAACTTCATGTCTAACAGTGGAATATAGTATACACAATTTATTCAACAGTCGGTGTATATTAATATTCAAACTGAGAAAATTCAAATTTAGAAGAAAAAAACATTAAGTTTCAACTTGAAAAGTTTTATTTTATGTTTTTAGGATAACATTTGGAATATGTAAGTTTAGTCTACACTTTACAAATATTTATAGCATCCTGTTTTGCAATGACGGTACAAGTACAACAGTATTTAATTAAAATCCTGTGATGGTCTTGTTTTGCTTAATTTGCATGATGGATCAAAAAATCAAAAACTTACAATGTAAGGTATAGAACCAGAAGACTAATACTTTCGGTTTTCTCTTTAGAGCCACTAATATAACATAACAAATAAGAAGGAAATAGTCTTGGATAATTGCCCCTACCTTTTTGGTTTGGATCACTGTAGACTTCAACGAAGTCACCTCCACACATGGAAAAGCCTTCAGTAATTCCTGCACTGCTCTCGCACATTGTAACAAACAATATTATGATTAAAATATAGATATTATTTATATCAACACATTATTTGAATAGGTCTTTTTTTAGCCTAATAATTAATAAAGAAACGAGGAAATAAAATCAAATACTATGACCAATAGTAACCTTTGCGCATTATATAGCCATTAGGCTCATTTTTTAGTGCCTCAGTGAAAACCTTTTTAATTTAAACTAGGAGGCTAGCTGGGCAGAAGCAAAATTCACATTAGTTTAAGAAAATCAATTGGCAGGAATATAAATATTAAGAATGAAAAATATCATTTAGTAGGACAAACATTGAAACTTGTCGCAGTCATCCTACCTCTTGTAATCATTATTTGTCATCATATATTTTAATATGCTTTACATAATTAGATCCTGCCACTAGTGAGTACTTTTCTGCAGGAAACTTATAATATTCATGTTGTTAAAACTGACTTACTTCAGTTGTACTACACTATTGTTTTACTCAGAATTTTAGTAAAGTTAGAGTTTGTATATATATGGTTTTAGTCACTATTTTTTTTATGGTGAAAAAAATCCTACAATTTTTTTCGTTATCAAAATTGGTCCCTGCCATTAATTTTTCAAACAGAATGTTGATCTGGCTTAATGCTGATCAATAAAATGGTGACACGTGTCAATTTTTCAATCCGCCACATCAACATTCCGTTGAAAAATTAATGGCAGGGACCAATTTTGATAACAGAAAAAATTGTAGGATTTTTTTTCACCATGAAAAAATGTAGAGACTATTCTTGACTATAGGGCAAAATGTAGGGACTAAAAACATATTTAACCCTATATTATATTATCCATGAGATACATTTTCTTTTTTCTTATTTCTTAAGGGGAACCACATAAAATGATTCTTGCAAATGAAGGTTACAGATTTAGTAAAGAGGCATTTGCATCTAATGCTATAATGTCAACACTAATTATTTCATCTAGTAATTATTATGGTATGAGGTGTCAAATATAAACACAGTACAAGCATAACCCAATAAACTCAGTGCTTACAAATTTTGAAAATTGTAAGTTATGTTTTCAAAACTCAACACTTCAGGTATGGGCGTATGGCAGGAGCAAGGAAGGAAATTTTTTAGAGCAGTTTACTGTATTGCTTCCATATGATGTTTTTAAATAGAAAGATATGCACACATTTGTAAACGGACAATTTCTCCCCTTAAGGATGGTAAAAAAGTGGTTGATTTTATTGGCCTCAATTTGATGCTAAAAAATTTCATGGAATATCCATGGTAGATTCTTCAAGGCAGAAGCCCTTTTACTTTTATATCAATTGATCAGTGGTATTGTTTTATGCCACAGGAGGAACCCATATTAAGGTTCCTTTACTTTTATTCGTTCTTTCCTTCTAATTAGTATTATTTTATAAAAAGATAAAAAGAATCCAATATCCATGAATGTACCTGGCAGGATGAATATCTGGTATTGAGACAGGACGAAGTTGGTCACTGTCTGAAAGTGAATTGCAATTGCTGTGAATCCAAGGGTATATTGTCCACTCACCAGCATTTTGGCAACTTAAGTTATCCAAAGTGCCAATTGATTGGAGAAAAATAAAACAAAAAATAATAATCAGAAGAGCAATCTTTGCATTGTGACTTATCAATAGGTAATTTCTAACATTAAAAATATCAAGAAGGAAGAGACAACCCTTATTCTTACTGATTAAGAATAAAACTTGAGCATATCATCATGTAGTATGAAAATTCATTTCCCTGACAGATAAATCCTGCACCATAATAAAATGCATTAGTTAGGCATTGGACAAAAGCTAATCTAAATGTAGTTTCTACTATTGTAACTTGTAAGCCTGGTAATAGACACAAACCTAAACTTGAAATGTCCAAAGCCAGCCGACCTAGTCCAGCACCAGGAACTAAACAAGCAGGTGGACTGTATGAGAAAATTTATGATTTT
Organism: Trifolium subterraneum; assembly: GCA_951799995.1. NCBI lineage: Eukaryota > Viridiplantae > Streptophyta > Magnoliopsida > Fabales > Fabaceae > Trifolium > Trifolium subterraneum. Next base: position 26,933,570 of record OX637466.1, read on the forward strand.
AGCAAAACGCAAATTGTGCAAACAATCTTCAGCCCAAATAAGAACTTTCCATTGCTATTATGAGCATTACAGTCTACCTCTCTATACTGCGATTAGGAAATAAGATATTAAGCTCTTCAAGAATAGGCTTGTAGCACTGATCACGTTCCTTCTGACCCTAATAATATACAATTGTGGGATAAAAAAGTGAGTATTAAGTTTTGTATATTTTGATATGATGACCATAATTAGAATATTTCACACAAAACAGCAAACAAAACTGTACCTCTACGGCCCAGTCCCTAACTATGTTCCTTATAATACACCGCACCTGAGACAAAAGTAGTAATAAAATGTATTTAAGTAGCAGCAGAACAGTATGAGAACCTTCACTTCACTAGAATTGTTATACTAGCAGAACAGTGCAAAACACAAAGCATCAACGGGGAAAATTGGCAATAGTCACATTTTATTTTTATCCAAGTTTCCCTACGGGTTTAGTCGACTAGTGGAACTGTGGAAGAGTCTCAATCCTCATAGAACTAAGATTCTATTCCTGATTCTTGTAAAATAAGAGGTCAATTAGACAGCATTAGTTCTTTGTCTAGATAGAAAAGCAGACTTATGAATTAGAGCAGGTCTGCAGCCAGCTACTTTCCTACTCTCAGCAAGTCTATTTTTAGGTTCTTCTCATCTTCTGTCCTACTGCGTTAACTTTATCGACTACCCTAATTAGGAAACTTTTTCAGGCAATATTGAGGATTTACCACATCAAAATTCTACTTCATTCTCTGTTGAATTTAACACAAAACCCATCAAACCTCAACCCTTAAATTAACAAGTTCTGTCCAGTCACTACCTATTTTGTACCATTAATTCATCCAAGAAAACCTCTACCAATTAAAATAAAAATCCTTCCAATATCAGCATGGAAACAAAAAATAATGGCTACTGGAAACATAAACATACCTTATCCACGTCAACTAAAGGAACATTCAGTTGAAAAGATGGATCCAACCATTGTTGCTGTGATGAGGTATCTGTGATCTGAAATAAATAAGGAAACAATAACTAAACCTATTAGAAGACAAAGTATGTTCGAAAAGATGGATCCAACCATTATTCCCACATTCTTTAGTATCTACAAAAGTTAAACGTATTAGAAGACAAAGTTGTTTGATTTTAGAATTTGGTGGAAGCTATAAACCATTGCTTTGAGAAAAAGTGCATGGGCACACTAAACTTTCCCATTAGCTTTGGCCAAAGCCATAACCAAATGAGACATGATAAAAAACTCTACCAAAAATTGCTTGGCAGTTTTAACTTGATACATATATAGACAATTTTAACAAAGCATCTTGTTTTGGGTACAATAGCAGTCAAACTAAAAAGTGAATTATTTTGTGCCCTGAAATGAACACAGAAGAAGGAATCAAAGATGAAAGAAAGCAAATAAAACTGATAGGAACTTATCCATCTCCTCCAAAAACCAACCAGCCATAATGATCAACATGAAATAAAATTCTGCCAGAACAAGGTCTTACTATGCACCCCTTGACAGTGAACTGAAACATAAAAACGATGGCGTGCAAGATATATTTCTTCACATTGTACTTCAACTTTCCATATACGACTGAGATAATGACAGATAAATCACATGGGATTCCAAAGCTAAGTATTACTGTCTCTAGGTAGATATGTCTAGGAGCAAAGTAATTATTTTCTAAATAAATGTGCTGTGATGCCATAGTGAACGAAGATATCACCACCAGTGAAGTTATCCAGAGAATTTTTTTCTTCCTAATTACTCTAAATGTATTGAGAACTTCAAGGAATGCACAAAATGTGACCAACTTAGATAGCAACTCTAGAAAATGAAAAATTTACATGAACACAGACAAGAAGAAATTACATTTCCATTGGAATCAGCAATAGCACTTCCACCATATTCACTAGTCTCTTTAGTATGTATCATGTTTGAAGGATGGCTACCAGTATTTGACTGATGGTGACTCTCAATGTTCACCTCCTGTTGTTATCTACAGAGTCAAATTTCTAAATGAAAAAAACAATGATAGAGCCAGCAAAACACCATGCAGTGCTTATGTACTGAACTAAAAAAGGAGTCATGAATGCAGGAGAAACCTCATCAGGATGCGCCAGTACTGAGGATCTGTATGAATCATTGCTGCCTTCCACACAACCATGTCGATTGGATACAGAACATGTTATTCTCAATGGGGCTGACTCACATGAACAAGAATTAATCCCTTCACGGCCTAAATGGTCTTTTTGGCCATATTCAGGATGTTGATCTTCATTTAAATCTATGTCCTGACTCATATCAAGTGGAGGTTCAAATGCCTGCAAAAGTTCATTATACCAATATTAAATATTACCATAATCCATAATACAGAAAAGGAGCAAGTCACCTAAAGCGTAGGTTCGCACCTGAAGCATGCTGAATATGAAATGAGAGTTCAATGATATACACCTGCACCATTGGAAGGCAGCAAAAATCACAAATTTACGAGATTCAAAACTTCACGTTAAACTTCCATTATTAAGTAAAACATCAAATAAACTATTTTTTTATAAGAGAAAAATAGGTCCACCAACATGCACAGATTTTTATAGTTGCCTCTCTATGTTCACTGTAAATGCCATGAAAAGAGAGTATGTATATGCTGAAAACCCAGTGTTTTGACTACAGGTACACAATAGATATTTAAAAAATGAATGTAATAAATACAAAGATGCAAATTTACTAATTATTATATTTATATATTTACAATTAACCAAGACATTTTAAGAATAATACACTTCTAATATTGGTGTGTTTCTATGAAGTTTACTTTCTGCAAAATCCAAAACATGTTTTGACAGAAACATTTCTGCAAAAACTAAAAGCTTAAAACAGCTTATTTATGTGAACTTTCAAAAGCTTCAATCATTAAATTCTCCATATGTGATTTTACGACCGGGAATAAAATTTAGCCATGCAGTAACAAGTTCAATTCATCTCCTGTTCTAAGTGCCAGCATCAGCTTCAGAATATCTCAGCATTTTTTACCTTATTATATAAGATTGAAAAGAGAGAAGTATAAAAATAGTGGAAAAAAAAGAAGAGCAAGACAATGTACCGGCGCAATCTTTGAAACTTTAGAGGATAGTGGGATAACAGAGCCTACAAACACAAGGAAAAGGTAAAATAAACAAGGGAATGTAAAAATTAACAGAAACTTCTAAAAGCAATTATGTGACAGCAATGATATAACTGTTACAAACTATTTTAATTAGACATTAGACACCATATAGTATATTAATGCTCTAATGTAGTAGGAGCTAAATCAAGAGTTAATATTTAATAACTCCTGTAATAAATATGTACATGGAATGGATTTATGCTACCATAAACTGACCAGTCACACAATTTCAGCCATATTCTCCCTATTGACAAATTTATAAATCGTATAAAAGCAATTTTCAACTCATCTATGTAGCAAAGGGTGTCAATAACCACCAGTCATTCAAATGCAAACAAAATCAAGAGCAAGTGGCAACCTAGGGAAGGCAAGATCCATAAGCCATTTTCCAACTTCCATGTCCTTCATATTTTACATCCTTATATCGAATAGTAATGGGTATGAGTTCAAAAATCCAATGCTTACAGTCTAATTTGACCAAACAGTACATGTCTTGCTCAAGCATCAATGCGACAGAGAAATACCTTATGGGCAGGTGGAAGCTTCCTAAAAGATCTCTCATATCTTCTAACATCCTCATCTGCGGCATCAGGATAGCTGCATCAGAAGACAGCGAAGACAAGGCTCAAGTTTTACTTTATTATTATTATTAGGATTCGATAATATAGAGAAATGTGAGAAAAAATGAATGAAAGTGAGAAAGGAAAGATTAATCTGATAAATGCAATCTGTATTCACTGATAATTTGTCAATCACATTATGTAAATATGAATTTATAGATTTTGAAACATATACTTATGGATTAGCACTTATCAGAACCCACTCTGTTTCCACTAACTAACTAAATATAACTGAGTGTTGTAATTGTGAATCGCGGAAAATAGTGGCTTGTTCAAATTCCACTATGCAACAGTGCTATAGCGGTTATTTGACAACATTTTTTGTACCAAATAAAGTATCACGGAACAATAGCGGTCTATGCAAATCCCGCCAATTTAACAGCAACGCAACTGAGTAAACTAACTAACTGACAAGTCATCAACTGACTATGACACTAAGTGTAGTAAGTACACGACAGACTACACATCATTATACTTCCACCACAACAGATGATACACTGACACATTAACAAAGGTTAAAATTTGAAAAAATGAATTAATTGAACATAATTACATGTGTCGTGTCGGATACCAACGCATGTCAGACACCGGGCACGCCTTTCATGTATTGGTGCTATATATACATACAGTTTGAATTACAAAGTATATATGAGGTTGGAGTAAATTGTTATCAATTAAAGTGATACTAATCATCATTTTACAACCGTATCTAGGGGATATTAACTCTGTCCCCGGAGTTTACATAATCAAGCTCTTAACTACTGAGCTGACACCTCGTGGACAGGTACATGTCAAATTTTGAATATTATGATGGAAACAAGAAAAAAATAAAATAATATCAAATTAAAATATCTCAAACGAAAAAAATTACAAAGATTCATAACAATTTTACAGATACATCTAAACAATTCGATAGCTTTTTGAAGGATTTATTTACATATGCTATATGTACATTATCACTTTGATTGAACTCAAAACATCAACAGTACCATATATTAAATTTCAATAAATGCTTAAAAGCCAAATAAAATACAAAAAAATTGAAAATTAAGTGCAAAATAACATGATGAATCGTTGAATGTAAAAATTGATTGAAGAGTGAAGAAAGAACGAATGATTGTACTTGAGGTAAGCACTAATTATGCGTCTAAGGGATTGGATTTCAAGAGCTTCTTCAAGCTTTAAACGACGACGATGGTCCTCGTCTATGTCTTCCATCACTTCTTCTTCTTCCACAGTGTTCTAGTAATGTATCGAGGGAGAAGAATCAGCGTTTCATATCTGTAATTAAATTTATTGGATTGGACCGGATCGGGTCGGGTAACACTTGTTAGAGTGGCGGATATATTAAGGCCCAACCCACCTTCAAAGGATATAATAAAGACTTTTACTTTTTGTGCCCCTAGAAATACTCACGCGCTCCCTGAAATTACCAAAATAACCCCATGCTTTCTAAGATGAGAACAATATCTGCATCCTAGAATGTGAGTGTGAAAAAGATGTGATTATTTGGTCACCCTCAAAATGCAGTCACCCCCCTTGAAAATTTTGAAAGAAAAGCGTTCGCCATGTACTTTGCGAACATTGTTGCATCCTAGATAGCGAACCGTGCTTATATATATATATAGATTTTTCTAATTTAGACCCACCTAAAAACATGAAGGTATAAATTAACAATGGACACATTTTCACTTTTGACCTAAATACCCTTTTTACACCCATATATGTTAGTCCTAATGAGGAGAATATAAGGTTGTTATGGGAAGATTTGCGTGTGATTGCTAACAATATGTTGGAGGCGTGGTTACTAGCCGGAGACTTCAATGACATAGCATGCATGAAAGAGAAGAAGGGTGGAGCTAGTGTTCCTATGAGAAAATGCATAAAGTTTAGAGAACGTATAAATGCGTTTAAGCTTCTTGATATGGGGGCTATGGGTCCTAAATTCACTTGGAGAGGACCTATATACCATGGAGGGCAACATATTTATGAAATAATAGATAGAGCACTGTGTAATGAGAAATGGAGGTTAAAATTTCTAAATGGTTATGTGAAATTTTTGACAAGAGTGACATTCTCAGATCATCATCCTATTTTGATTTCTTCCAAGGATGCTCCTTACATTCAAGCTCCTCGTCAATTTAGGTTTGAGAGTGCTTGACTTTTAGATGATACTTATAAGACAATGTTGAATGATAGTTGGAGATGTGATGTGTCAGTTTTTGATAATTTAAAAAATGTGCAAAAAGGTATCAAACATTGGATGCTTCAGACTATAGATCAAGTTCTTTTAAAAAAAAAAAGAAAGAGATCATGGCCCGTTTAGCTGGTATTCAAGCTTGCATTCATAATGGAAATAATAGCGGTGGATTAAAGAGACTTGAATATAAACTTCAGATTGAATTGAGTAATATTCTTGAGAAGGAGTAGCTTTTGTGGTTTCAACGATCTAGAGCCAAGTGGTTAAGTGACGGGGATCACAACACTCGATATTATCACACCAAAGTTGTCACTCGCCGTCGAAGGAACAATATTATTATGCTAAAAAATGAGGATGTGCAATGGATAAAGGAAGTCAAACAGCTACAAGATATGGTGAACGAATATTATAAAAATTTGTTCTCAAATTCTTGTGATAGGCGTGAGTGGTATCAAACTGATATAACATTTCCTATGTTATATAATGATACTATTTCTAAACTAGCAGTTCCATTTAGAAGTGATGAAGTGAGAAGTGCTTTGTTTGCTATGAACCCTTGGAAAGCCCCTGGACCTGACGGTTCCCCGTCGGCTTTTATCATAAGGATTGGGAGACGATTGACATTTCAATTTGTGATTTTGTCTGTAGTACATGGAATAATCCTAGTGTTATAGCTTCAGTGAATCAAACTGATATTTGCTTAATTCCGAAAGTTCAACAACCGAAATATGTGAGCCAATTCCGACCGATATCTTTGTGTAATACAATTTACAAGATAGTGAGCAAGGTTATTGTCGAAAGATTGAAGGAGTGCATACCAATATTGGTACGCCATTTCAAATTGGATTTGTGTCGGGGTAAAATATTCATGAGTATATTATAGTTTCATAGAAATGATACACTCCATGTATAAAATGAAAGGAAAAAAGGAGCATTTGCTATCAAGGTCTCAAAAGCTTATGATAAGCTTAGCTGGGATTTCATTTGGAGAGTGTTGAGTGAGATAAGGTTGCCGAGTAATATGGTGAATGTTATTATGCATGTTAATTGTGACTAGTATGGAGACAAATGTCAAGTTGAACGGAGCAAGAGTGTAACACTCAAACCCGAATTTACATAAAATTCTAAATTAGGAAATTCTTTTCAAAAACTCGCAGCGGATAAAAAGACTTTATTGCTTTGAACCAAAATAAGATATAGAACACTAGTTTGAGTATTACATTCTCCAAAAATAACACCAAGATAATAAAAATTGTGTTCACTAGCCATACAATAAAATACTCTTTTTAATACAACACAAATAAATAAAAGACTCGATATACATGAATATACAAGAACCCTTCCCGTGTCCTAATCAGAGCGGAGCTTCACCGACAAACTCGAACATAATACGAAACCTGAGGATCTAGACCACCCAACGGTCCGCAAACATACAAAACAGAGATTAGATATACATAACCAACAAAATAATAAATGCGAGAAAGTACTAACATTTATCTCATCAAATAAAATAAGTAAATGAATTATTAATCTCAAGTATATCCAACAATTCTACACTACTCAAGTCACATCATATCATTACATATTATCACAATAGATAAAGTATGAAGACATCTCAAATCAAGTTCACATTTATTCAATTACTCATCAATTAATGCACAAACATTTGACACATATCACATAGTACAATTAGTGCACGAATTTCTAATGCATCTAATGTCATCTTCATGTAATGTCCCCTAGACATCACTAAATGCATGTAGTAACGGGTCACATATGTTTTGGATACAATAATCCCTATATTTTAGCCACCACTAAAATATCTTCACATCTATATTTCACATCTATATGGAACAAGTCCAATCACATATATAATTGACTCATGAATGCATGAATGCATATACACCAATATATGCTCACCTCATCATAATGATTTCTCATATATCATTATCACATCTATTGAATAATTTCACATCTCTTGTATATAGACATATCACATGTAAATACACAATCATCATCACATCTATCAATCCTATATATATAACACATGTATACATATATAACTCAACAACATCAACATCATTATTATCATCATCAATCATTATCATCAACAATTATTATCATCATCAATCATCATCATAATATACTCTTTAAACATGTTATGAGCATCATCATCAATCATATATATATATATATATATATATATATATATATATACCTAAGAATACATTAACTCATGTATTAAACCATCATCAACATCAAAATCATCACATAATAAATTATGGGTCAAGCATTCTCGCCCAGTGAGTGCCTCAGCGACAAAAACAGGAAGTTTCAGGGTTTCCGGCGAGCCTCGGCGAGCACTCTTGCCCACTCTCGCCCGGCGAGCTTACCCAAGACTAGGTGCTCTATTTTCGGGTTCTTACGAAAATCCCCCAAAATTCATCAAAACGAGTTCCAGTTACAAAAAAGTGGTTCATTTAAGTTATAATTATACTAATACACATAAAAGTACAATTCATAACACCTAAAAACACCTCAATCATCAATAATCAAAGATTTATCATGCTTTTTCACAAAAACTCATAAAACACATAAATCTACACAAACATCTACAATTTCCCATTTTCAAAATCATCAACTTGTACTTTTAGCTTCTCAATACTCATATGAAACAAAATCAACACAAAAGATTCAATTTTGATTCATAAAAACATCCATACCAAAGATAAGGAGTGTAGAGGGTTTGTGTAAGGGGAAATAGACATCCCCCCCCTCTAGAATCACTCACAAAGTTATGAAATATAATCTCTTACCTCTTGTTCTTCAAGAATTCCCAATCTAATCCTCTTTCTCTTTCTCTTGCTCTTGCTCTTGTTCTTATTCTCTTCTATTTTCTCCTCTTCTAGCTCTCTCTTCTTTCTCCTCTTCCTCCACCAAAATGTGCATAAAATGAATTCTCTCTCTAACTTAACCTTTTATACCTAGGTCTTACCTCTTCCTAAGGCCAACTTCTCATAAAGTCCAACTTCTATTTACTAACTAAACCTCATAAAAACACTACTCTACTAAACATACTCTCACCTCTAATGCCACTTAAGCCAATTAAATAAACAAATATGACAATTAAATAAATCCACACATAAGGAAATAAATAAATAAATAAATAAGTAAATACGGTCGTTACAAAGAGCGGAATACTTTCATCCTTAAAGAGGGATTAAACAAGGTAACCCCATCTCCCCCTATTTTTTTGTTTTATGCATGGATAAACTATCTCATTTAATCATTCATGAGGTGAACGGAGGAAATTGGTGTGGGGTTCAGGCCGATAGGAGGGGTCCTAAAGTGTCGCACTTAATGTTTGCAGATGATCTTTTGTTGTTTGGTGTAACACCCTAACCGTTTCTACCCGATTATCATAACTTGACCACGATAATTAACAAGTAAAACAAGTAGGATGTCACATGTATAAAATTTCTCTAAATTAAAACATCATTCAACAAGCATTGTCATGCATACTCATATTAATTTGGCAACAACGGAAGCTAAATAAAAACTTAGATATATATATATATATATATCCATCATAATGATAATAATAAATAGCTAAGTCTCAAGATCATGCACATCTAAGTAGCTCACACCTTACATCAATGTTTGGCATCATAATCTCATACAAGTCTCAACAACAAATCATAAAAGACCTAATTAGATATAACACAAGTTCGCAAGACCCCCGACTCGGTGTTACACTAATCAGAGCAAAACGAGACATAATTACTAAGAAACTAAAGGAGTAGACAAGCCAATTCGTCACCAAAAGTTGCACTAAACGAGCACGAGTGCAAAGCCTCCTAATCCTGGACAAAATCCTCAACCTGAGAATCTGGATCATCCAACGATCCATAAACACACAAAACAGAGTTAGATATATATATAACCGATAAATAATAAATGCAAGTAAACTACTAAAATTTATCTCAACAAGTATAACAAGTAAATTAGCATATTTACTCTACTTATTTACTTCACATATTTCATGTATCATCATCAACAAGTAAGGCAAGAACTTCAAGAACTTATCTCATTTCGATGCACATATATTCATTTATCAACAATTGGCACATATCACAATTGATGTACACCTTCCTAATGCAACTAATGTCATATTCGTGCAATGTCCCCTAGACATTACTAAAATGCATGTGGTATCGAGTCACATCTATATTGGATACAAAATCCACTTCACATCTATATTTCACGTCACTGTGGAACATGTCCACTCACATCTATAATTTGTGGAACAAGTCCAACCACATCTATAAATGATTCATGAATGCATGAATGCATATACACTAACATATGCTCATTGTTGGAACAAAATGTGTTTTGATACACACCCTTAGTTTTGATGATAACAAAGTATTAAATGGACAATTGATGTTACTAATGTTTAAATTAAGTGTGCAGGATAATCTTAAGAATATACATGAGCACACTTGATTTATGCTCTGAAGGAACCTATGAAAGTCTGAATCATTTACACTCTGAAAGAGTTCAGAAGCTAAAACGTGGTCAGAAGCTAAAACGTGGTCAGAAGCTCAAAAAGGATCAGGATGTCTACAAGAGTTCAGAAGCTTAAGAGAAGTTCAGAAGCTCAGAGACATTCAAATGCCTACAAAAGTTCAGAAGCTATTTGGTGTTAGTCAAGAGTTATTCAGAAGATGAAGACGTTCAGAAGCTGAATTACGAAGGACTATCAGAGGCCAAATATTCAAACTATCAGAGGCCAAATATTCAAGACCAACCAGACCTCAAGATATCAAGGTTCATCAGAAGCATAGTGAATTCCAATGGTCATTAGAAAGGCTACATCACCAAGTCTTGCTAAGCCTGATGATCTCTTAAGGACAACTAATTACAACGGTCATAAATGATGTGATCCTATCCTCTATAGGAGCTAGTTGTACCTTATTACTGTATTTGGACAGACAGTAAAACGTGAGCTTAACTGTGAAGAAGAAGTGCTCTGCTTAGAGTAAATTCAAAAGTTACAGCTGTCCATTTACAACGGGATTCTACAACGTCTCAATATCTTTCTTCACTCATATATATATCAGAAAGAAAGAAGTTGATGAAAAAGGAACTAAGGAACATAACTGATATTCATCTCTCAGAATCAAGTGAGAATTTGAAAGCTAGCTAAAGCCTCTGAAGTTATTATCTTGTAATAGTTTTAAGCTTAGAAGTTAGTATTTACTCCTATGTGAGTAATTTGGAAAAGTCTCAATCTTAGTGATTTGAGCAAAGAAGTCTCTTAGTCTTGTGTGACTTTGAGCAAGGAAGTCTCTTAGTCTTGTGTGACTTTGAGCAAAGAAGTCTCTTAGTCTTGTGTGACTTTGAGCAAGGAAGTCTCTTAGTCTTGTATGACTTAGAGCCAAGAAGTCTCTTGCTTGTGTGCTTGAGCACTAGATTTGTAATCTTTGTGATTATAGTGAAATCCCTTGGAAGTGCAAGGGGACAGGAGTACTCTCGTTTTGTGAGGGGAACCTGTATAAATTCTTCTCTCTCTCTCTCTGTCTCTCTCTCTCTCTCAATCTCTTATTTACTCTTCCATCATTCTTTTAGATTCAAGTTGTTTGTGTTAAGTATTCCGCTGTGCTTAAAGACTCTGATAGATACTATTATCTGGAAAAGTTTTTAAAATCTAAAACACAATTCAACCCCCCTTCTTGTGTTTTCTCCCACGCACCTTCAATTGGCACAAGAGCCCCGGTTCTGTTGGAAAATCACTTAACAGTGAAACAGTCAAGATCCTAAGGAGAAAAACATCATGGCTCAGCTATTCAATGATTTGAATGATTGGAAGTAGAGGTTATATCAACAAGTTGTTGATCTTATCAAGGAAGTTGAAGATGGACTAAATCTAAATGAAGATCTAAGCAACAATCAAAATCCTTCCACATCAGAAACTGAACAAACCTCTAATATTGAATCTACAACCACTACTGCTTGCTTCATTAGTGATGATAATGAAAGCATTCAGAGAGCAAGAGTAAATGGTCTGTTAGATCAATATGAAGAATTTAGAATGGAAGAAAATGAGAGCATTGGAGAAATGAGCTCAAGATTTCAAGCTATCACAAACAAGCTTGAAGACTTTAACAACAAACTCAGCAACAAAGAGCTTGTAAGCAAGATGCTGAGAAGTTTGCCTCTGGACTGGAATGTAATTGCAAATACAATGGAGGAAACTAAAGACATCAATTCAATGAGTCCTGAATCATTGATTGAATTACTCAGAGACCATGAATTGGCTCTGAAGGATAAAGAAGAGTTGAAAAGTGAAGAAGCACAAGCAGCAAGGAAAGGAAAGCAAGAAATGGAACATGAAGATCTTGATGAAGAACCTGATGAAGAGTATCTTGAAAGGTTTTCAAGGAAACTTCAAAGATGGTACAACTTCAAGAAGAATGGAGGAGCAATGGCAAAAGGAATGACAACCTGGGAAGAGCTAGACAACTTCTCTGAAGGTGAATCTGAAGGAGAGAAGGAAATCAAGCTCTCAGGACCTGAAGAGCAAATGGAATCTGAAAGAGCACTAGGAGCTGAAGAATCAAGCTCTGAAGATGGGTCAGACTCTGAAGATTCAAGCTCTGATGGAGAGTCAGATTCTGATAACTTAGATCACATCAAAGGAAGATTGAATCAGGTATACTCTCGTCTCTCCAAAGCCAAATTGATCAAGCATCTTGAAAAAGTGTTACTTAAATCCTTTAATAGTCAGCAAAAGTATAAAAAGCTTAAAGCAGACTATGAGAATTTAAATAAGGAAGCAAATCACTCTGAAGATCTTTTACAAAAAGATTTTAACAAAACAAGAGATCTTGAGAGAGGTTATGCTATGTGTTGCAAACCCTATGAACACTCTCTTGCTTTCAAAGAGTATTGCAAGACAAATGCTGATCAAGATAAAATTGTTTCTATGCTTTGCAACATTAGAACCAACAATACTAATGGGATTGGATACTCTGGTGATAAAACACTAGAGGAACCAAGCTCATCAGCTATTGCTGGAAGCTCTTCACTCACAAATCTTTATACTACATTTGTACCTGATAGTACTCAGATGGAACAAATGAAGGATAAAGATTTGACAACTAACAGTCTAGGACCCTCAAACAAGTGGGTACCAAGAGACAAAATTATTTACTTAAATGCAGGTCAAACAAAGACTCTGGACGTTCCAATCACATGGATGCATGTGAATGTGAATGGAAGGAGAGCAATTGTGCATAGAAGGCACATTTTGGATGAGTCAGATGGAGAAGAAGATGAAGTGGAGTACATAAGCAACAGGAGAGAGTATGAAGAATTTGAAGGTTGTTTTGAAGAAGACTTTGATGATATCAACTCTTTATGGTGGGATGAATGCCCAGACTTTGACCTTGAAAGAGATTGACAAGAAAAGCCTAAAGTGTACATAAATAAAAGGCTTACAGTTGAACAAAATGTCATCAAAACAACAGAGCTTCAAAATCAGGTAAGTAACTCTAAACTCCTGAATGATAAGTCAGAGGAATAACATTCAAGGTTAAAAATGCTTTTTCTTAGGACACTTGATTTATTTAAACAAAATCTTCAGAATTAAAACCTTGAAAAATCATGTCTGAACATATATTTTAAATGTCCTGAAAAATTCATTTTTAGACTCTGAAGTACTTTAGATTTCAGCATCTGAAGTAGTTCAGACCCTGAGAATTTTTCAACCTCTGAAGGTTAAGCGTCTGAAAAGGAAATGAATTGCAAACGTTTAATTATTTTTTACTGAAACGTTTTGGCGCTAAATGGTCAACACGTACACACGTTCTGATTGGTTTGAAACAGTTAATGATGGTTCTTTTCTTTTTGATTTAATTTATTGTGTGTTTTACTTTGCTTTTAAACAAAACCACTTAATCACTTGCACACTTTACACATTCACTACATACACTTTCTTCTTCAACACCACAGAGCAATTTCTTTCTCTCTCAAATTAGCAAAACCCAAAACTCTAACCTCAGAAATGGCAGCATCTACCTCATCAGCTTCAACTACAGCTTTATCATTCCCAAAGGATTTACCAGTCAACATCATCAGTTGCACATAGTTATTTAGCAAAGAGAAATCGCTAGATATGGAAGGGATATCACTCAACTTGGTTATGGAACAACCAGTTGATTTTGAAGGTCTTAGATTGAATCAACACGACATTGAGAAGTTCTTCACTGATCAAGATGGAGGATTTAGATACATGAAATTACTGAATGGTCTAATCTACCCTACGCTGGTAAAAGATTTCTGGATTAGGAGCAAAGTAGTAACAGTGGAAGACTACGATAAGGAATTGGCTACCTTAAGGAACTCAAAGCCTGAAAACAAGGACAAGACTCCAGCTGAATTGGGTCTAAGAGAAGTCAAGGAGGAAGAAATCAGGTCGGTTGTGTGTGGATTTGAAGTGGTTCTGACCCAATCTAATTTGGCAAGCATTCTACATATTCCCAATGAAGGAAAATTCAATGCCTTCAGCGCAACTGAAGCTAAGAACACTGGGTGTCTGAATGATATGACAAAAAGGTGTTATGAAAAAGGGAAAACTTGTGTGAGCAACAAGAGTGGTGATTTGAATCCAACGCAGAAACTACTAGCCAGAATTTTGCTAGGATCAATCTTTCCAAGGAGTGGAAGCTCTGATCAACTCTCTTGGGATCATAGATACTTTATCTATTTTCTCATTAGAGGATATCAACTAAACTGGGCTAAGTATGTCTTCAATCACCTTTGCAAGGCTATTAATGCTACTCAAAGGCAAACCAAGCCCAATGTTCATGTCATTTACCCAAGGATTCTTAGTGAGATTTTCTATCTGTGTGGTGTGATTGACGTGATCAAGGCTGCTAGTCAAGACAACTTGTTAAGAGAACTGAGAGCCTCTGTTATCTCAGTACACACATTGTCCAACATGTACTTCCTACCAGGACAAACTTTGAAGTTTTCAGAGCCTTTGGAACAGCTACCACATCCTGGACCCTCTAAAGTAGCAACATTCAAGATTAACGTACCTTCTGTTGCTAAAGGTATTGTTAACCAGTACATACAACTACTGGGAAGCCAAGGAGAACCGTTTGAGATTGAATCAGAGGATGTGAAGAGGAAAAGGAGGAGGCTTGTAAAAGCTAAGGTGGAAAAGAGTGAAGATACAAAGGAAGGAGTAGGGATGACAATTTGACCCATACCCAGTGGGTACCCACAGAAAATACCCACAACGGGTACGGTAAAAACCGGCATTTTGGGTACGGGCACGGGTATGGGTGCGGGTACGGGTAACTTAGTACCCACCCCACCCCATACCCATATAAATATATTATTAAATTAATTTATATTATCATATAAAAGTATATGTATATTAGTTTTAAAAAATACAAACACTATTAAACTATTATCCATGTTTTTAATAAAAGTGTTTATTTATAACATGATCAAACACAATGTGAATATGTCAACAGAGATATGAACTTTAACATGAGATTAGTAGTAATTTTGTTTATAATTTTCATAGATCGACATTAAAATCTTTGAATTTTCTTTGAATTTTATTAAAATAATATGATAATTGTATAATTGATTGATTAATTCTTCGCAAAAGTGCGGGTAATGGGTACGGGTATGGGTACTTAGGTACCCACAGGGTATGGGTACGGGTGCAAAGTTTGTTACCCACGCGGGTATGGGGACGGGTACGGGTATTTTTTCAAACTGCGGGTATGGGGATGGGTACTATAGTACCCTACCCATACCCTACCCATTGCCATCCCTAGGAAGGAGGAAAGGGAAAGACAAAGACAAAGACAAAGACTGGATGTTCAAAGGTGGTAGTGGTTCAAGATGTAGAAAGTGAAGATGATGATGAACCACTAAGTGTCAGACAAAAGAAGCTTGTCAAGGAGCCCAAGAAAAATAATGTTGAAGGCTCATCCCATGATAACTCAGGTAATGTATCTATGTCTAAACCTGCTGTTGTAAATACTCAAGAGACTCAACCAACCCCATCATCAACCCAACCTAGTAATTCACCCTTACAATTCCTTGAATAACATTTAGGTGGTGAATTATCTAACCAAACTATACCCACAAATCTTGTTTAGAACCCATCCATCCACCCAATCTCTGAACAGACTCAGAACCCCATTCAAAACATCAACCAAACAAGTCCTGAAGACAATCTCACATTAAAACAACTTGTCTCAGAACATGTCCACTCAGAACCTCCCATACCAGAGACAATCCAATCTGAACCAAATATACCCTTTGAACCTGAACATGCTCAACCACACCCTGAACCTCAAACATCACCTGACCAACAAACTCAACCTGAACATCAAATTGAACAACAAACTAGTACTCATACTGAAGTGATTGCTACTTATTCTAATGAGTTAGTACACACTGAAGTACTCCAATTTGATGAAACCCCCAACTCACCAACCAGGGATCAAGTTGATGAAATGATTAAAGAACTAACTACCTCTGATACACAACTAAATTCATTTAGTCAACCTAATCAAAACCAACAACAATTACCCAATCAACACTGTCAGACTGTTGAGAAAACCCAAGAGGTTGGGACATCTACAACATTTGACTGTGTTGCTATTCAAACATCTCCTCAATACACCATTACACCCTCAATCACTGAACCTTACCCAAACAACTCAAATAACCCTGATATCTTGAGTAAGTGCAACAATTTGTTTAGGCAGATACATGGTCTTCATGATCTAAGGCAATGTGACATGCCTTCATCTGAGTATGCTGCTCAATGGGTGAGTTTAACTGAAAATTTGGTGAAGGAGCTGTACAGTCTTCAGGAGGCAGATGTTGAAGAGCAGAAGAAATTTGACAAGGGAAAAGCTGCAATTGTTGAAGAGGTCATTCAGACTCAGGAGGACACAGAGAGGGATCTGTCGCGGTGATTTTTGGATATCGAGTTATTAATTAACTTCGAATCGCATTTTAATATTCCACCACCGATCTTTAATTTATCCGAGGGAAAGGGAAAAAGTTCGAAAAAAACCCTATTTTTTAGAGATCAAAGTCCGGGGGTTAGTTATACGAAGGGAAGGTATTAGCACCCTAAGTATCTATAGTATCCTATAGGAAACTCTTGTTTTTATTCTAACTTTGCGCTTTATTTTTAATTGCTTGTAAAAAATGTATAAGTGTAGGAATTAAAGTGATGATAAAAAATAGTTTAAAGGAATGAAAAAGAAGAAAAACGTTTTTTGTTGATTTTATTTGATTCGCAAAGACAAGTCTCATGCCTACGTACCCGAAGGATCAAAATCTCGTAGTTCGGGGTAAAAAGCCGGGTAAATTTGTTTGTTTAATTTTAAGGTTTTGAAAATGGTTTTAAAGACCAAAAGCCAAAACTGGCAAAATGTGAGTTTGATCGATGTTAGTTTGTGAAGAAAGTCTATATGGTTAAATTGATTAAAGTTTGATTATGAAATAAGACGCGGACACTTGGTGTAAAATCCAAGGTTTATTGAGAAAAGGTTTTGAGTGATAAAAGACACTTGGTTTAAAATCCAAGGTTTTTGCATGATTAAAATATTTGATCGAAGAAAATGCACTTGGTTTAAAATCCAAGGTTTTTGGCGAGAAAAAAAGAACACTTGGTTTAAAATCCAAGGTTTTAGCGATAAAAGGAGCCATTGGTTTAAAGTCCAAGGAACTTGGATTAAAATCCAAGTTTGCGATAAAAAAAAACTCTTGGGTTAAAATCCAAGGTTTTCACGATAAAAGGGGGGGCCCATTGGTTTAAAGTCCAAGGCACTTGGTTTAAAATCCAAGTTTGCGATAAAAAAAAACTCTTGGGTTAAAATCCAAGGTTTTCACGATAAAATAAACGTTTGGTTTAAAGTCCAAAGTTTTGAAAATGTTTGATGACAATATTTTTGTGCTTTCGAGAATAAATTGCTTTGATATTTTTGAAGAGGTGTTGACCTCATTTTTGATAAAAAAAGAATTGGATAATGGTTGCGCGCAGAAAGAAATAATGCTAACGTTATACCAAATAATTAAGCGCGAAGACAATTCGTAATGATATTTTGATCAAAACGATGTTTTTTCCCTCGGAATTTAATATTCTAACGCTTTTTTTGCGGAAAGCAATAAAAATAAATATGCATGAGATGCAAGCTTTCATTTATGGTGTACATTTGTTCCTAATTACATTCTAAAATGCTTGCGAGAAAATAAACATGAAATGAATGCAAGAGAGCGGATGCTATGCAATTTTCATTTATATTTACATTAAATCCTAAAATACATACTAAAGTCCTTGCAATAAAATAAATACTTAATAGGGCAAGAAATAAATTATTAGATTAGATGAGTTATTAACAACAAATTAAAATTGACATGTATGAATAAAAATGTTAATAGAAGTTAGGTTAGTGAGCAAATATATATAAAAACATGAATTAGAACAAAAATAAACACAAATAATCATGAAATAAATAAAAAACAAAAAGACCTCAAATTAGTGCTTATTTTGGATTTAATAGCTCATTGAAGCACATTCCATAAGCACTTTTATCATAGGTTAAAAAATAAAACAAAATAAAATAAAAAACAGAAGGGGTGCAAATAGCAACAAAAACAGAAAGGGGGTGTGAAAAGTATCAGAACAGCAAGGCCCAATCCCAAAAAGGGTCCAATCTGCAAAAAAACGAACCAAACAAACAGGATCAATTAAAACAGAGAGATGTAAGCCATCCGATAGAAATCAGAGACTGAGATGAGAGGGTGCACGGTGTGCTGCGATAGACACGCGCACACCGGATTGGGTTGGGATATAAATACCCTCAAAACCTAAAAAAATTTCAAATCTCATCTTCTTTCTCTCAACCGCCGCCGTACCTTCCTTCTTCTTCCTCTCTCTCGGCCGATTTCTTATCCACCCAAAACTCCATGGTTTTCATAAATTCTAACATCAAACTTATATAAAATCGTCTCCTAAATCCAAATCTAGACTCGAAATAACCCAAAAGAAAAACCAAACGGCCGGATCGAAAGAAAAGGAAAAAAAAGGAAAGGGAGGAAAAAAAGAATTTCAACCTTTGGTGTTTTCTATTATGATTCGTTTTGGTTTTGTCTTCTTCCTCCTCTGTGTTTTTCGATTTCGTTTTATTTCGTTTCGATTCGACTTTGGTTTGTTTCTGATTTGTTGATTCGGTTTGATTTGGTTCGCGTATGATTGTTATGGTGATGATGAAGATTTGAGGAAGGTTTTATGATGATGGTGGTTCGGTACTGATGATGATGGAAGTTGTTTTGATTTTTTCGTTCTTGTTTCTGAAAGGTTCTGGGTTTGATGATGATGAGCAGTGATGATATGTGTTTTTGATTTTTTTTTTTTAATTTCTGTTTTGATTTTGGTTTTGGTTTTGAATGATGATTATGGGTTTTTTGATTCTGTGATGATGATGGTTTGATTCAGAAAAGGGAACAAAAAATTTCTTTTTGCTGTTTATGTGGTCTGCGGCTGATCTAATTTTTTTCTGCCCTAGGGAATTGTGCAATTAATGCAGTATAAATACTGTGTCAGACCTAGGGTTTGGACAGATGAAAATTTCCATTTTTGAACAAAAATGCCCCTTTGGGCCTGGATGAGGACAAAACACACTTGGACCTAAAAAACTAAACAACAAAAACACACTAAAAAAGAAAAAACGAAAATAATAAAATAAAAATAATAATACATGGTAAAAAATGATTTAAACTAAAATAATATAAAAAATCAAATTAGATAATAATAAAAAAAAATCAAATATATATAAAGAAATAAAAATAATAAATAAAAAAGAAACCAATAAATGAGGTATTTTAAAATACCTCTCTGCTGAAATTTCGTCAGAAACGACGAAGGGAAAAAAACAGTTTTAAATGCCGAACAAAAGTGATCGGTCAAAAAATGGGGTATGACAGGATCCACCTGAATCCTCTACTGTAAGAGAAAATTATGAGCAAAACCTGAGGGATAGGTTAGCTTCAATTGAACAAGATCTGAATGAACCAATTCAAGACACTCTGGGAGCTAACCCAAGCAATCAAGAACATCTGAGGAATCCAGCTTATGAGGCTGATATTGAGAGGATTGAAGCCAAGGTGGACAAGTACTTTGGACTAATGGAGGAAGTAAATGGAAATCAAAAGGAAATCATGAAAACCCTAGCTCTTCTCTGTAGTCGTCCACAATAAAACCCTAGGATTTCTTTGATTGTTTAATTGTTTATCTGCTGATTAATATTTTGCTAGGCACATTGATAGGATTAAGTCTATACTTTGTATATTTTTTTTTGACTTCTTTGTGCTATGTTGAAATATTTATTCACTTCGTTTAAATCTGGATGCTTCTATTTCCTTTCTGATTCCTTAAACTTTTGATAGATGTGTTTTTCCATTGAGATTTAATCTTGTATGATTTTGTTTTTACTCTTCAATTGGCTTTCAAAACTTTTTCTTTAAAGTTTATTTTATTTAAAAACAGTTTCTTAATTGGTTTTTCAATTTTTTTTTGTTTCTGTTCATAAAATTGAGTTTCAGTTAGTACAATATTTGGTTATTCTTAAAAAAAAATAAAAATAAAATTGCATAACAAGAGAAGAAACATAACAAGAAAATCAAATTAAACAAGCCAAAGCAATTAAATTTTATTACATTGAGAACATAAGTTACTGATTACATATAAAAACTCCTAAAAACTATTTTCTGGATGCTCCAAAGGACATATTGTGGCAGCAACCTTGATATGACCTTTGAAGAGGGGAGTTGGGTTATCCAACTGTTAGATCATCTTCTTGAAGAAACCAATTCTGATGCATTAGATTGTTTTTCTTCAGGAGAAGATTCTAGCCCCTCTAGAGCCTTGGATATCAGATTATTTTTCTTCAGGAGGATATGTCTTCAGAAACTCAAACCAGTCAGAGTCCCAATCTTTTTCTTCAGACTTTGAACTGCGTTTCTCTTTTTCAGACGCTGGCTTTGTTTCTCTTGATTTCTTCGTATGTTTTCTCCTATCTTGACTAACTCACTTTGAATCTACCTTCTTCTTTTCTGAACGTTTCATTTTTTCTCAATTGCTCTATCACAACCTAAGATTATTCTGTGTGAATAAAATGACTAGGTTTCTCTCCTTTTTATAAGCTCATTTCACACGCCAATGTCATAAATGCGTTCAACCACTCCTGACTTGACTGCATTGGACATTGCAATTGTTATTAATTTCTTATACTACCTTTTTGATAATGACAAAAGGGGGAGAAAGAATAATGATAAATCAATTGTTGAAAGAAGCGAAATTACTTTACTTTTTAGGGCTTTGTAGTGCTTCAGGAAGAGAACGTAGGAGAGTGGTCAATTCAGTGGCATGAGTTACATGCTTTCTAATGACAATCTGATCTTGAGGATTTCAAAATGTGTGTATTTTTTTTTGTAAGCTCTGAACTGTTTTGAAAAATATTATTTTAAAGCTCTGAACTATTTGAAATATATTATATTTATTTTGAACTCTGAAACTGTATATCATGATAACCTCTGAACCTTGTGTGTGTATACGTTTCTAGTGCCTCTGATCCTATTGTCATTCATTTAAATATTTTGTCTAATTCATCTGGCATTTTAAATAAGCGCATAATTTTAAGGAGAATATATTTATTAATTGAAGTTTATTATTCATAGATAATTTTTGAGTAAGGGTGCAACTTTATTCAAAGATTATTACACTATGAAAAGAAGAAGCTTACAAACCTTGTTCTCTGCATAGTAAAATACGAATAATTTAAGTCATATAATAAAGTAATTCTTAAACTGATTAAAACTAACTATGGATACAAAATCGGGGGAGCTTACAAACCTAACCCTATGGACTATCAGACTTAGGGGGAGCTTGCAAAACTCAGAAGCCTAATGTCAACATAGCTAAATTTTTATCAACAACAATTGTATTTAATACTTATATTTGTCATCATCAAAAAGGGGGAGATTGTTGGAACAAAATGTGTTTTGAAATACACCCTTAGTTTTGATGATAACAAAGTATTAAATGGACAATTGATGTTACTAATGTTTAAATTAAGTGTCCAGGATAATCTTAAGAATATACATGAGCACACTTGATTTATGCTCTGAAGGAACCTATGAAAGTCTGAATCATTTACACTCTGAAAGAGTTCAGAAGCTAAAACGTGGTCAGAAGCTAAAACGTGGTCAGAAGCTCAAAAAGGATCAGGATGTCTACAAGAGTTCAGAAGCTTAAGAGAAGTTCAGAAGCTCAGAGACATTCAGATGCCTACAAAAGTTCAAAAGCTATTTGGTGTTAGTCAAGAGTTATTCAGAAGATGAAGACGTTCAGAAGCTGAATTACGAAGGACTATCAGAGGCCAAATATTCAAACTATCATAGGCCAAATATTCAAGACCAACCAGACTTCAAGATATCAAGGTTCATCAGAAGCATAGTGAATTCCAATGGTCATCAGAAAGGCTACATCACCAAGTCTTACTAAGCCTGATGATCTCTTAAGGACAACTAATTACAACGGTCATAAAGGATGTGATCCTATCCTCTCTAGGAGCTAGTTGTACCTTATTACTGTATTTAGACAGACAGTAAAACGTGAGCTTAACTGTGAAGAAGAAGTGCTCTGCTTAGAGTAAATTCAAAAGTTACAGCTGTCCATTTACAACGGGATTCTACAACGTCTCAATATCTTTCTTCACTCATATATATATCAGAAAGAAAGAAGTTGATGAAAAAGGAACTAAGGAACATAACTGATATTCATCTCTCAGAATCAAGTGAGAATTTGAAAGCTAGCTAAAGCCTTTGAAGTTATTATCTTGTAATAGTTTTAAGCTTAGAAGTTAGTATTTACTCCTGTGTGTGTAATTTGGAAAAGTCTCAATCTTAGTGATTTGAGCAAAGAAGTCTCTTAGTCTTGTGTGACTTTGATCAAGGAAGTCTCTTAGTCTTGTGTGACTTTGAGCAAAGAGACTGCAAGGAAGTCTCTTAGTCTTGTGTGACTTTGAGCAAAGAAGTCTCTTAGTCTTGTGTGACTTTGAGCAAGGAAGTCTCTTAGTCTTGTGTGACTTTGAGCAAGGAAGTCTCTCTGTCTTGTGTGACTTAGAGGAAAGAAATCTCTTGCTTGTGTGCTTGAGCACTAGATTTGTAATCTTTGTGATTATAGTGAAATCCCTTGGAAGTGCAAGGGGACTGGAGTACTCTCGTTTTGTGAGGGGAACCAGTATAAATTCTTGTGTCTCTTTCTCTCTCTCAATCTCTTATTTACTCTTCCATCATTCTTTTAGATTCAAGTTGTTTGTTTTAAGAATTCCGTTGTGCTTAAAGACTCTAATAGATACTATTATCTGGAAAAGTTTTTAAAATCTAAAACAAAATTCAACCCCCCTTCTTGTGTTTTCTCCCACGCACCTTCACTCATCACATATATTATTATCACCTGTACCGACTAATTTCACATCTCTTGTATATAAACATATCACATGTAAATATACCATCATCATCTCATCTATCAATTACATACATATATAACATATTCACATATATATGCATTTCCAACACATCATCATCTACATACTCATTCATACTTATTTATCATGTTATAAACATCATCATTAATTGTACACATACATAAGAATATAATATCTCATATATTAAACCACCATCACTACAAGAATACCTTCATTTAGTGGGGAATTCAATTTGAACTTACCAGCCATTTTGGCCCCAATAAGTTTGTGGCAACCTAAATTGCCACTAAATAAGGGAAAGTGGCCACTATATTAAAATATATTGTTTTTGGAACGAAACAATAATTTATTGACGGCCAGAACCGTCGCAAATTTATCGACGGCTAAAACCGCCGCAAAATTAACCAGATTTAAAAAAAAAACATTGGTGAGCATGGTGATGGAAATTCCTGGATCGATTGATGGAGATCGAACGGCTGTGATGGAACAGAGCTTGCATAGGATCAGAGGCCTATATTATACATAATTCACACGGATCTCATCACTTTTTTAGAAAATTTCTCTCTCGTCTCTCTCAATTCCCTCTTGGCTCCCCACTTCTCTCTCACATGTTCTTCAATTTTCAAGAACAGAGATGAATCTTCATCTCTCCTCTCTTAATCCCTTTCTTTATTTTTTTTGAAATTTTTTTTTATGTATTTTTCTTTCTTTCGATTTTTGTATCTCGATATCGTTCCTTTCTTCTGACTCACTTTCTCTCTAGATCTCGATTTTAATTATTGTAATTATTTCTCTCTGGATCTGGTGAGAGTGAAAGCAACTCGTCTTCGTCGTTGTTGTTATTGGTGGAAACAAGACGGCAGAGAGTGGTGACAGTTGATCACTGTCGTTTTGTGGTCAAAATATGTTAAATTAAAAGTAGTACAAGGTGGTTAAATCTTGGTCGTCTCACAAGGACCTCTGATTTGATAATTAGTAAAAATAAGAATGATGAATAATACAATTAAATGGGGGGTTTTGTTTTGGTTTGTCCTGATCGAAAGAGTATTAGAAATTCAATTAATTAAAGACGATCAATTCATTGGTTTTAGGAAAACTTCGTTCATTACATGTCCATCATAGGTCACTGATATATTCATTCAAAGGTCTATGTTTGGCTGGTTACTAAAGTAATTAAACAAGCGATAATCAGGTTCGTAGAAATTCATTCAATTAAGCAAAGAATGTGTTCAACCAACCATGAACAATGAACAAGCGCCTTAGAACACGGTTGACATCATTACAAAATTCGGCCAGCCCTTTTGCTAAGCGCAAAAGCTTATATCAATTCTATTCAAATTAATTTAAACAAGCGGAAAAATAATTCGAATAATCTCAACGGTATAAACTCATCACAGAATAATTAAGCATCATTAGCAATGAAATTCATACTGAATAAAGAGGCATGAATTGATATAAGACAGCATAGGCATGTAAATGAAATTATAATTAGAATTCAAACCTCAGGAACGCATAAACAAAGTTTCCGTATACCAACAAATCAACCTATGAATTTAGTTCTCCATGAGGGCAGCAACCGCCTTTTGTTTTCTAAATTCGTGGATACTGAATAATCAAACCTTAGTCTGAGTTTTTAGCTTTTATATTACATGGAAAATGGGCCTTAAAAGAATCGGACTGAAAAACATAAGTTTGTATCGAACTGGGTTTGGCCTCAACATGAAAGTTGTAGCGCTTTCTCTTAGCTTTCCAACGCATCTTCCCGCGCCTCAATCTGATATTCGTAGCTCTAGTTATGACCTGCAGACTGAAAGGGTGTCAAAGTGCTATTTCTTCATAAAATAAGTGCGAAAATAAAATAAAGCTAGAAATAAACTTAAATATAAAAACACATTAAAATAGTGAAAATAGTAAATTAAACTATAGGAATACACTAGTACCATTGTAGAAGAATGTGCATTAAAATGCAGTGATCAACAGTTTCACGGTCGATCCACGATTGGAGTTCGGATTCGATGGAGGCAGCGGCTTTGGTGATGGAGTGAGTTGAAAGGGGACGAGTTATGAAGGATTTGAGAGTCGGTTTTGAGTTATGAAGCGAGTTAATAAGTGATTTGAAGTTGTTGAGGTGATGAGAGAGATTTGAATCAGTTAGAAGAATAGTGTGGAGTTGGAGAAGTGCTTTTATTATGGATGAATCAAATTCTGAAAAATGATTATGGTTTTGTTAAATATTATGAGAAGTTTGTTTAAGAGCTTCGAGAACTTGAAGAAGTTGAGTGATTGTGATGTTATTGTTGAGTTTCAAGTCTTATCGTTGCCATGTATCTTTTTCAATTTACTGTTTCCACGAAAATGTGGAATAATCCAATATTCCAATCATGCTTATAAATTAATAAACTAAATAATTAAAATAAATAATTTTTTTAAAAAAATAAAAACTTAATTTTGCGACGGCCCAGACCGCCGGTAAGTTTACTGCAGCTACTGAAATGTGTCGGCTTTGGCTTTAAATTTTGCAGCAACTGAGGCCGCCGCTAAGTGTTACCGGCGCATCATTTTGCGACCAATCACAGTGGCCACTAAATTCGCCACTTTTTTTTTCACTTATTGGCCATTTTTCCAACTTTGCGGGGGCTAAAAGTGATTTGTTTTCGGGTTACACGAAATTCAACCAAAAAATCATCAAACACGTTTCCAGTTATAAAAAGGTAGTTCATTTAAGCTATAATCATACTAATACAGATAAAAGTACAATTTATAACACATAAAAACACCTCAATCATCAAGAATCAAAGATTTATCATACTTTTTCACAAAATCTCATAAAACACATAAATCTACACAACTACAATTTCCCATTTTTGAAATCATCAACTTGTACTTTTATCTTCTCAATACTCATGAAACAAAATCAACACAAAAGATTCAATTTTTGATTCATAAAAGTATCTCTTTCCCAAAGAAAAATGAATGAGAGGGTTTGGGTAAAGAGAAATGTAACTTCTCCCCCCTCTTGATCATTCATGAGCTATATAAATCTACACTCTTACCTCTATTTCTTCAAGAATCCTCTATCCAATCCTCTTTCTCTTGATCTTGTTCTTAAGTTCTTCCATTTTCTCTTCTTCTAGCTTTCTCTTCTTTCTTCTCTTCTATTCTCTCTCTTCCTCCACCAAAATGTGCATAAAATGAATACTCTCTCTAACTTAGCCTTTTATACTTAGGTCAAATCTCCAACCTAGCCAAACTCTCATAAAGCCCAACTTCTATTTTTCTAACCACACCTCATAAAAATACTACTCTACTAAACACACCCCCACCTCTAATGCCACATAAGCTAAATAAAATAAAGCAATTGTCGTTTGCGGGAAGAATTACTTTAGCAAAGAATGTCAAAGAAGTCACAAGCTCTTCTATCAGATTTATCATTGTCAAGTAAAGTACTCCTCTTCGTTCAAATCAATATATGACCAAGAATTTAGTCAAAGAGGAGCGTCTAGACAAATGAGAAACTTTACTTCTTCTGGGAAAACATTGAAGTATTCAAAGCGATAATAGTAGTAGCTCTTTACCTCTTTTGGAATAAGGTTAAAGCTCCACTACCAACACAACTAAGGTTGCGCTGACATCTCTATCTCTACACAACGATCATCCTCAACGTCCACATTTCTCTTTCCTATAAATACAAGACTTGAGTGACCGTGAAAACTACTGAACTACATAACTACGAAACTGCAAACGAAATTACAACACAAGTCCTGCATACTCAAAGCTATCATTAGAAAACATATGCACAAGACTCAAACTCTGAAAGCTTCATTGTTAAGAAGTTTTGATACTCTGTATTTGTTTATATTTGAAAGAGTTAAAGTCTTAGGTGCATATATTGTATTCTATCTTATCTTGTATGTTGAGTTTTGAAGATTGACTTCATTTTTGGTAAAATAAGCCTAAGGCCAAATGTGGGTTCCAATGCAGCAACATTGGGAACCACGACCTGATAACGCGCCTTATCTTTATCTTGATCAAGCACGCGGATATGTTTGAAGGATTGAAGAAACAAACTTGCGCTTCCTTATTCAACAAGGAACAAGTTTGTTAGCTGAAGATTGAAGATCTACAGCTGAAGCTTTTAAAGGATAAAAACAAATCAAATATTATTTGTTAAAAGATAAAAAAAAATCAATATTATTTGTTTGGTCAAGAGGATTGATGATCTACAGCGGGAGATTTAAAAAGATAAAACAAACAAATATTAATTGTTTGTGTAACAAATTAGTTTGCAACAAACGATCATATCCTTCATGAAGCCAATGAGAATCAAGACTCTATATAAAGAAGCAAGCTTCATTCGTTGAAGAGCACCTGAAACCATTGAAGATACAAACACTATAGAGCGATTGAGAAGTTTTAAGCCTAGGATTTAGTGGGTGTTGGAACAAAATGTGTTTTAGTACACACCCTTGAGTTTTGATGATAACAAAGTATTAAATGGACAATTGAGGTTACTAATGTTTAAATTAAGTGTGCAGGAGAGTCCAAAGTTATATCAAGAGCACACTTGGTTTATGCTTTGAAGGAACCTAATGGAAGTCTGAATCTTTACACTCTAAAAGAGTTCAGAAGCTAAAACGTGGTCAGAAGCTAAACATGTTCAGAAGCTCAAATAGGATCATGATGTCTGCAAGAGTTCAGAAGCTTAGTGAAGTTCAGAAGCTCAGAGACGTTCAGATGCCTACAAGAGTTCAGAAGCTATCTGCTAGTCATGAGTTATTCAGAAGATGAAGACGTTCAGAAGCTGAATTACGAAGGACTATCAGAGGCCAATTATTCAAGACCAATCAGACTTCAAAGACATTAAAGGTTCATCAGAAGCAAAGGGAATTCCTCTAGTCATCAGAAAGGCTACATCAACTACTCTTATCAAGCTTGATGATTTGTTTAAGGACAACTAATTGCAACGGTCATAAAGGATGTGATCCTACTCTCCCTAGGAGCTAGTTGTACCTTATTACTGTATTTTGGACAGAAAGTAAAAGTGAAGCTTAACTGCGAAGAAGACGTGGCTTTGTTCAAAGGATATTCAAAAGCTACAGCTGTCCATTTACAACGGGAATTCTACAACGTCTCAATATCTTTCTCCAACTCATATATATACTTGAAAGAAAGAATTGATGACAGCGAATCTTAATAGAAAATATCTCTCAGAATTAAGTGAGAATTGAAACTAGCTCAAGCCTCTGAAGTTATTATCTTGTAATAAGTTTAAGCTTAGAAGTTAGTATTACTCCTGCGTGAGTAATTTGGAAAAGTCTCAATCTTAGTGATTAGAGCAAAGGAAGTCTCTTAGTCTTGTGTGACTTTGAGCAAGGAAGTCTCTTGTCTTGTGTGACTTGAGCAAGGAAGTCTCTTGTCTTGTGTGACTTGAGCAAGGAAGTCTCTTTGTCTTGTGTGACCTAGAGCAAAGAAGTTTCTTGCTTGTGTGCTTGAGCACCTGATTTGTAATCTTAGTGATTATAGTGAAATCCCTTGGAAGTGCAAGGGGACTGGAGTACTCTCGTTTTGAGAGGGGAACCAGTATAATTTCTTGTGTCTCTTTCTCTCTCTAACTCTCTCATTTACTCTTCCATCATTCTCTTATACTCACGTTGGTTGTGTTAATCATTCCGCTGTGCTTAAAGACTTTGATAGATTCAAATATCTTGAAAAGGTTTTAAATATCTAAAACACAATTCAAACCCCCTTCTTGTGTTTTCTCCACGCACCTTCAGTGTGATCCTAGTTACTCTTTCATGTGTCACGATTGATACTTGAGAAGAATTGTTGTAATCGCAAATCACTCTTAAGCTTGTAAGCACGGAGTTTGATTTGTTCATTAGGAACAAAATTAAAATCCACAGGTTGTGTGGTTGAGGGAAAGTGAGAGGGGTCTCATACTTAGGACGGTCTTAAGTAGAAATCTATACAGGTAGTTCCTAGGTTAGAAGCTGTAAACGGGGCGTTTGTGGAGAGCTTTGAACTACTTTACCATAGTGGATTTCCTTCTTGGATTGGTATCCCCCAGAGTAGGTGATTTGCACCGAACTGGGTTAACAATAACTTGTGTTATTTAAAGTTCTTTCGTTTATGTTTGTGCCTTCAGGAGGACCAGTGTTGCAACATCATGCACCACATTGGACCCTCACGTGCCAGAATTTCAATTGGTATCAGAGCAGGCACCCTAGGTGATTGGGTGAGCTCCAGGGAAGATACTTTCTGGCAAGATGGACAGAGAAGGAGGACTCATGAACATACCACCTTCTAGACGGTTCAAACTTTGATTATTGGAAATCAAGGATGATTGTATTCCTAGAGTCCCTTGATAGCAGGACTTGGAAAGCAGTTCTCAAAGGATGGGAGCACCCCAAGGTCAAAGATGCAAAAGGAGCCGATGCTTAGGAGCTAAAACCAGAAGAAGAATGGACAGCTGCAGAAGACACACTAGCACTAGAAAATTCAAAAGCATTAAATGCTTTATTCAATGGAGTAGACAAAAACATGTCCAGGCTTATCAAACAATGCACAACAGCCAAATAAGCTTGGGAAATCCTCATCACAGCTCATGAAGGAACAAGCAAGGTAAAGATGTCTAGACTCCAAATCTTGACCACATAGTTTGAAAATCTGAGGATGAAAGAAGAAGAGACAGTGCATGACTTTCACATGAGCAAACTTGACTATGCAAACACCTTTGACTCATTAGGTGAAAAACTACCTGATGAAAAACTAGTAAGGAAACTCCTCAGATCTTTAACACCTAGGTTTGACATGAAAGTCACTGTCATTGAAGAATTCAGAGATATAGCAAGCATGAAGCTGGATGAACTAGTAGGTTCTCTTCAAACCTTTGAACTCTCAATAAAAGACAGAACTAAGAAGAAGAACAAAAGCATTGCTTTTGTCTCAAATATTGAGGAAGAGTTGGAGAGTGACAAGGAAGCTGATGAAAGCATCTTAGATGCCTTAGTTCTTATTGGAAGACAATTCAACAAAATTCTAAAGAAGGCAAAACTAAGGACCGGTGTGAGGCACATTCAGTCCGAAGCAAACAGGGCAGTACATCAAGGAAGTCAAGAACTGAAGATAGATCCAATCAAGGCAAATGAATTCAGTGCCATGAGGGTGAAGGCTATGGACATATAAGGCCAGAATGTCCAACCTATCTGAAGAAGCAGAAGAAAGGTCTAAATGTCATATCCTGGTCTGAAGAAGAAGACTCTGATAGTGACGATGAAGGAACCAAATCAGTCAATGTCATGACTGGAAGATGCTTGTCAGACTCAGATTCTGATGATGATGTCTCATATAACAAACTTGTTGCAACCTACAAAGAGTTGTGCATCAAAAGTGGAGAACTGTGCAAGACAAATGAGGAACAGAGGAAGGCCATTGCACAACTTGAAAAGGAAAAGCAAGTACACCTGTCTACCATAGCTAATCTTCAGAGTGAAGCAATCATGCTAAAGTCCCAATTTGAAAGCGTGGACAAACAACTCAGATTGCTAAACAATGGCACCGACAGGTTAGATGGGATTATGGAGGCAAATAAAAGGACCAAGCAAGGCAAAGGATTGGGCTATCATTCTACAAGAAACAAGCCTCTAGACCTGCCAAGAAATTTGCTCCAGCCAACCTTTGGTATGGAACCAGAAAGCAGGGTCAAATGTTTCCACATCCAGCACCCCACCAGAGAAGGTTCAGGAAGTGCCAACATCATGGACCACATCAGCGACCTCCAAAGTATGAATCATGGAGATGCTACTACTGTGGGAAGTATGGACACATAAAGGCTCAATGCTATAAGCTTCATGGGTATCCATACAAAGGAAGACAAGTCAGCCCAACTCCGAAAAAGGCCTACAACAAGAAGTTTTGGAAGACCAAATCCAATGTTGAAGTCAAAGCCCTTATTGCTCGTACATCCTTCAAAGTCTCTTCAAAAGAAGATTGGTCCTTTGATAGTGGATGTTCTAGACACATGACTGGTGAAAAGAAATACCTCAATGAAATAAATCCATACACCACCAGTTTTGTGACCTTTGGAGATGGAGCAAAAGGAGAAATCAAGGGGATTGGAAATCTGATCAACAAAGGATTACCAAAACTCAATGATGTGCTGTTGGTAAAAGGACTGACTGCTAACTTGATAAACATAAGTCAGTTATGTGACCAAGGGCTAAAGGTGAACTTCACCAAGAATGAATGCTTGATCACTAATGACAAAGATATAGTGATCATGAAGGGAGCAAGATCCAAGGATAACTACTACCTATGAATTCCTCAAGAGACAGCTCACTCATCTGTCACTAACTTAGTCAGCAAGGAAGAAGAAGTAAGGTTGTGGCACCAGAAGCTTGGACATCTGCAGCTCAAAGGAATGAAGAGGCTAATAGCTGAAGAAGCCATAAGAGGAATGCCCAAGCTTAATATTGAAGAATGAAGCATATGTGGAGAATGTCAAGTAGGGAAGAAAACTAGAATGTCGCACCTAAAGTTGGAACATCAGGTCACAACTAAAACACTTGAATTACTCCATATGGACTTGATGGGACCAATGCAAGTTGAAAGTCTTGGAGGCAAGAGGTATGATTTTGTGGTAGTAGATGATTTCTCAAGGTACACTTGGATAAACTTCATTAGAGAGAAGTTAGATACATTTGAAGTGCTTAAAGAGTTATGCCAAAGAATGCAAAGAGAAAAAGGAGTTGGAATTGTCAAAATTAGAAGTGATCATGGAAAGGAGTTTGAAAATTCCAAGTTCTCTGATTTCTGCTCCTCTAAAGGAACCAGTCATGAATTCTCAGCACAAATCACACCTCAACAAAATGGTGTGGTAGAAAGGATTAATAGAACCCTACAAGAATCTGC
Source organism: Trifolium subterraneum (assembly GCA_951799995.1). NCBI lineage: Eukaryota > Viridiplantae > Streptophyta > Magnoliopsida > Fabales > Fabaceae > Trifolium > Trifolium subterraneum. Next base: position 26,966,082 of record OX637466.1, read on the forward strand.
AAGGGTGATGTTGCATGGCAAGAAATTACCTCAACACTTCTGGGCAGAGGCTATGAATACGGCATGCTATGTTCACAACCGTGTCACTCTGAGAAAAGGTACCACTACCACACTCTATGAACTCTGGAAAGGAAGAAGGCCAACAGTCAAATACTTTCATGTCTTTGGAAGTAAATGCTATATACTAGTTGATAGAGAACAAAGAAGAAAGATGGATCTGAAGAGTGATGAAGGGATTTTCCTTGGCTACTCAACGAATAGTAGAGCATACAGAGTCTTTAACAACAAGACCAGAACCATGATGGAATCCATAAATGTTGTCATTTATGACTCTCCTGAAGGAAAAGTGCCGAATGCTGTTCCAAATGTTGACACATCCGTCCCCCTGACTGATAGTGCTGAAGATTAAGAAACTCAGGAAGAAACTGATTCAGGAACTGATTCAGAAACCGAAGGTCAACAACCAAGGAAAGGTCCATCTACCAGAGTGTAGAAGAATCATCCAAAGGAACTCATCATTGGAAATCCAGATCAAGGTGTCACCACAAGGAGATTTAATGTGCTAGTGGCCAACTCATGCTTTGTATCCAAGATTGAACCAAAGAATGTGAAAGAAGCCCTTACTGATGAATTCTGGATCAATGCAATGCAATAAGAATTGAATGAGTTCAAGAGGAATGAAGTTTGGGACTTAGTACCTAGGCCCAAAGGTGTAAATGTCATCGGTACTAAGTGGGTCTACAAGAACAAGTCTGATGAAAAGGGAGCCATCACCAAGAACAAGGCAAGACTAGTTGCTCAAGGCTACACTCAAATTGAAGGTGTAGACTTTGATGAGACATTTGCTCCAGTAGCTCGCCTTGAAGACATAAGACTATTGCTAGGATTTGCTTGTATTATGAAGTTCAAACTATTCCAGATGGATGTGAAGAGTGCATTCCTAAATGGCTATCTGAAGGAAGAAGTATATGTGGAGCAACCTAAAGGGTTTATAGATCCTAACTCACCAGATCATGTCTACAAACTAAAGAAGGCATTGTATGGTTTAAAGCAAGCTCCAAGGGCATGGTACGAAAGATTGGCCAAGTTCTTGGTGAAGAATGGCTACAGGAAAGGAGAGACGGACAAAACCTTGTTTGTCAAAGAAGAAAAGGGCAAAGTCATGATTGCACAAATCTATGTGGATGATATTGTGTTTGGAGGAATGTCAGGTCAAACATTTTATCCATCAGATGCAATCTGAATTTGAGATGAGTCTAGTAGGAGAGCTGACATACTTCCTTGGACTCCAAGTCAAGCAAATGGAAGACACAATATTCATATCTCAAAGCAAGTATGCCAAGAATATTGTGAAGAAGCTTGGCATGAAGAATGCTAGTCCCAAAAGGACTCCTGCAGCAACACACTTAAAACTCACTAAAGATGAGAAAGGTGTTGATGTAGATCAAAGTCAGTATAGAAGCATGATAGGAAGCCTTCTATATCTCACTGCTAGTAGGCCAGACATTGCCTTTGCAGTTGGAGCGTGTGCTAGATATCAAGCTGCACCAAAGATGAGCCACCTCACACAAGTCAAGAGAATTCTCAAGTATGTGAGTGGAACATGCAACTATGGAATCATGTACTCCCATGGTGAAGACTCAAAGTTAGTTGGGTACTGTGATGCAGATTGGGCAGGAAGTGCAGATGATAGGAAGAGTACCTCAGGTGGATGTTTCTTTTTGGGGAATAATTTAATTTCCTGGTTCAGCAAGAAACAAAATAGTGTATCACTATCCACAACTGAGGCAGAGTATATTGCAGCTGAAAGTAGTTGCTCTCAGATCCTATGGATGAAGCAGATGCTGAGTGAATACAATGTAGGTCAAGATGTCATAACATTGTACTGCGATAACTTAAGTGCTATAAATATCTCCAAGAATCCTATTCAACATAGTAGGACAAAGCACATTGATATAAGGCATCACTTCATTAGGGATTTGGTGGAAGAAAATATTGTGACCTTGGAACATGTGACTACTGAAGGTCAGATTGCAGATATATTTACCAAGGTATTGTATGCAACACAATTTGAAAGGCTTAGGGGCAAACTTGGAATTTGCCTTTGTGAAGACGTATAGAAACTACAGTTGGTGATGTGTGCAACAAATCCACTTTCCCTCCATCTATTGTTGCACGCAAATTCAATTCCACCATCATTAACTCCACTCCCCAAAACACACCACCTACCAAATCCATCCACCTTCTATAAGGACTCTGAAGACACACCAAAGGTGAGTGACGATGCTGAACCGGAAAAGGTTGTGGACCAAGTGCTTGAAGATCTGAACAACCAAGCAACTGGGTCTGATGTGGAACCGGATGTTGGAACATCGGTTCTGGAAGAATAACAGGTACACGACACTGTTCCAAATACACCAGAGAACACCACTGTGTCTGGTGATATGCAAATGACTGCTGATGAAGGCTCCAAAGGTGACACTCAGTCTGAAGAGAGTGAAGATCCTAAGGAAAGAGAAGTAGGAGAAGAAAATGCTGAAGACAAGGATATAGGTAACAACCCTAACCTTGTGGATGTGGATGCATATGCAGAGAATCCACCATCTGAGAAGACTGCTCCTCAGAGTGTAGCAAAGAGGACAAGGAGTGCTAGAGCTATGGTGACTACAAGCACACCAAGCACAGCAAAGACTCCTATGAAGAAGACTGTGAAGAAACCAACGAGGTATGGTCCTACCAGGCCTAAGAGTACACCACCAAAGAAGCCTACACTAAAGAGAAAGGCTCCCCCATCTGAGTCTGATTCTGACTACAATGTGGAGCACAATGTCACTGACATTGGTGACTCAGAAGAAGAGGCAAGTCCTAAAGTGAGTCAGAGTGTGCTTACCCTTGTAACCTCTGGAAGAAAGAAGTTCAAAGGTAAGAAGATACCTCATAATGTTGGTGAAGCACCAATGGAAAACATATCCTTTCACTCTGTCATTGGTGTGCAAAGATGGCCTTATGTCTACAAGAAAAGACTAGGTCTTGAGAGAGAGCTGAGCAAGGATGCCTTGAAAAACAGGAATGTGATGAACCTGATTAAGAAGGCTGGACTGAGGAGGACTATGTCTAAATTTGGAGACTGCTTTGAGAAGCTGGTTAAGGAATTTTTGGCAAATATTCTTGAAGATTGTGATGACCCTATGAGCAGGGAATATCAGAAGGTTTATGTCTGAGGCAAGTGTGTGAATTTCTCCCCCACTGTGATTAATAAGTACCTTGGGAGAAGTGAAGAACCTCAACCAGAATTGGAGGTGACTGACAATGATGTGTGTAGGGCCATCACTGGTAATCAAGTGAAGATTTGGCCAAGGAAAGGGAAGTTGTCTACCACAAAGCTAACACCCAAGTATGCCATCCTCAACAGAATTGGAGCTGCAAACTGGGTTTGGCTATAGGTTTGGCTAGGTTTATTTATGTCATTGGTAATGAATTAGCTTTTGACTTTGGAACCTACATCTTTGAAAGAATTATGAAAGAAGCCAAGACCTTTGCTGCCAAGTGGCCTATACCTTTTCCTAGTTTACTATGTGGAATAATTTTGAACCAACACCCTGATGTCATTAGAGATGACATAGCCTACAAGAGGAACTCTCCTCTCATCATCAGTGCTAAGATGCTGGAAGGGTTGAATGTGGGAACCAAGGTTGGAACATCCAACACTGCTGCAACAAGGAAGATGACTAGGAAGCAGATGATTGCCCAACTGAAGGAGAACAGATCCAAGCTAGATGCTGTCATTAAGACACTAGAACTTGAGGAAAGCCAAGCTGAGGAGGAGATTGAGGCTGATGTGAATGCTAGCAATGATGAAAATATAGACCATGGAGAAGGGAATGACACTGAGGATGTGGTGGAGTCTGACTCTGATGAGAGTGAAGACATATGAAGAATTTCCCTGTATCTTTCAGATACTTTTGTGTATTTGTGGGCTATGCCCTCGATTTTATGCACTATATGTTCCTGGTCTGTAAGCTTAATACGCACTCTACTTCTATTATTTGGTTTTTCTACTATACAGGTAATTTGACTTTATTTGTCAAAATTTTATGACTAAAAAGGGGGAGTAAAATATACCCTCTGTTTTTTTTTGGTTTGAATGGTGAGCAAAATGTTTGCACATCTGAGCCAACTGCAGTAGAATAGATAGATGAATATTCCGTATCTGAGAAGACCAACCTATCTCTGATACATCTGGAGATAGGAGATGAAAGAAGCTCTGATACCACATGAAGACAAATATTGCTCTGACAAAGTAGTATATTTATGTGTGTAAGTGTCATGCCTAAAGATTACCAGATCTAATACTTAGGGGGAGTGATATGGGGTTTAGGGGGAGTGATCTGGGGTTTAGGGGGAGTGAGATATATATGCACGACTGAGCTGCAACACAGGGGGAGTAAAAAATTATATCTAACTACTGTGTGTGCATGAATGATGTTGAGCCAAATGTCACCACATCCTACACTATGACATTGGACTCTACTTGAGAATTTATTTTTCTCAACTGATAAAGGAATTTATTTTTCCTTGATTGATCTCTAAGAGAACTTATGTTCTCAGTCTGAGGAAGTTTATTTCTTCCTAAGAGATTGATTTGTGAGAGTTTATTTCTCTTATGTGTGTGTGAGGCCAAGACTACAAGAATCCGTTGCAGGCCTCTGATGAGTTTATCTTCCCAGAACAAGTGGCTAGGCGCTAGATTATTTTAGCCCAAAAATTTGCCAAAGGGGGAGATTGTTGAGTTTTGAAGATTGGCTTCATTTTTGGTAAAATAAGCCTAAGGCCAAATGTGGGTTCCAATGCAGTAACATTGGGAACCAAGGCTTGATAACGCGCCTTATCTTTATCTTGATCTAGCGCGCGGATATGTTTGAAGGATTGAAGAAACAAACTTGCGCTTCCTTATTCAACAAGGAACAAGTGTTTTAGCTGAAGATTGAAGATCTACAGCTGGAGCTTTTAAAGGATAAAAACAAATCAAATATTATTTGTTAAAAGATAAAAACAAATCAATATATATTATTTGTTTGGTCAAGAGGATCGATGATCTACAACGGGAGATTTAAAAAGATAAAACAAACAAATATTAATTGTTTGTATAACAAATTATCTTTTTGAGCAAACGGATTTGAATCAAAGATTAGTTTGCAACAAACGATCCTATCCTTCATGAAGCCAAGGAGAATCAAGACTCTATATAAAGAAGCAAGCTTCATTCGTTGAAGAGCACCAGAAACCATTGAAGATACAAACGCTATAGAGCGATTGAGAAGTTTTAGGCATAGGATTTAGTGTGATCCTAGTTATTCTTTCATGTGTCACGATTGATACTTGAGAAGAATTGTTGTAATCGCAAATCACTCTTAAGCTTGTAAGCACGGAGTTTGATTTGTTCATTAGGAACATAATTAAAATCCACAGGTTGTGTGGTTGAGGGGAAGTGAGAGGGGTCTCATACTTAGGACGGTCTTAAGTAGAAATCTATACGGGTAGTTGCTAGGTGAGAAGCTGTAAACGGGGCATTTGCGGAGAGCTTTGAACTACTTTACCATAATGGATTTCCTTCCTGGATTGGTATCCCCCAGAGTAGGTGAGTTGCACCGAACTGGGTTAACAATAACTTGTGTTATTTAAAATTCTGTCATTTATATTTGTGCGTACAGGAGGACCAGTGTTGCAACATCGTGCACCACATTGGACCCTCATGTGCCAGAATTTCATTGTATAAGATCTGTGAAGTCTCTTGCTTGTGTGCTTGAGCAATTTGTTGAAGTTTCTTGCTTGTGTGCTTACGCAACTTGAAGTCTCTTGCTTGTGTGCTTGAGCAATTTGTAGAAGTCTCTTGCTTGTGTGCTTGAGCATTTGTATAATCTAGAGTGATTATAGTGAAAGCTCTTGGTAGTACAAGAGGACTGTACTACTCTTGTTTGTGGGGGGGAACTAGTATAAAATTCCTTGTGTTTATTTCTCCTTGACTATCTTTGATATTGTGTTTTATTCCGCTGCTACTCACTCTTCTTAGAAAAAGTTTTAAAAACCTCAAAACACGATTCAACCCCTCTTCTTGTATTTTTCACACCTTCAATATACGCATGAAGAAGCAAAGCCATCCGATTCACACTTATGGAAGGTGATGGTTTGTTTAAAACAACATGTGTGAAATAGTGTTTCATGCATTGATAGATGAATGATTGTGTCTTAAGCAACATATAACTATCCCGCCAGAGTTGCAAGGTGCCAAAGTCTGTGATTTAGTAGATAATAATGGAAGTTGGAATTGGACTTTGATGCAAAACTGGATGACGAGGGATTTGCAAAATAAAATTGCCGTTATTTTGCCGCCGCATCATGATCATGGAAGAGATGTGCTTGTAGGAGCTGTAGGAAACAATGCGGACTTCTCAGTTGCTGCCATGTATAACAAACTATGTGGATTTGATATGGATGAAGTGGATCTAGTTTGGAGTAAAATATGGCAGTTAAGTGTAACAGAAAGAGTTAAAAGTTTTGTATGGTGAGTTTTGTGGGATCGCTTGTTCACAAATGTCCTCAAGCATCGTATGGGATTAACTAGTCCTATTTGTTCCTACTGTGGAAGAGAAGCGGAGACCAGTTTGCATGCTTTAAGGGACTGTCCTTTAGTGAACTAGTTTTGGATTCAAGTGGTGAAGGTTGAGAGACGTGGTATATTTTTTATGAGTAGTTTGAAGGATTGGGCGAGTGAAAAATATTAATAATACATGTCAGGTAGATGGTGGAATTGTGTGGTGTAAGTTTTGGGCATTGACTTGCTTTTGTCTATGGAATTGTAGAAATAAAGAGTTGCATGAACATAATTTTATTCATCCTACAAATGCAATCTAGCACGTGGTAAGGCTTGGAAAGGAGTATATCAGTATTATGCGCATGAATTCGGTCGTAAGGCAACGTACAATGGTCAATACCTACATACGGTGGAAGCCTCCTTGTGTAAATTTTGTGAAGCTCGGCACGGATGGGGCTTGTAAGGAGGGACGATGAGCTGGATGCGGAGGAATTATCAGAGGAAATCAAGGTGAATGGCTCAGTGGTTTTGCTAAAGGTATAGGTTATTGTAGTGCTTTAATTGCGGAATTATGGGGAGTATTAGAAGGTTTGTGACTAGCAAGAAGGATGGGGTTCTCTCATATGGAGTTAAGCATATATTCTAAGGTTGTTATGAAGGTTATCACAACAGGTCAGATGAAGGGAACTAGTGGATATGCTATAGTAAAGAAGATTAGTAGATACTTGGTGATGGATTGGAATGTTGAAGTTTTGCATGAGTATAGAGAAGCTAACAAGTGTGCGGATGCCCTAGCAAATATCGGATGTGGTATGGAGCATGAAGTGATTTTCTATGAAGATTGTCCGGTGGAGATTAAGGATATTTCTGATATCTGGTGAAAGGGGGAACTCTACCTCTAGATTGATTGTTGTTTAGTTTTTCTTCTTTTTGGGTGTGTAGCCCTCTATTGTATAAAAAAAAATAGTAAAACGATTTGTTATTATTCCTTAAAACTCACAAACAATTGTTTGCAATTCACTTAAGTGACTCAGCTGCCACGTTAATTTTTTTCCATCTAATAATTAAAAATCGAGAGGGAAGTCACGTGAAATTATGATGATTTATGCCTCTTTTGTATTCTCATTCTGAAATGCATGATTATCAAACATACATACATTCGTGAATCGAAAACAAGTTGTAATTATAGCTTGAAAAAGAATTATATATCATATCAATAGTAGCATCAAAATTTTGGTCTCCTCTCTACACAATTTCATTACTAGTAGCATCAAAATTTGACTAGCATCAAAATTTAACTTTTGTTTTAAGTATTAACTTATAAGCTATTCTTTTTTATTCGACTCCCAACAAAATTACCAAACAATAAGAGCAAATAATAAACCTATCAAGCATAATCAAAATGACATAACAAGTCAAAGTCATTACATATAAGTCATTATATGCAAAATCGAAGTTCAAGACACTTATCTAAATCAAAAAAACATAATCAAAATGACATAACAAATCATGACATTACATATATAAGAAGTAATTACATAGTCAAAATGACATAACAAAAAGCACGAATGGTTTCCAATTTTCATTGTTTCCTATTTTTGGATTTGGAGTTAGGTTAATTTTTTTTATGTACAGTTGAGAAATCCTTTTGAATAAATGTCATAAAGGATTATGTTAATTCTTTAGGATTTTGGATTATATATGTGTGTTAGTGAAAGAATAAATTTAAAGCACGCGACTTATTCATTTTATTTTTAAATTATAAGATGACAGAAAATGTTGATGTGACAGCTGAGTCACTTAAGTGACTTATTACATCAGCTTTGACTTGGTCAAAATTGACCTTTTGCAAAAGAGATAAAGATAGGGGGCCAAAAGTGCTATTTTGAAACATAGGGAGCCAAAATCGCAACTTTCTGAAACTTAGAGGGCCAAAAGTGCTATTTTGAAATATAGGAGGCTAAAATCGTAACTTTCTAAAACTAAGGGGTCAAAAGTGCAATTTAGCCTTATTATTATATAAAAAAAAGCATAGCATTGTTCATGTGAATAAATAAGGTTTATATATATAACCAGAAATAACACCGCAGCATCATATTGGCTTACATAAATTCATAAAATTAGAAAATAGATAAAATTAGCAAAGTGTGTGTAGATTATTTAATGAAACTTACAAGGGTCATTCTAAGGATACCAAAAATACAAATAAAAAGATAAAATTAATATTTATAAAGTAACTTTTTACACTTTTCCTCCAGCAACCGCCCCCCACCCACACTAAACCTTAGTTTATTCTTTTGTGCATCCACCAAGGAGGGGTAGTTTTAGGGTCAATTTTTGATCCAAAATCAACCCTCTAAATTGTTTTTCCTTTTCTTTTCAATTAAATAAGTGATTATCCACATACATTTGCTTCTTCGTTTTTTGTTTTTTAAGTTTGTGGTCGTCTTGTGCGGCGTTGTGTTTGTGGTCGTCTTGTGCGGCGTTTGTTGGTTTTTCATTGCGGTGTTTCCTTGATTCAAATTGGCATATCCACATCAAATTATTACAGATCTGAAGACTTTGAAGACTTGGACGTCAACGTTGCAAATCCGGGAGCATGAACATTCCGGTGACTTTTATTTTGTCATATTTGTAGGCACTTTCATGATGCCGTTGTATGCTATTAACCTAGATGCTGCAAGTTTGTTTGTAGATTCACCTTTTTCAGTTTTTAGCAATTTTGAATTTGTAATGATTCATGTATTTTCAATTTGAATGAATGAATCCTTATTTTTAGTAAAAAAAAAGAGATGTTGAATGCACAAATTACAAGACATAATTTCCTTGTTAATAAGCTTAACTAGTGCTCTGGGGGCAGTTTAACATTTTCTAACTTACAAAACTAATACTTTATTATAACATATATTTGAGTAGTGGTAATTGATGTTTTTTTGTCTAATGTAAAAATGTGTACCTTCATATTATAATGTAAGGTTTTTTTATGCCAAGTAACAACCATGTTTATTCTCAAAAAACACATTTCTATTTTTTTTTAAAATGATGTAATTTGACATTTCTCAACAAAGTTTTTCTTCTTTTTAAAACACATTATCTTTTTCTTTCTATTTTGTATATATTATAATGTTGGATAAATATCTTAACAAACTAAATATATATATATATATATATTTTGTTATATTGAATATATCTTATTCTTAATAATTAATTTTCAAAATTTCTTAAATTGTTTGTTACCTTTTTATGTTTTAGTGTCAACTATTCAAACTTAACTATAAATGAAATGATTTTTACTAAACAACTACTCACATAATTTGAACACAAACATAAATATACATAAAAAATTGACTTTTCTCATTCTTCAGGTATTTTCACGTAATTTAAACAACTACTTACTTCTATATTTTTTTTTTGTATATTCTAATGCATATGTATAATGATATTTTTAAAGTTAAGAATGAAAATTTGCAATTAATTGGTATACTTTTTAAGGAGTTAATTTGTATATCTTTTGTCTATTTTTTTTTTTTTGAATTACTATGATATAAGTATAAAGTTTTCACGACCGTTAGTTATGACTAATCTCTGTCAGGTAACCTATGGGGCACATTAGTTGAGTTTTTCTGATGTGATATGGGATCTCTGAATTATAAGGCTCAGAGTAACCTCCTAAGAATGAAGAGAGAAGAAAAGGATTATTTCATTGATAACTTAACATGATGTATACAAAGGACTATATAATAGTCATGTTTATCAGAAAAAGGTACTAGATCCTTCCTTACAACGTAGATAACAACCTAGTAGTGAGTTACACCTTCTGGAATCTATTTGTTGTCACTAGCTGTCATCACAAAAGTGACGTAGTCTTCCAGCTTCTTTGGAGGCTTGCCTACTCTTTTAAGCTTTGAGCTATTAATTATTGGATCATTTATTGAGCTTTTTCCCTTGGCATTGGACTGTGTCATATCAATACTCCTCCCATCAAAATCAACCTTGTCCTCAAGGTTGTGAGTACAACAAAGTTCGTCCCAGTTTTCTCAAGAGGTATCATCAGGTAACAAACCATACCACTGAACCAAGGCAAATCATGTGAGGACCCCATAAATCAACTGGTCCTAGAATTTAAGCACATAAAGAGAAGTGATTAGACGATGGTTGTCAACAGAATCAAGTGGAAGATGATCAATACAAGCTGGTGGGACTCCTTCATGAAGCTTCAAAAGGGAGCAATGAAAAACATTATGAATACGGGATTGCGAAGGCTAATCCTACTTATAAGCCACTGCTCTGACTTTAGCCAAAACCAAATAAGGTCCATAATATCGTTTTGAAACCTTGTGGTACTTAGCGCCAGATAACGAAATTTGACGATAGGTGATCAGTGCATTTTAATGCACTTTTTAATCACTCTGTGCTATGACAATTTTATGACTTCTACTATTTTAGTATTTTTATCATGTTTTGAGTTTAGAGTCTAGTTTTGCTATTATTTATGTTTTGCTATTTATTTTCGTAATAAACAGTAATTTTACACCTTCTCATTGTGCAGACCATAACTTGAGCTACGAATATCGGATTGAGGCGAGGGAAGATGCGTTGGAAAGATAAGAGAAAGAGATATAACTTTCATGTTGAAGCCGAAAGCCAATTTGGAGCGCAAAGGAGTCATAATTACTCGTCAATGTTCAGACTTACAAAGATTTAATTATTTTCAGCATAACTTATATTTTACGGCCCAATTGTTTTGTGGCCCGTTTTGCTTGCTTATAAAAACGAAAATTTTTGACCTAGGTCAGGTGACACACTCATTTTACGAAATTGAAAGAACTAGCCGCCGCTTTTGAATGGAGAACTAAGAACCCTAGATCAATCCGTGGGTTTAAGACACTTTGATTCATTATCTTGCAATTCGTTTATCATTTGATGCTTAATTGTATGTATTTCGGTTTGCAAGTTTATGAGGTTATTCGAATTAAGTTACCGCTTGTTTAATTTAATTCGGTTAGAAATTTACAAAGTCTATATGCTTAAATTAGGATTGATTGAATTCACGTTTTTTGTAACATTGATCGTGATTCTGTGACGCTTGTTTGCTCTATCATAGTCAATTGAACGTTCTGGTATAAGCTTTTAAAACAGTTCGAATTCATATAAAACTAATTGACGCTTGATTAGTTAGTTTTATGATCAATCAAGGATAGAAACTGAAAAGAATTTATTCTTTTGCCATGATCCTATGATAGATAATGAACGAAGTTAGACGAAACCAACAGATTGATAGAGCTGTGTGTTTTTTTCCTACTGTTACTGTGCGCGCAATATAAAAAAAAGGCTTAATTACACTTTTGGTTCCTTATCTTTATTTTAGGTTTCAAGTTGGTACCTTATCTTTTAAAAGTTTCAAGCTGGTACCTTATCTTTTCTACAGGTTTCAAGTTGGTACCTTCTGCCAAATTTTTAACTATTACCGTTAAATTTGGACACGTGGAAATTTTTTTGGACGTATAAATCAATGACACGTGTCCAAATTTAACGGTTATAGTTAAAAAATTGACGGAAGATACCAACTTGAAATCTGCAGAAAAGATAAGGTACCAACGTGAAACTTTTAAAAGATAAGGTACCAACTTGAAACCTAAAATAAAGATAAGGAACCAAAAGTATAATTAAGCCAAAAAAAAACTAGTTAGGGCGTAGTTTGCATCTGTTTTGATTTTTGACACTCCATTACATCGGAAACAAATCAGGGTTCAAAGTCCCATATTTTGGGACCAAATAACGGGACAGGACCTCAAATTCCTTGTTTTTCTATTTTATTTTAATTTTTTTCTGTTTTCATATTTTCAAAAAATTCCAAAAAAATTTGTGTCATCCTTATTTTATTTAATTAGATTTTTCGTAGTATTTTTATATTTTATTTTATTCAATTTGACGGTTTTTCTGTTTTCCTCACCTATTTTCTTGTTGTAGTACATAGTTGCAATTACCATAATTGTGTTGTCACTTGTGCATGACCAGGTCTGATGGACACCTCATTCTAATTCCTCCTGATCTTGAGATAGAAAGAACCCTCCACGCACTTAATAGGCTCAACCGAGCTAATAGTGTGCATCTCGGTGATATTGATTCTAACCCTATCTCTGATTCTGATTCCGAGTCTGATTATTTCCATAATTTATTTAATTCTGATTCTGAACTTGAAAATCATAACATGGCTGAACAAACACTAAGGCAACTTGCTGCTCCTGATGTTAATTACAATGGCTTATGTATTGAATATGCTGATGTTGCTGTACCGTTTGAATTGAAATCTGGTTTAATACACTTGTTTTCTAGTGGTCTTGCAGGTGAGGATCCGCATCAACACTTGAAGGAGTTTCAGGTTGTATGCTCCACACCATTGAGGCCTGAAGGTATCACGGAAGATCATATCAAGCTGAGAGCCTTCCCATTCTCCTTACAGGGTGCTGCCAAAGACTGGCTCTACTATCTTCAACCGAGTTCTGTTACATCTTGGGCTGATTTGAAGAAGGTTTTTCTAGAAAAATATTTCCCTGCATCCAGAGCTGCTTCGATCAGAAAAGAAATATGTGGTATCAGGTAGAGCAATGAAACATTGGCTGAGTATTGGGAGAGATTCAAACAACTGGTTTCCAGCTGTCCTCAACACCAAATCACTGAACAACTCGTCATCCAATATTTCTATGAGGGCTTGCAACCATTGGACAGGAACATCTTGGATGCTGCCAGTGGTGGATCACTTGTTGATAAGACTCCAGCTGCTGCCAAAACTTTGATTGAGAATATGTCACTAAATTCCCAACAATCCTCAACTAGAAACAATGCTGTGAACCAAACAAAGGGTGTCAACGAAATTCAGCCTTCTTTTTCTTCCTTCAAGGCTCTCGAAACTAGAATTGATGAACTTACTTCTTTGGTGAAACAGTTGGCAGTTAATAAACCTCAAACAGCTAAAGTGTGTGGCATATGTACTTCCCCTCAACATCCAACCGACACATGTCCTATTCTGCAAGATGATACAATAACTGAGCTACCTCAAGCATGGAGGTGTGAAAAACACAAGAAGGGGGGGGGGGGGGGGGTTGAATTGTGTTTTTAGAAGTTAAAACTTTTTCTAGATTTGTAAGAGTAAATGCAGCGGATAATAGAAAGCTAGATAAACACAATGCACAAATAAACAAAGAGAGAGAGAAGAGTGCACACAAAGATTTATCATGGTTCCTCTCACAAATCGAGAGTAGTCCAATCCCCTTGCACTTCCAAGGGATTTCACTATAATCACACAAGATTATACACTTGCTCCAGAACACACAGCAGGAGACTTCACACTTGCTCAAGTCACACAAGACAAGAGACTTCAAAACTAACTTAATACAAATTAAGTAGTGACTGAATGTTTCTAAGCTAGACTCACTAACACTTAAACTTAACCTAAGTGAATACAAATAATTAGGCTCAGAGTCTAAAATAATATCAAAAGATATTGCTGCTTAGAGTTACAAAGAATGAACAGTTCTACGGCTTGAAATTCTATAACACCCCATAATACATTGTCTAGAATATATTATAAAGTCCATAATTAAATACCGAGTACATAAAGATTACAAGTACAAGGAGTGTTGATTAAGCACACGCAGGTGCCCAAAAACAATATAATACAAAACAGCGGAAGGAAATAGACCGAAACACTACAAACTAAAACATCCTAAACATGGATAACACAGCTACAAGCATGCTACTACTCCGCAGCTTGCTTGCCTCGATCACCCTGAGTACCTGAAACATGAACGGGGGGGGGGGGGGGGGGTAAGACTACTAAGTCTCGTGGATTCTACTACCCACCTAGCGGTGACTACACCGGGGTAACCTGCATGTCAGTCCTCACGCAATAACAGCGCATCTCATATATAAAAATATACATTTATACAACAAGTAATATGGTGTAACACACAAGAATTATCTGAATTCATTTTAAACTCCGCAAGGACACTCTGAGGTGAGCCTGTCTCAGAGAGCCTCACACTCCTCCGCACTAATTCTCGTGGACAAAGCACTATGGTACGGAGCCTCCGGAATCACAATTATTATTAAACATTTTACTCCGGATTCCTCGAATCCCTGTAGTGGTGTACAGAAGACAATCCACTAATCTCCGACTGACATGTACATCTATAGTTTTAACAACTACCAATATATCCCAATCCCGGGGAATTAACCTATCACATAACCTAAGTTATCCTGTGTGATAATCCTACTCCGTGCAATTAACATTTCGATTATTAGAATCTCATAATGTCAATGGATATCAGACCAAGATTGATGACCACTTAAAAGTATTAATTAAGTTTTGAAAAACAGAACAAAAACCTAAAATCCTGTCATGGCCGCCGAGCGAGGTCTGACGACTGCTAGCGAACCAAGTCAGAAGGTTCTGGCCAGCCAGCGAACACTAGCGACCAAAACCTGCAAAACCCAGTTGCCGTTCGCCAGCTGCTCGCTCAGCGAGCAACACGATTTTTCGGCTCTGTTCTGCAGAATTCGAATAAAAACCAGAAAATTCCAATCACAATCAACATCCAGTCCAGCCATTAACATTATAATCATAATAACAATCAAAATGGAGAGAGTTTTGGGAATCAAACTTCACTCATACACATAATCTAATTTCCTAAAGCCTATGTTGTCATGCATAGTTTAAGTTTGGGAAATTCTAACTAAAATCACCTAAGAACCCACCTCTAATTTGAAGCTTGATTCTTTGCTAAAAAACTTGATCCTTAGCTGAGATTGATGACTATGACTCCTCCTTGAGCTAGGTTGAGAAATCCCACATCCAATGGAAAGAGCACAATCTAAGGAGCAACAAGCTCCATTTGCATGTGAAGAAGAAAAAGAATTTGGGAGAACTTTAGAGAATTGAAATCTTGGTTGTTGTTTGAAGAAGTTGGCGAGAGAGAGAAAGAGGGCAAGAAGAAGTGATCTTTCCTGTTTATTTCATCAGACCAACTAAAGCCTATGGTGTGGGTGTAGTGGTCTTGTGAGTAGTACCCTTTCAAGTGGCCACATGTCCACCTCTTGATCATGTCTTTCTCTAAGGATGACACATACCCACATACATTGGATGATTACTACACCTTATTTGTATCAAGGCTCTAATACTAACTCTAGACATGTGATATTTTTAGAAAATTCTCTTAATAGTAGTTAATATTAGTAACTGAGTTTGGGGATGTTACAATCTACCCCCCTTAAGGAAATTTCGTCCGCGAAATTGAAATATACCTGAGAAAAGATATGGGTAGTTTTTTAGCATTTCGGATTCTAGCTCCCAAGTGAACTCGCCATCCGGGGATTGTGACAATTCCACTTTGACTGTCGGAATTTTCTTGCTCCGAAGAGTTTTAACATCACGGTCTACAATCCGAATAGGATCAGGCTGATAAGTCAGGTCTGGTTGCAAATCAATACTTTCTAATTCCACTGGCACGAACGGATTAGGGATGAACTTTCTAAGTTGAGACACATGGAACACGTCATGCATCCTGTAACATCACATTTTTATTTAATTAATTGTTTGATTTAATATATTTATTTAAATTCCATGTTGTGTGATTTATTTAATTATGTGGCTTTTAGTGTAGTGGTGTGAATAGAATGGTAGTGTTTTTAGGAGGTGTGAATAGAGGATTTGAGTGGGCTTATGAGGAGGGGTAATTTGGTAAATTGAGGGGTTTTAACCTAGGTATAAGTTTTGAAAACTTAAGAGAGAGAAATCATTTTGTCACAAGTTTGTGAAGAAATAGAGAGAGAGAAAGCTAGAGAAGAAGAGGAAGAACATAGAAGAAGGAACTAAGAGGGGAAGATTTGGGGAGCTAATTCTTGAAGAAATAGAGGTAAGAGAGTAGTTATTTATGATGGTGGTGACCAAGAGGGGGGAGAAATTACATTTCTCTTTGCCCAAACCCTCTCACCTTTCACACTCTAAAGTTCATAACTTTAGGAGTTTCTATGAATCAAAATGTTATCTTTCTTGTTGATTTAGTGTTGTTCATGTATTATAATGCTAAAAATATATGTGGATGATTTCAATTTCGAAAATCTAGAGTTGTTGGTTTGAAATTGCATGTTCATGAGCTTTTGATGAAAAATATGATAAATCTCAATTGATGATGATTTTAATGGTTTTAATGTTATGAAACTTGTACTTCTATGTATGATAACATGTCTAGGACCTAAAGAAAACATCTTTTTAAAACTGGAACACGTTTCGGATGATTTTAGGAGTGGAATCCGAACGGTCGCAAAACAGAGCAGAAATTCTGGGCACGCGTCGCTAGGCTAGAACTAGCGAGAACTAGCGAGGGAACTCGCCAGGGCTCGCCAGTGCTCGCCAGCCAGCCCAGTGCTCTCTGACTTGCTTCGCTACGGCGAGAACTAGCGAGGGATAGCGAGAAGCCTCTGACTTGCTTCGCTACGGCGAGAACTAGCGAGGGATAGCGAGAAGCCTCTGACTTGTCTCGCTACGGCGAGAGCTAGCGAGAGCTGGCGAAGTGATCAGGCTCACTTAATTATTAATTGTTGAAGGTGTAGTTGATGCATGGGTTAATAGTATTATATTAGTACATAAATGATTGATGCTGGAATTATAATGAGTATGACGGATGGTGATGTTTCTATATGAATGATTGTTAATGCTTATTGATAATGATGATGAATGTATATAAGTATGTTATGTGTTGATGAATAATTGATGGTGAAGATTATGTATACATGAGGTTACATAATAGTGGTGAATAACATACGTCATATATATGTTCATGCATCATGATTGAGTCTATTGATGAAGCTTGGGCGTTTGACCCATAACGAATTGATGAAGCTTGGACGTTTGATCCATAACGCATAGGATTCTTGTATCCTTATTTTGGTGAATGGTACCGCATGCATGTAGTCGCGTCTAGGGGACATGGCATGAAGGTGACATTAGATGCATTTAGGAAGGTGAACCTTAAATGTGCTATATGTGATGATGATGTGATATTTGTCTAATTATGTGTTAAGTGATTGTGCATATAAGTTGTCGATCATTGATGGTGTGAATATGGATATGTGTATCAAATGATTAAATGTACACGTCTCATTGATGTCGTTGGATTTCTATTATACACATGCCGATATATGTACGAAAGATTAATGTATGCATTGTATGTGTCGGATTAAATGTTAGTATTTACTTACATTTGTTATATGTTGATTATAAGTAACTAACTCTCTATTTTTGTATGTAATGGATCGTTGGGCGATTCAGATTCTCAGGCGTGAGGATTTGCTTAGCTTGCTTAGGAGGAGTACCCGACATTGTTGCTAGTATTTAGGGTAAGGGGATGATTCGCTATCCTAGTGTCTTGTCCATTTGCTCTGGTAGTTGTAATACCGTGTTGGGGTTTAGTCTTATCGGACTTATGTCTAGCGTTGCTTTTAGACCTTATTTTGTATGATGTTGTAAGGCTTTATGCCGAACACTTAATTATCTATTTGTGATGACATGATATGTGTAGGTGGTTTATGTGAATGTGGATTATTATGTGATGGATTATTTAGCCATGACTAGTGTTTATGATTTGAACTATATCCATGATGATATGCTATGTTATTCCGCTGCGATGATCTCTTAATCATGTTTTGTATGATACGACATGCTATGTTGGTTTTAAATTTATACATGTAACGCTCTACTTGATTTACTTGATTTCATTTGCTGTTTAGTCGCGAATTTTTGGGTAGAATTAGGTGGGGTGTTACAATTGGTATCAGAGCAAGGTCGATTCATTGGAATCAATTAGGCTTAGTAACCCGTTGTACAACATGTGTAGGGTGCACTGTTTGTACTTTTGTTGTGACGTTTGTTTGTTGATTGGATTGATTATTCAGGACCATGACGGCGGCACGTGCTAATGCTCAAATCGCGGAATCACTTGCTACCTTAACTCATCTTTTGGCAAGAGGTGATGATCCAGCTAGGGATGGAGAGAAGCGCTTGGATAGGTTCTTGAAGCACAAGCCATCTTTCTTTGTTGGAGGTTTTAACCCGGATGGAGCGGTTAAGTGGGTTGAAGAAGTTGAGATTATTTTCGATGCTATGGAGTGTGCTAATGAAAACAAGCTTGCATTGGGAACCTATATGCTTAGGGAGGAAGCAAACCAATGGTGGAAGAATGCTAAGTTAAGGATAGGTGATGGAGGTGTTGTCATCACTTGGGAAATGTTCAAGCGGGAATTCTTTAACAAGTACTTTCCGGCGGATGTGAAGAATAAGAAAGTGGTAGAGTTCATGAGGCTAGAACAAGGGAGCTTGTCGGTAGCGGAGTATGCGGCTAAGTTTGAGTCCTTGTGTGCTTTTAGTCCTCACTACAATACCCCGGAGGCGGAGAACGACAAATGTGTTAAGTTTGAGAGTGGTCTACGCCCCGACATCAAGCATATCATTGGATTTGCGGAGATTAGAAACTTCACTACTTTGGTGGCAAAGGCTAGAATTTGTGATGAAGATGGGAAAGCTAAGAGTAACTACTTCAAGGCGGTTAGAGGAAGAAGTCAAGACCGTGCCAAACCTTATGAGGTTAAGGGTAGAGGAAGTGCTAGAAGTGGAAAGGGAAAAGAGAAGGTAGATGGTGACAAGTGCTATAGGTGTGGCAAGATTGGACACCGTTCTTTTGAGTGTAAGAAGGATAAAGATGTGTGCTATAGTTGTGGAAAGGAAGGACATAAGTCTAAGGAGTGCAAGGCAACTACTCCTACTTGCTTTAATTGTGGTGAAGAAGGTCACAAGAGTCCGGAGTGTAAGAAGCCGAAGAAGGTTACCGGGAAGGTGTTTGCTTTGAATGGAGAAGGAGCTAATCAAGTTGATAATCTTATTAGAGGTACGTGTTTCATTCATGACACTCCTTTAATTGCGATTATTGATACCGGGGCTACACATTCGTTTATTTCTATGGATTGTATGAAGCGTTTGAATATTCCTGTTTATGAAATGTCTGGTTGTATGAATATTGAGACTCCTGCTAGTGGTTCAGTTATTACTCGTCTTGTGTGTCGTAATTGTCCTGTCTCTGTGTTTGGTAGACATTTTGGTATGGATTTGGTATGTATTCCACTTAGTGGTATGGATGTTATCCTTGGGATGAACTGGTTAGTCTTTAACCAAGTTCATATTAACTGTTGTGAGAAGACTGTGATTTTCCCGAAGTCAGAAGGAAGTTTATCCTTGATGAAGAGAGAAGAGTGGAAGGAATCTTTGAATGATCACGGAGAGTTGTTCATGGTGTTTGGATCATTGAAGCTTGAAAGTGGAGCTAAGTTGGAAGGGATTCCAGTTGTTCGTGAATTTTCGGATGTATTTCCGGAAGATATATCTGATTTACCACCTGAAAGAGAAGTTGAGTTTGGTATCGATTTAGTACCTGGTACTAGCCCGATATCAATGGCACCGTATCGTATGTCGGCATCGGAATTGAACGAATTGAAGAAGCAACTCGAAGAGTTATTGGAAAAGAAGTTCATACGTCCAAGTGTGTCACCTTGGGGTGCACCAGTGTTGTTGGTTAAGAAGAAGGAAGGGAGTATGAGGTTGTGCATTGATTATCGTCAGTTGAATAAGGCAACAATCAAGAATAAGTATCCACTTCCGAGGATAGATGATTTGATGGATCAACTAGTTGGAGCTTGTGTGTTTAGCAAGATTGATTTGAGGTCCGGATACCATCAGATAAGAGTGAAGACGGAGGATATTCCTAAGACTGCTTTCAGAACAAGGTATGGTCATTATGAGTATACAGTGATGCCTTTTGGAGTTACGAATGCCCCTGGTGTTTTCATGGAGTACATGAATAGGATCTTTCAGTTATTTTTGGATAAGTTTGTGGTAGTGTTCATTGATGATATTTTGGTTTATTCTAAGTCGGTGGAGGAGCACAAAGAACATTTGAGAATTGTGTTGCAAGTCTTGAAGGAGAAGAAGTTGTATGCCAAGTTGTCTAAGTGTGAATTTTGGTTGAGAGAAGTAAGTTTTCTTGGTCATGTAATTTCTAGTGGAGGTATAGCGGTGGATCCTGCAAAGGTTGATGCTGTAATGAAATGGGGAACGCCTGAGTCTGTTTTAGAGATAAGAAGTTTTCTTGGATTAACTGGTTACTACAGAAGGTTCATTGAAGGATTTTCGAAAATGGCGTTACCATTGACTTTGTTGACTCGGAAGGATCAAGCGTTTGTTTGGAATGAGAAGTGCGAGAAAAGTTTTCAAGAACTTAAAGAGAAATTGACTACCGCGCCTGTGTTGATTTTGCCTGATGCCAAGGAATCGTTTGTGGTGTATTGTGACGCATCAAAGTTGGGACTTGGTGGTGTGCTCATGCAAAAAGGAAAAGTTGTAGCTTATGCATCTCGTCAGTTGAAGGTTCATGAGAGGAACTACCCCACCCATGATTTGGAATTAGCAGCCGTAGTATTTACTTTGAAAGTATGGAGGCACTACTTGTATGGATCAAGATTTGAAGTGTTTAGTGATCACAAGAGTTTGAAGTATCTGTTTGATCAAAGAGAATTGAATATGAGGCAACGAAGATGGTTGGAATTCTTGAAGGACTATGATTTTGAGTTGAGTTATCATCCTGGAAAAGCTAATGTGGTAGCGGATGCTTTGAGTCGGAAGTCATTGCACATGTCATCGCTTATGGCAAAAGAGTTGGAGTTGATTGAGGAATTTAGAGACTTGAGTTTGGTGTGCGAAGTCACCTCCAATAGTGTGAAGTTGGGAATGTTGAAGTTAACCAACCCTTTTCTTGAGAAGGTTAGAGAATGTCAAAAAGAGGATGAGAAATTGATGAAGAGAGTGACACTAGTAATTGAAGGACAAGAGAATGATTTTAAAATGGATGAGAATGGAATAGTGAGATTCCGAGGAAGAGTTTGTGTACCCGATGTACCTGAGTTAAAGAAAATGATTTTTGATGAAGGTCATAAAAGTGGATTAAGTATTCATCCTGGATTGGTTAAGATGTATCAAGACTTGAAGAAGTTATTTTGGTGGCCTAGAATGCATAAGGAAATTGCGGAATATGTGTATGCTTGTTTGGTGTGTCAGAAATCGAAGATTGAACATCAGAAACCGTTTGGTTTGTTGCAACCGTTGTTCATACCGGAATGGAAATGGGATAGTATCGCCATGGATTTTGTTGGAGGGTTACCAAAGACAGCGAAAGGGAACGAAGTGATTTGGGTTGTAGTAGATCGTTTGACGAAGTCGGCTCATTTTATTGCTATCAAGATCGGAACGTTGGTACCTAAGTTGGCAGAGATTTATGTTGAGCAGATTATAAGATTACATGGTATTCCATCTAGTATTGTATCGGATAGAGATCCGAAGTTCACTTCTAGATTTTGGGAGAGCTTGCAAGAAGCGTTGGGAACTAAGTTGAGGTTGAGTTCTGCTTATCACCCTCAAACGGATGGTCAATCCGAAAGGACGATTCAATCTTTGGAAGATTTGTTGAGAGCATGTGTTTTAGAACAAGGAGAAAGTTGGGATTCATGTTTACCTTTGATCGAGTTTACCTACAATAATAGTTTTCACTCAAGCATTGGAATGGCTCCTTTCGAAGCTTTGTATGGAAGAAGATGTCGTACGCCCCTTTGTTGGTACGAATCCGGTGAGACTGTAGTTTTGGGTCCCGATATTGTGCAAGAGACTACGGAGAAGATTAGGATGATTCGAGAAAAGATGAAAGCATCTCAGAGTCGGCAGAAAAGTTACCACGACAAGAGGAGAAAGGATGTGGAATTCCAAGAGGGAGATCATGTGTTCTTAAGAGTGACTTCTACTACCGGTGTGGGGAGAGCATTGAAGTCTAAGAAGTTGACGTCGAAGTTCATTGGACCGTATCAGATTTCGGAGAGAATTGGAAAGGTAGCTTATCGGATTGCTTTGCCGATAACACTATCTAATTTACATGATGTGTTCCATGTGTCACAATTAAGGAAATATGTTTCGGATCCATGTCATGTAATTGAATCGGATGATATCCAAGTGAAGAAGAATTTGACTATTGAGACTATTCCTTTGAGAATTGAAGGTAGAGAAGTAAAGAAGTTGAGGAACAAAGAGATTGCATCGGTGAAAGTTGTTTGGGGAGGCCCCGCGGGAGAGAATGCAACTTGGGAATTGGAGAGCAAGATGAAGGGTTCGTATCCCGATTTGTTTTCAGGTAAATTTTCGAGGGCGAAAATTCTTTAAGGGGGGTAGATTGTAACATCACATTTTTATTTAATTAATTGTTTGATTTAATATATTTATTTAAATTCCATGTTGTGTGATTTATTTAATTATGTGGCTTTTAGTGTAGTGGTGTGAATAGAATGGTAGTGTTTTTAGGAGGTGTGAATAGAGGATTTGAGTGGGCTTATGAGGAGGGGTAATTTGGTAAATTGAGGGGTTTTAACCTAGGTATAAGTTTTGAAAACTTAAGAGAGAGAAATCATTTTGTCACAAGTTTGTGAAGAAATAGAGAGAGAGAAAGCTAGAGAAGAAGAGGAAGAACATAGAAGAAGGAACTAAGAGGGGAAGATTTGGGGAGCTAATTCTTGAAGAAATAGAGGTAAGAGAGTAGTTATTTATGATGGTGGTGACCAAGAGGGGGGAGAAATTACATTTCTCTTTGCCCAAACCCTCTCACCTTTCACACTCTAAAGTTCATAACTTTAGGAGTTTCTATGAATCAAAATGTTATCTTTCTTGTTGATTTAGTGTTGTTCATGTATTATAATGCTAAAAATATATGTGGATGATTTCAATTTCGAAAATCTAGAGTTGTTGGTTTGAAATTGCATGTTCATGAGCTTTTGATGAAAAATATGATAAATCTCAATTGATGATGATTTTAATGGTTTTAATGTTATGAAACTTGTACTTCTATGTATGATAACATGTCTAGGACCTAAAGAAAACATCTTTTTAAAACTGGAACACGTTTCGGATGATTTTAGGAGTGGAATCCGAACGGTCGCAAAACAGAGCAGAAATTCTGGGCACGCGTCGCTAGGCTAGAACTAGCGAGAACTAGCGAGGGAACTCGCCAGGGCTCGCCAGTGCTCGCCAGCCAGCCCAGTGCTCTCTGACTTGCTTCGCTACGGCGAGAACTAGCGAGGGATAGCGAGAAGCCTCTGACTTGCTTCGCTACGGCGAGAACTAGCGAGGGATAGCGAGAAGCCTCTGACTTGTCTCGCTACGGCGAGAGCTAGCGAGAGCTGGCGAAGTGATCAGGCTCACTTAATTATTAATTGTTGAAGGTGTAGTTGATGCATGGGTTAATAGTATTATATTAGTACATAAATGATTGATGCTGGAATTATAATGAGTATGACGGATGGTGATGTTTCTATATGAATGATTGTTAATGCTTATTGATAATGATGATGAATGTATATAAGTATGTTATGTGTTGATGAATAATTGATGGTGAAGATTATGTATACATGAGGTTACATAATAGTGGTGAATAACATACGTCATATATATGTTCATGCATCATGATTGAGTCTATTGATGAAGCTTGGGCGTTTGACCCATAACGAATTGATGAAGCTTGGACGTTTGATCCATAACGCATAGGATTCTTGTATCCTTATTTTGGTGAATGGTACCGCATGCATGTAGTCGCGTCTAGGGGACATGGCATGAAGGTGACATTAGATGCATTTAGGAAGGTGAACCTTAAATGTGCTATATGTGATGATGATGTGATATTTGTCTAATTATGTGTTAAGTGATTGTGCATATAAGTTGTCGATCATTGATGGTGTGAATATGGATATGTGTATCAAATGATTAAATGTACACGTCTCATTGATGTCGTTGGATTTCTATTATACACATGCCGATATATGTACGAAAGATTAATGTATGCATTGTATGTGTCGGATTAAATGTTAGTATTTACTTACATTTGTTATATGTTGATTATAAGTAACTAACTCTCTATTTTTGTATGTAATGGATCGTTGGGCGATTCAGATTCTCAGGCGTGAGGATTTGCTTAGCTTGCTTAGGAGGAGTACCCGACATTGTTGCTAGTATTTAGGGTAAGGGGATGATTCGCTATCCTAGTGTCTTGTCCATTTGCTCTGGTAGTTGTAATACCGTGTTGGGGTTTAGTCTTATCGGACTTATGTCTAGCGTTGCTTTTAGACCTTATTTTGTATGATGTTGTAAGGCTTTATGCCGAACACTTAATTATCTATTTGTGATGACATGATATGTGTAGGTGGTTTATGTGAATGTGGATTATTATGTGATGGATTATTTAGCCATGACTAGTGTTTATGATTTGAACTATATCCATGATGATATGCTATGTTATTCCGCTGCGATGATCTCTTAATCATGTTTTGTATGATACGACATGCTATGTTGGTTTTAAATTTATACATGTAACGCTCTACTTGATTTACTTGATTTCATTTGCTGTTTAGTCGCGAATTTTTGGGTAGAATTAGGTGGGGTGTTACACATCCTGGACATAGATGGGGGCAAAGCTAACTGATAAGCCACAGGACCAACTCGTTTAAGAATCTGATATGGCCCAATGTATCTAGGAGCAAGCTTCTTTGTCTTAAACACACCGCGCAAACCCAGCTTAGGCGTTACGCGCAAGAAAACATGATCACCTTCCTCAAACTCTATCGGTCTCCTTCGGTGATCGGCATAACTCTTTTGTCTACTCTGTGCAACTCTCATGTGTTCTTTAACCGACTTAATCTTCAGAGTAGTCTCTTGGATAATATCAGGTCCTAATACTCCTTTATCGCCTACTTTAGTCCAACACAACGGTGTCCTACATCTTCTTCCATACAGTGCTTCATAAGGTGCCATACCGATACTAGTATGGTAGCTGTTATTGTAGGCAAACTCCACAAGGTGCAAGTGTTTGCTCCAATTACCACCATCCTCTAAAACACAAGCTCGGAGCATATCCTCAAGAGTCTGAATAGTTCGCTCAGATTGACCATTCGTTTGCGGATGATTGGAAGTACTCATTCTCAATCGTGTTCCCATTGCCTTTTGGAAAGCACGCCAAAAATGAGAGGTAAAGGTTGGATCTCTATCTGACACTATACTCAACGGAACTCCATGCAACTTAACAATCTCTTCCAAAAATATTTCAGCATATCGTGAAGCCTTATAAGTCGACTTCACTGCAATGAAATGGGCTGACTTTGTTAACCGATCAACGATAACCCAAATGGAATCTTCTCCTTTCTGATTACGGGGTAAACCAGTTACAAAATCCATGGTTATATGCTCCCATTTCCACTCGGGTATTTCTAAGGGTTGCAAAGGACCGGCTGGTTTCTGGTGTTCAATCTTAACCTGCTGACACACAATACACCTTGATACAAACTCTGCAATTTCAGTTTTCATATTTGGCCACCAGTAGTTCTTCTTCAGGTCATGATACATCTTGGTGGAACCGGGATGAATTGAAAACCCACTCTTATGTGCCTCTTCTAAAATTAACCTTTTCAAATCCGCATCATTCGGTACACAAATTCTATTCCCAAACTGAATTACACCGTCATCTGCTACAGTGAACTCAGGTTTTCCGATCCTTCTTTGTAAATCCATGTCCTTCTCTTGTGCACTACCGATGGTGGAACGCAAGTCACATGTCAATTCGATTCTATTCAACTTGATTCCACCCTTCCGGTAAGTGACACTTAAGTTCATGTCTCTGAATTTCTCATACAACCCACATTGATGCATTAAAATCTCCGATGCATACAACGCTTTTCTACTCAAGGCATCAGCTACGACATTTGCCTTTCCTGGATGATAATTCAATTCGAAATCGAAATCTTTCAAGTACTCCATCCATCTCCGTTGTCTCATATTCAACTCCTTCTGATCAAACAGATATCTCAAACTTTTGTGATCACTGTACAACGCAAACTGCACACCGTACAAGTGATGTCTCCAGATTTTCAAGGCGAAGATAATGGCTGCAAGTTCCAGATCATGGGTAGGATAATTCTCTTCATGGGGTTTCAACTGTCGTGATGCGTAAGCTACTACTGCGCCGTCTTGCATAAGTACGCATCCGAGACCTTTGTGAGAAGCATCACAATACACTACATACTTCTTATCAGGATCAGAAATTACTAAAACTGGAGCACTAGTCAACTTTTGTTTCAATAAATTAAAACTATTCTCATATAACTCGTCCCAAACAAAAGCAACTCCCTTTCCAGTCAAACGAGTCAAAGGTAGCGCTATCTCCGAAAATCCCAAAATGAACCTTCGGTAATAGCTCGCTAAACCAAGAAAACTTCTCACTTCAGAAACAATTCTAGGCCTCTCCCAATTAAGCACCGCTTCTACTTTGGATGGATCAACAGATACACCGCCTTGTGATATTACATGGCCCAGAAACTTAACTTCGGAAAGCCAAAACTCACACTTACTGAATTTGGCAAAAAGTTGCTTCTCCCTCAGAATATTAAGAACAATCCTCAGATGCTCTGCATGCTCCTAAGGATCTTTAGAGTAAATCAGAATATCATCAATGAAAATCACCACAAACTTATCAAGATAAGGCTGGAAAATTCTGTTCATGTAATCCATGAATATGGCTGGAGCATTGGTCAAACCAAACGGCATAACCAAAAATTCATAATGACCATAACGAGTCCTGAAAGCAGTTTTGGACACGTCAGAGGTCCTGATACGGATCTGATGATACCCGGATCTAAGATCAATCTTTGAAAAGATAGTAGCTCCTCTGAGTTGATCTAGCAGATCGTCAATACGAGGTAACAGATACTTGTTTTTGATAGTAACTTTATTGAGCTGACGATAATCAATACACAACCGCATTGTACCGTCCTTCTTTTTCACTAACAGAACCGGAGCACCCCAAGGTGAAACACTAGGGCGAATAAAATGCTTTTGTAACAACTCTTCAAGTTGAGATTTCAATTCTCGGAGTTCAAGAGGGGACATTCTATATGGTACAATAGAAATAGGCTGAGATCCTGGGACAAGATCAATTGAGAACTCAATTTCTCTTTCTGGTGGTAAACTGTTTATCTCTTCTGGAAACACATCTAGATATTCCCTAACAATCGGAATATCACTGGGGCTTAAACTGGACTCTGAACTAATAGTAAACATAATACTGAAACATTTGTTCTCTGCACCGAGATACTGGATTAACTGATGAGTATTCTGCAGCAGAGCAGTCAGGGCTCTACTCTCTGCATTAAGATCGATAGGAACATAGAGATTCTTTTCAGCACAGCCTATGTACACGGTGTTGGCAGAGAGCCAATCCATGCCTGGTACTATGTCCATGTCTTTCAATGGTAGACAGATCAGATCGACATGATAGATTTTTCCTGCGACGCTAACAGGACAGTTTTGGCAAACCCTCTTGGAAACAACCTTGCCACCCGTAGCAACGGCGACAGTCATAGGAGGAATTAAAGAAGTCGAAGATAAACCCAACCTCATCACACATTCAACAGAAATAAAAGAGTTTGTAGCTCCACAATCAAATAATACAACGACCTCAGATTGACCCAGGTGACAGATGTCAACAATTAAAGCATTATTACCTCTAGCTTGTTCACCATCAAGAGAATACACTCGACCCTTGCTCTTTGTTGTTCCACTCGAACCTCCGGAACCGTGCAACTTTGGACATTCATTCTTATAATGACCAGATTGTTTGCAGTGAAAACACACACCTTTTCCCTTCATACATTCTCCATGATGGAACATTCCACATTCTGGACAAGCTGGGTGTGATCTCTGAGAAACATTTTGTTTTCCCTTCTGCGGAGAACCCCTTGGCTTTAATTGCTCCTTATACTTTCCCGAATCTCGTCTCTTTTGATTCACCTCAAACCTTTCCTTTCTCATGGCTTCAAGGCCTGACTCAGCGTGATAACTCTTCTGGATCAACTCACCGAGACTAGCAACTAGCTGCATAGACACATCATGTGCAATGTCCGCCCTTAAACCGAAACGGTACTTCTTGATCTTCCACGCCTCGGTAGGAGCATCGTCACTATCTGCCACGTACCTCACTAACTCGTTAAACTTGGATGTATACTCCGCCACAGACTTACTTCCTTCCTTAAGTTCAATCAGTTCCCGTTCCATTGACATCCTATAGCTCTCGGGAATGTAATGGTCGATGAAGAGACGTCTGAAATTAGCCCATGTCATCTCCATCTGACTTGCAGTCATGTAAGCTCTAACACCTTCCCACCAATTGCAAGCCGCTCCGCGAAGAAATCTTGTCGCGAACGTAACCTTCTCCAGCTCAGTACATCCCATGGAATCCAGAATTCCACTCATTCTCTGAATCCATTCTCTTGCAACCGAAGGAACATACTCTCCAACGAACTCAGGAGGATTCATCCTACAGAACTCCATGAACGCCGCACTTCCCGTGTTCTGAGCCGGTGCATTGTTCATTTGCTGTTGAAACATCATCATCATTTCCTCATAGCGTTGGGCTTGCTGAGCTTGGAATTGTTGTTGCTGATGCATCATATGTGCCCACATATTAGCATCTGGATCAGAATATTGATATTGAGGTTGTTCTTCTTCCTCTGCCACATTCCTTCGTGGCCTACCACGACCGCGTCCGCGTTCTCTTGGTAATTCCGACATACTAATCTACCTGTCATAATCAAATTGAGTTAGCTAGGCTCAAAGTGACATGACATTTAGAATAAATGCAAGACATCCTTAGAGTACGCATTTAATTTAGATTGCACTGTATACTTATGACTCTGGCACGGTCTGAATCGACCTGCTATGATACCAATTATAACACCCCATAATACATTGTCTAGAATATATTATAAAGTCCATAATTAAATACCGAGTACATAAAGATTACAAGTACAAGGAGTGTTGATTAAGCACACGCAGGTGCCCAAAAACAATATAATACAAAACAGCGGAAGGAAATAGACCGAAACACTACAAACTAAAACATCCTAAACATGGATAACACAGCTACAAGCATGCTACTACTCCGCAGCTTGCTTGCCTCGATCACCCTGAGTACCTGAAACATGAACGGGGGGGGGGGGGGGGGGGGGGGGGGGGGGTAAGACTACTAAGTCTCGTGGATTCTTCTACCCACCTAGCGGTGACTACACCGGGGTAACCTGCATGTCAGTCCTCACGCAATAACAGCGCATCTCATATATAAAAATATACATTTATACAACAAGTAATATGGTGTAACACACAAGAATTATCTGAATTCATTTTAAACTCCGCAAGGACACTCTGAGGTGAGCCTGTCTCAGAGAGCCTCACACTCCTCCGCACTAATTCTCGTGGACAAAGCACTATGGTACGGAGCCTCCGGAATCACAATTATTATTAAACATTTTACTCCGGATTCCTCGAATCCCTGTAGTGGTGTACAGAAGACAATCCACTAATCTCCGACTGACATGTACATCTATAGTTTTAACAACTACCAATATATCCCAATCCCGGGGAATTAACCTATCACATAACCTAAGTTATCCTGTGTGATAATCCTACTCCGTGCAATTAACATTTCGATTATTAGAATCTCATAATGTCAATGGATATCAGACCAAGATTGATGACCACTTAAAAGTATTAATTAAGTTTTGAAAAACAGAACAAAAACCTAAAATCCTGTCATAGCCGCCGAGCGAGGTCTGACGACTGCTAGCGAACCAAGTCAGAAGGTTCTGGCCAGCCAGCGAACACTAGCGACCAAAACCTGCAAAACCCAGTTGCCGTTCGCCAGCTGCTCGCTCAGCGAGCAACACGATTTTTCGGCTCTGTTCTGCAGAATTCGAATAAAAACCAGAAAATTCCAATCACAATCAACATCCAGTCCAGCCATTAACATTATAATCATAATAACAATCAAAATGGAGAGAGTTTTGGGAATCAAACTTCACTCATACACATAATCTAATTTCCTAAAGCCTATGTTGTCATGCATAGTTTAAGTTTGGGAAATTCTAACTAAAATCACCTAAGAACCCACCTCTAATTTGAAGCTTGATTCTTTGCTAAAAAACTTGATCCTTAGCTGAGATTGATGACTATGACTCCTCCTTGAGCTAGGTTGAGAAATCCCACATCCAATGGAAAGAGCACAATCTAAGGAGCAACAAGCTCCATTTGCATGTGAAGAAGAAAAAGAATTTGGGAGAACTTTAGAGAATTGAAATCTTGGTTGTTGTTTGAAGAAGTTGGCGAGAGAGAGAAAGAGGGCAAGAAGAAGTGATCTTTCCTGTTTATTTCATCAGACCAACTAAAGCCTATGGTGTGGGTGTAGTGGTCTTGTGAGTAGTACCCTTTCAAGTGGCCACATGTCCACCTCTTGATCATGTCTTTCTCTAAGGATGACACATACCCACATACATTGGATGATTACTACACCTTATTTGTATCAAGGCTCTAATACTAACTCTAGACATGTGATATTTTTAGAAAATTCTCTTAATAGTAGTTAATACTAGTAACTGAGTTTGGGGATGTTACAAATTCAAATTGCTCTTAATGTTCAAATATTCAGCATTTCAGTAGTCTTCTATTAAGATATGAGTCTTCTATATATACTTCTGTAGATTGAGACGTTGAGATAAGACCGTTGTTAGTACATTTGCATTTGCTGATATGGAAATGATCGTGGTTTCCAAAAGGAGTAAACCAATTCCAATACTTCGTCCTTTTTCAAATGGCGCTTCAGCATTTTGAGTAATCAATAGTACAGAGTACTAGGTTGATGTACTATTTCATTAGCCATGAGCTGTCAATCTTCAGAGAATGTCACTGGAAGCTTGTAATGACTTTTCATTGTCTTCTGACTGAATTACGCAAGCTTTAGGACATGTATACTTTTGGCGTCTGAAGGACTTGGTTCAGAGACTCTGAGAGATTCAACGTTCAGAATGTGGTCTTCAGAAGCTCAAAATGATGATCTTAGTGTTTAAATTTTTACTTTGTTCCTGCACACTAGATCAAAAATTAGTAATTCCAATTGTCCATTTAATACTTTGTTATCATCAAAACTAAGGGTGTTTTATAAATAAAACTCATTTTGTTCCAACAATCTCCCCCTTTTTGATGATGACAAACATAAAGTATTAAATACAATTGTTGTTGATTTAATTTAATTATGTCAACTTCAGGTTGTTGAGGTTTGTAAGCTCCCCCTGAGTTTGATAAACCATTAGGGTTAGGTTTGTAAGCTCCCCCTAAGTTCTATCCATATTTAACTTGAATCAGTTTAAGAAACAATGATAAACTTAATTGTATTCTCATATTTAACTCTCAGAGTGTGAGATTTGCAAGCTCAACTCCTAAGTCTAATAAAAACAATTAAGAACACAATCTTAATTATCTTCATCTATGAATACACAATTATGTTTATTAATTTAAGTTCATAAATTTGAGAGGGTAGATGATGCTCTAGACATAGGAATACAATAATCAGAAGAATTCAGATTACCTGCATCTGATCTCTTTCTCTTGTTGCCCTTAGTGGTTGGAATGTCCTTGACTGTCTGCTCTTGCACTTTCTCTTCAACAACTGACTCTTCATTCACATCATCTTCTTCATAATCACTGACCACTTGTTCTTTGACCATTTTCATTCTCTGTTCAAAAGTTGGACCAATTCCTCTTCCAATATCGTTCATTGTAACCTTAACTCCTCGTTCCTTCATGAGTCTCATATATTCCAAAATAACTTCAAGAGATTCATCATCAAAGATAAAAGCTTCTTCCCTTGGTATGAACTTCTCTCTATTCTCCAATAGAGGTTGCTGAGGGTAAATGAGTTTCTCTGATCTCTTAAGACGCATATGAACCAGAATCTTGGCGTCTAAGATAGGTGCTCTGACTTCTTGACCATCATCAAATACCCCAGCAACTCTGAATCTATCAGGAATTGCAAGCTGCTAAAAAATGTAGCTGAGTAGTCTTGGATGAGAGATCAACTTGGAAGGGTTAGAAAGCCTTTGAGATTCATAAATAGTTTCACAGAGATGTTGGAATATATAAGCTGAAAGATTCATATGTCTTCTAGTAGATAAGAAATAGATAAAATGTCTATGATCCCAAGACAATTTATCAGTTCATGTTTCCCTTGGTAGTATAGAAGAGAATAGAATCTTAACCAGTACTCTTTCTTGAGTGTTCATCTGACTGACTTTGCTTGAAACCGTCTTCTGATCCTTGAAACATTGACTGGCCATTCCAACAATGTAAACTAACTTCTTTCCAGATGAAGGAGTATAGTGTCTGACAATTCTAGTGTTTGGAAGGTTCAACATCTTAGCAAGATTACTTCTTGTAAGGATAACTGGAAAACCTCCAATACTTGATCTTATTTCAGTTTCCTTGAAGTTTCTCAGAACCAATTCAGCTCTAGTTTTGTCCTTTTTCACAATGGGGTTCTGATTAATTGTTCTTTGAAGCTCTTCATTAGCATCTGCCCATGTGAATACATCACATTTTCTCCAGAAATCAAAAACTAAATCAGGGTAAATGGGACCATTTAACATACTGAAGTAGTTTTCCCAACGTTGTTCAACAAACAAATGTTTATAGTCATGCCCATTGACTTTCAGTGCCTCAAAATCCACTGGTTTTTCCATTACCAAATGAATGCCTTCGAAACGCAGATCCAGAGTAGCATCTTTCAGATAAATATCCCCAGCGTAGATATTAATTGGAATATCTTCTGGAAACTGAGATTGTGTGGATGAACTTGCCATTTTCTGAGGTTTAGAACAGGTTTTGCTAGAAATTTGGAGAGAAAGAAATTGTTCTGAGGCTTAGAAGAATTGAAAAGTGTTGGTTGTGAGAGTGATTTGTGTGAAAGTGAATAGAGTGATTTTGAAAACTTTGAATTAGACAAAACGAGGGAGTACAATCGTTGTATTAAGAGAAATTCGTCATTAACTTCCTTTACCAAAACCAATTAAAAGCTTTAAAGAGTAACAAAGTAGTTGACGCGTGTAAAAAATTTGTCAGTAACACTTTAGAGTCTGACCGTTACCAATTCAAGTAACGTTCAGAAGCTATATATATAAAAAATTAGCTTCTGACATCCTTTCAGAGGACAAGATGTTCAGATGCTAAATCCACAATTTTGATTTCAGAGCTAGTTTTCTTCAGAGACCAAAGACATGTTCAGATGCTTTTTAATAAAATCAAATCTTTCAACTGCTAAGGGTTTTGTAAATATATCAGCCCATTGTCTTTCAGTTTCAATGAATTGAATATTTACACTACCCTTCTGAACAAGGTCTCTTATAAAATGATGTTTAATTTCAATGTGCTTAGCTCTGGAATGCAAAATTGGGTTTTTAGAAAGTTGTATAGCTGCAGTGTTATCACAAAATAATGGAATATTGTGACTATTAACTTTGTAATCCTCTAACTGGTATTTCATCCAGAGTAGTTGTGTACAACACTTGGCTGCTGATATATATTCTGCTTCTGCTGTAGACAAAGCTATAGTAGTTTGCCTCTTGCTAGCCCAAGATATGAGATTCTCTCCAACAAATTGGCAATTACCACTTGTGGATTTCCTCTCAATCTTGTCTCCAGCATAGTCAGCATCACAGAATCCTATCAACTTATAATCATTTGATTTCTTATAAAATAATCCAAGATTTGCAGTTCCCTTCAGATATCTAAAGATTCTCTTTACAGCAGTAAAATGAGATTATCTAGGATCTGATTGGAATCTTGCACACAAGCATACACTAAATAAAATATCAGGCCTTGATGCAGTTAGGTAAAGAAGAGAACCTATCATACCTCTGTATATTTTCTGATCCACTTTGTCTTCTGATTCATCCTTGCTTAGGATGCTAGTTGGATGCATTGGAGTAGACATTGACTTACTGTCTTCCATGTTGAATTTCTTCAGAAGCTCTTTTGTATATTTTGTTTGATGAATATATGTTCCATTCTTGTTCTGATTGATTTGAATTCCGAGAAAGAATTTCAGCTCTCCCATCATGCTCATTTCAAATTCATCCTGCATAACTTGAGAGAATTCCTTGCACAAGGATGGATTAGAAGAACCAAAAATAATATCATCAACATAAATTTGAATAATTAAAATGTCATTTTTGAAGGATTTGCTGAAAAGAGTATTGTCAACTTGACCTTTTTGAAAACCTTTTTCTAATAAGAAATTACTTAGTCTTTCATACCAAGCTCTGGGAGCTTGTTTCAGACCATAAAGTGATTTCTTTAATTTAAAAACATGTTCAGGATTTGAAGAATCCTCAAAACCAGGAGGTTGTTTGACATATACTTCTTCAGTAATATAACCATTTAAAAATGCACTTTTAACATCCATTTCATACAAAATAATATTGTGATGAGTAGCATAAGAAAGAAGTAACCTAATTGCCTCAAGTCTAGCAACTGGGGCAAAGGTTTCTGTGTAGTCAATCCCTTCTTGTTGACTATACCCTTGAGCTATTAATCTTGCTTTGTTACGAACAACTTCCCCTTGTTCATTGAGCTTGTTTATGTATACCCATTTTGTTCCAATAATGTTCTTGTGGGAAGGTTTGGGTACTAAATTCCATACTTCATTCCGTTCAAATTGATTGAGTTCTTCTTGCATAGCAACAATCCATGCATCATCAGCTAGTGCTACATCTATAGTACTTGGTTCCACCAAAGATATCAATCCAAATAATGAATCTTCATTTCTGAAGCTTGATCTTGTCTTTCTTGGACTATCTTTGTTTCCCAAGATTAGCTCTTCAAGATGCGATGATTTGTATTTGAAAGTATGTTTTGGTTGCTCAACTCTGATTGGACTAGTACTGATGAGTTCAGGTGCTGAATGGTCTTCAGAGTCCAAAGTTTCAGGAGTTGAATTAACTGCTTCTGAGATAGGTTGAGGAGGTTCTGATGTTTCTTCAGGTTCTGAGTCGTCATCATCTGATAGTTGTAAGTCTGAAAAGTTCTCAACTAGCTCTGACACTTTGTCAGGCTTTGATTTTCCCTTTCTGATTACCTCCAAAGCCCATTGTTCCACCATGTTCAAGTTTTAGAGATGTGAATATCTTCTTATTACCAGTCATGTGCCTTGAACATCCACTATCCAGATACCATGAATGATTACAGTTTTCTTTCAGACTGGATAGCTGTAGAATAAACAAGGTCAATCATTGTAGTAATACTCTCCACACTCATTGTGTAGCTCTTTCCAATACTCATTCGTTTTCTTCATGTCAGCAATTTTGGAAGTAAAGTAATGTTTAGGAACATAAGCTTTTCTTCCATTGCTGATCACAAGCTTCCATTCATCTGATGTGAAATAATTTTTCCTACAAGGAAGATCTGAATGGTAGACAATTTTACACTTTGGTACCCATTGCTTTTTGGGTCCAGGTGGGTTAGTTCCATAATCCTTGTTTCTCTCTTGTACCTTTGAAAAAAAAATTGGACTAGTAAAGAATTTTCTTTGAAATGATCATTATAAGACTTAGAGTGCTCTTCTAATCTAGGATTGGCTTTGCATACTAGAGTTTTACTTTGATTATTAATCATCAGCTT
Organism: Trifolium subterraneum; assembly: GCA_951799995.1. Taxonomy (NCBI): domain Eukaryota; kingdom Viridiplantae; phylum Streptophyta; class Magnoliopsida; order Fabales; family Fabaceae; genus Trifolium; species Trifolium subterraneum. Next base: position 27,002,354 of record OX637466.1, read on the forward strand.
GGTTTGTTTCAGACTCTGATTGGTTGAGCTTCTGAGTCCCAAAGTCTCTAGAGTCTTAGACTTGATAGTCTCAGATTCTAAATCCTTAGGTTCTGAGTCACTCACCTTGAGGTTCTGAGAGACAACCTCTGAACAGACTTCAGAGTTTGTTTTGCAGACCCCAGAGGTTCCTTCAGAATATGATACAATCACAGCTTTGCCTTTGCTTTTCATTGGTACAAAAGTAGAATAAAGATTATCAGGGGTTTTCTTTAAACAAACAGAAGAATTTGGTTTTCCATATAATCTACCATATGAATAACCAATTCCTTCACCTCTATTTTTACAAACGCTATAAATCATAGAAGCAACTTTACTTTTATTGACATTCTGATGAACAAACTCTTGAAGAGCAACTTCATGCTTATCACTAGGTTTGTTACATTTGGCGCAACCATTTACAAGCTCTTGAATTTTAATCAAAGAATTTTTATAAAGAGTTTGAAGATGAGTCATTTTTCTGTGTTTTTAAAAGTTTTATTTCAAAAGATGATTTAGCAAATTTGCTCAAAGACATTCTAGATAAGTTACACGTTGTTCTTTGGAATAGTTTAAAAATACCTTTTCTGACTCTTCAGCATCTGATCCTTCAGAGTCCGAGTCTTGTTCAGAGTCACTATCAGAATCAGTATTTTCCATCAGAGCCACATTTGCTTCTTCATCATCATCATCAGAAGACGTTTCCAAGTTTTCAAATGTTGCCATTAAACTCTTCTTGAATCTTCTTTTGTAGCTTTCCTTCTTGCTACTTGACTTCTTATTTCTATCCTTTGATGATGCTTCAGGACATTTAGCAATAAAGTGTCCTGGTTTCTTGCACTTGAAGCAACTCTTTTCCTCTTTACTGGAGCTATTCCTTGAGTTGTTACATTTGAAGTTCTTGTTGTTTATTTTTGCCCATTTCTGAAAGTTTCTTGTAAACATTGCAAACTCATCATCATCTTGTTCATCCTCTTGATCATCTAGGGAAGATTCTTCATCTGTCTCGATAGCTTTAGCCTTGAGTGCTTTAGAAGATTTTCTGGTTGATGACAAAGCCACTGACCTTTCTTTCTTCTTAGTCACATCAGCGTTCAATACCAACTCATGGCTCTTGAGATTGCTGATGAGTGACTCAAGACTTATGCTCTCTAGATCCTTAGCTTCTTCAATACTTGTGACCTTAGGTCTCCACTTATCAGTTAGGCTATTGAGAATCTTCCATACATGATCAGAGGTAGTATAACTCTTCTTCAGAACCCTGAGGTTAGACACTAGAGTCTGAAACCTAGAAAACATAGTCTCAATGTCTTCATTAGGCTTCATAGAAAAGAGTTCATACTACTGAACCAAGAGTCTTGCTTTTGCATTCTGAACTTGTCAATTCCCATCATATGTTGCGCATAGAGAATCATACATTGCCTTAGCTGTAGATCTATCCATTATTTTGGTATATTCATCATGTGACATAGAAGACATCATGATGTTCTTCACTTTATTGTGCTTGGGAAAGATCTTCTTATCAGCTGTAGATAAAGCCCTCTTCTGAGCTAGAGTGATTTTACCATCAGGACCTATTCCATCAATAAAAACTCCTTCTTATATTAGATCCCATAACTCATCATCAATCCCATTTATGTAGTGATAAATGATGTCCTTCCACCATTCAAATCTCAAAGCATCTCCACTGAATACTGGTACTTTCTTGTTGCTTGAGTAATGTTTGGATGTAGATGTCATGTTATCGTAGTTAATTAAAAGCAACTTGAGAGAGATCAGTGTTGATGTTGCTGTTTGTAGGCTCTGCAGACATGAAGTGTTTTTCAGATCTTTTACTGTCTCACTGTTAGGTGATTAGCAGCAGAACCTGAGCTCTGATACCAATTGAAGGTGTGAAAAACACAAGAAGGGGGGGTTGAATTGTGTTTTTAGAAGTTAAAACTTTTTCTATCTTTGTAAGAGTAAATGCAGTGGATAATAGAAAGCTAGATAAACACAATGCACAAATAAACAGAGAGAGAGAGAGAGAGAGAGAGAGAGAGAGAGAGAGAGAGAGAGAGAGAGAGAGAGAGAGAGAGAGAGAGAGAGAGAGAGAGAGAGAGAGAGAGAGAGAGAGAGAGAGAGAGAGAGAGAAGAGTGCACACAAAGATTTATCCTGGTTCCTCTCACAAATCGAGAGTAGTCCAGTGCCCTTGCACTTCCAAGGGATTTCACTATAATCACACAAGATTATACACTTGCTCCAGAACACACATTAGGAGACTTCACACTTGCTCAAGTCACACAAGACAAGAGACTTCAAAACTAACTTAATACAAATTAAGTAGTGACTGAATGTTTCTAAGCTAGACTCACTAACACTTAAACTTAATCCTAAGTGAATACAAAGAATTAGGCTCAGAGTCTAAAATAATATCAAAAGATATTGTTGCTTAGAGTTACAAAGAATGAACAGTTCTATGGCTTGAAATTCAAATTGCTCTTAATGTTCAGATATTCAGCATTTCAGTAGTCTTCTCTTAAGAGATAAGTCTTCTATATATACTTCAGTAGATTGAGACGTTGAGATAAGACCGTTGTTAGTACATTTGCATTTGCTGATATGGAAATGATCGTGGTTTCCAAAAGGAGTAAATCAATTCCACTACTTCGTCCTTTTTCAAATGGCGCTTCAACATTTTGAGTAATCAATAGTACAGAGTACTACACGCTCCATTTGAAGATAAGATTGATGTACTATTTCATTAGCCATGAGCTATCAATCTTAAGAGAATGTCACCGGAAGCTTGTAATGACGTTTCGTTTTCTTCTGACTGAATTACGCAAGCTTCAGGACATGTATACCTTTGGGGTCTGAAGGACTTGGTTCAGAGACTCTGAGAGATTGAACGTTCACAGCCTTAACGTTCAAAATGTGGTCTTCAGAAGCTCAAAATGATGATCTTGGTGTTTAAATTTTTACTTTGTTCCTGCACACTAGATCAATAATTAGTAATTCCAATTGTCCATTTAATACTTTGTTATCATCAAAATTTAGGGTGTTTTATAAATAAAACTCATTTTATTCCAACAAAGCATATGCAACAACAACAGCCCCTTACAATCAGAACAGGTACAACAATCCTGACCTCTCCACAAACAGGTATGACCCTAGTTGGAGGAATCATCCAAACCTCCGTTATGGCAATCAATCATAGGCTGCAGCCCCTTCTGCCCCACCAGCCCCACCTTCATTAGAGGACCTTGTCAAGCAACTGGTTGTAAATAGCACACAATATCAACAATGAACAGATGCTAGCATTCATAACTTGACAACACAGATGGGACAAATGGCTAATGCAATAGGCCAATTGCAAGTTCAGGGCTCCGGTAACCTTCCTGCACAAACAGTTCCGAATCCAAATGTCAGTGCAATCACCTTGAGATCCGGAAGTGTTTTAGAACCAGCTCCAGAAAAAAAGAAAAAGAAAATCATTGCATCATCATCCACTCCTGAACCTGAACATGTTATTGAGCCTTATGTTACAATTGAACCGAAAAAGAATATGTGCCAGCAATTCCTTTTCCTCAAAGGGTGCAGAAAAATAAAAAGAAGACAGTTGAGGAAGACAAAGAGATTCTGGATACATTCAGAAAAGTAGCAGTTGACATTCATCTTCTTGATGCAATAAAGCAGATCCCTAAATATGCCAAATTCCTGAAAGATTTGTGCACAAACAAGAGGAAGGTGAAGGAAAATGACAGAGTCAGTTTGGGAAGAAACGTTTATGCTTTCATTCATCCAAATTTCAGTTCCTCAGCTAATGTCTCAGCTCTCAGTCAGACCCTGCCACAAAAGTGCAAGGATCCGAGAGATTTTGCTATTCCTTGTTCCATTGGGGATAGAAAGTTCGAAAATTGCATGCTTGATCTGGGAGTAGGTATTAATGTTATGCATACTTCTGTTAATAATAACCTTGATCTTGGTCCTTTGCAGCCTACAGGTTTGATCGTTCAATTGGCGAACAGGAGCAATGCCCGCCCTGCTGGAGTGCTAAAAGATGTCCTTGTGCAAGTTAATGATTTAATTTTTCCTGCAGACTTCTACATTTTAGATATGGAGGGAGAAACTAATTCCATCAGGGCACCCATCATTCTAGGCCGACCATTCATGAGAACGGCAAAACCAAAAGTTGATGTTTATGATGGAACAATGTCCATGGAGTTTGGCGACATTGTCGTTAAATTTAACATTTTTTATGCCATGAAACATCCCTTGGAGGAGCATTATATTTTTTATATGGATTTGGTTTATGAATTGGTTGATGAGACCTGTCCTGAATTCTTTTCTGCAGATTTTCCTTCATTGTCTGATTTTGATGATACTTACTCATGTAATTCATGTACTAACACTAACCTTTGCTCTGTTTGTGCTGAGATTGAATCTGCCTTGCAGAATAATAACTTTCATACAGGTGAAGGTGAAGTTGTCAATGGGGCGGTCTGTACGGTTGAAGTTCTTGACATTCCAGCTGTTCCAACAAAACCATCCATAGAACAACCACCTTCTTTAGAGCTTAAACCACTTCTTGAAAATCTGAAATATGCCTACTTAGAGGAAAATGAAATGCTACCTGTGATTTTTTCTTCTAACCTTGATTGTGAACAGGAAGAAAAGCTTTTGTAGGTTTTGAAGTAGCATAAGAAGGCAATAAAATGGACCTTAGCTGACATACCGGGCATTAGCCCTGCGATGTGCATGCACCAGATCCTCCTTGAAGAGGGAGCTAAGGTGGTGAGACAGCCTCAGAGGCGACTCAACCCCTTGATTCTTGATGTTGTTAAGGAAGAGGTGACTAAATTGTTACAAGCAGGTATCATTTATCCGATCTCTGACTGTAGTTGGGTAAGTCCAGTGCAAGTTGTACCTAAGAAATCTGGAGAAATATTGAGTGGTTGTACGGATACGTCGGCCCAATGCTCATCTTACCTGATCAAATCTTTTGTGTCATCCAGTCATGTACAAATAGCATTCAATCATACAAATACAAGCTTTATAACATACATTCATACTTACATACAATCATAACATACATTCATACTTACATACAATCATATATACATTCATACATACATACAATCATTCACACGTTCATACATACATACATACTTACATGCATACATACATACAATCATTCACATGTCCATACATATATTCATATGCAACATGCAAACAAAATCATTCATACATACTGCATTGACCATCATGTGTCTTGCTTCATACATTGCAAAAAAAAAAGAGTCATCCCCAGTGTATCTGGTCCAGAGATGTCTCCATCAATCATACATCCCAAAAAAGGGTCATCCCCAGTGTGTCTGGTCTAGAGATGTCTCCATCAAACATATTTCAAGTAGCAGGTTTTGCAAATAATCAACTGCAAACTTGCGGTTAATTTACCCAAAAGAGGTCATCTCCAGTGCGTCTGGTCAAGACAAATACATATTCTTGTTACGTCTCGCTCTCCCACAATGACAGCAGACCATTTATTTCCTCGTTGTGTCCTTACCATCTCACAATGTTGGTAGACACTATCTTTATTTCTATCCTCACATTGAACTTTATCGTTTCTGTCCGCACACAGGACTTTATTGCTTTCTGTCTTTACTTCTGTCCATACACAGGACTTTACTGCTTTCTGTCCGCATACATGACTTTATTGCTTTCTGTCTTCATTACTTTTATCAAATAATCTTCATTACATTCAAACACTCATAAGCATAACACTCATAACATCATATCATAGCATTTTATAGTTTAGTCCGGTCAAAAAATGGTGTACTCTGTAATCACACATTCAGTCACTACTTAATTTGTATTAAGTTAGTTTTGAAGTCTCTTGTCTTGTGTGACTTGAGCAAGTGTGAAGTCTCCTGATGTGCGTTATGGAGCAAGTGTATAATCTTGTGTGATTATAGTGAAATCCCTTGGAAGTGCAAGGGGACTGGACTACTCTCGATTTGTGAGAGGAACCAGGATAAATCACTTGATAGTAGGACTTGGAAAGCAGTCCTCAAAGGATGGGAACATCCCATGGTAAAAGATGCTAATGGAGCCGATACTGAAGAATTGAAACCAGAAGAAGAATGGAATGCTACTGAAGATGCACTAGCACTGGGAACTCAAAAGCATTGAATGCTTTATTCAATGGAGTTGACAAGAACATGTTCAGGCTGATCAAACAATGCACGACAGCCAAAGAAGCTTGGGAAATCCTCATCACAGCTCATGAAGGAACAAGCAAAGTGAAGATGTCTAGACTCCAAATGCTAACCACCCAGTTTGAAGGTCTGAAGATGAAAGAAGAAGAAACAGTGCATGACTTTCACATGAGCATACTTGATTATGCAAACACCTTTGATTCTTTAGGTGAGAAAATACCTGAAGAAAAATTGGTAAGGAAACTCCTCAGATCCTTACCACCCAGGTTTGACATGAAAGTCACTGCCATCGAGGAATTCAGAGAAATAGAAAGCATGAAGCTGGATGAATTAGTAGGTTCCCTTCAAACCTTTGAACTCTCTATGAAGGACAGAACTGAAAAGAAAAACAAGAGCATTGCTTTTGTGTATAATACTGATGAAGAGTCAGAGAGTGACAAAGAAGCTGATGAAGACATCTCAGAGGCCTTAGTATTACTGGGAAAACAATTCAACAAAATACTAAGGAGGACAAGGCCAAGGACCAATGTGAAGCACATCTAGCCCGACATCAGCAAACAGGGAAATATGTCAAGGAAACCAAGAACTGAAGATAGAAACATTCAACGCAGAGGAGTTCAATGCCATGAATGTGAAGGCTATGGACATATCAAGGAAGAATGTCCAACCTATTTGAAGAAACAGAAGAAAGGCCTAAATGTTATATCATGGTCTGATGAAGAATCTGAAAGTGACAATGAAGCAACCAAGTCAGTAAATGCCTTGACTGGAAGATGCGAGTCTGATTCAGATTCTGATGAAGATAAAATTTCCTACAATAAACTTGCCGCAACCTACAAGGAGTTGTGCATCAAAAGTGGAGAACTTTGCAAAACAAATGAGGAGCAAAGGAAGACCATTGCCCAACTTGAAAAAGAAAAGCAAGTGCACCTGTCTACCATAGCTAATCTTGAGAATGAAGCAAGCATGCTAAAATCCTAGTTTGAAAGCATGGACAAACAACTCAGATTGCTAAATAACGGCACTGACAGGTTAGATGGTATTCTGGAAGAAAATAAACGGACCAAGCAAGGCAAAGGATTGGGTTATCATTCCCCAAAGAAACAAGCCTCTGGACCTGCCAAGAAATTTGCACCAGCCAACCTTTGGTATGGAACCAGAAAGCAGGGTCAAATGTTTCCACATCCGGCACCACACCAGAGAAGGTCCAGACAGTTCCAACATCATGGACCACATCAGCGACCTCCAAGGTATGAATCATGGAGATGCTACTACTGTGGAAAGTATGGACACATAAAGGCTCAGTGCTATAAGCTTCATGGGTATCCATACAAAGGAAGACAAGTCAGCCCACCTCCGAAAAAGGCTGAAAAGAAGAAGTTTTGGAAGACCAAATCCAATGTTGAAGTCAAAGCCCTTATTGCTCACACATCCTTCAAAGTCTCCTCAAAAGAAGATTGGTACTTTGATAGTGGATGTTCTAGACACATGATTGGTGAAAAGAAATATCTCAATGAAATAAATCCATACACCACCAGTTTTGTGACCTTTGGAGATGGAGCAAAAGGAGAAATCAAGGGGAATGGAAATCTAATCAACAAAGGATTACCAAAACTCAATGATGTTCTATTGGTAAAAGGACTGACTGCTAACTTGATAAGCATAAGTCAGTTATATGACCAAGGGCTGAAGGTGAACTTCACCAAGAATGAATGTTTGATCACTAATGACAAAAATACAGAGATCATGAAGGGAGCAAGATCCAAGGATAATTGCTACCTATGGATTCCTGAGGAAACAGCACACTCATCTATCACATATCTACTTAGCAAGGAGGATGAAGTAAGGTTGTGGCACCAAAAGCTTGGGCATTTGCATCTCAAAGGAATGAAGAGGGTTATAGCTGAAGATGCCATAAGAGGAATACCCAAGCTCAGTATTGAAGAAGGAAGCATATGTGGAGAGTGTCAAGTAGGGAAGCAGACCAAAATGTCGCACCCAAGGTTGGAACATCAGACCACAACCAAGGTACTCGAACTACTCCATATGGACTTGATGAGACCAATGCAAGTTGAAAGTCTTGGAGGCAAGAGGTATGCCTTTGTGGTAGTGGATGATTTCTCTAGGTACACTTGGATAAACTTCATTAGAGAGAAGTCAGATACATTTGAAGTGTTCAAGGAGCTGTGTCTAAAGATGCAAAGAGAAAAGGGATTTGGAATTGTCAAAATCAGAAGTGATCATGGAAAGGAGTTTGAAAATTCCAAGTTCTCTGAGTTCTGTTCCTCTGAAGGAATAAGTCATGAATTCTCAGCACCAATCACACCTCAACAAAATGGTGTGGTTGAAAGGAAGAATAGAACCTTGCAAGAATCAGCTCGTGTGATGTTACATGCCAAGGATCTCCCTCAAAACTTCTGGGCAGAAGCCATGAACACTGCATGCTATGTTCATAATCGTGTCACACTCAGAAAAGGTACCACTACCACTCTCTATGAACTCTGGAAAGGAAGAAAGCCAACAGTGAAATACTTTCATGTATTTGGAAGTAAATGCTACATACTAGTTGATAGAGAACAGAGGAGAAGGATGGACCCCAAGAGTGAAGAAGGTATCTTTCTTGGCTACTCAACTAATAGCAAGGCATATAGAGTCTTTAACAACAGGACCAAAACCATGATGGAGTCCATAAATGTTATTATTGATGACTCTCCTGGACTAAAGGTACCAGAGGTGGTCCCTAATGTTGACACATCAGGGCCCCTGATTGACAGCACTAAAGAAAGGTCCATCTATTAGAGTTCAGAAGAATCATCCCAAAGAACTCATCATTGGAAATCCAGATCAAGGCATCACTACAAGGAGATCTAATGAGCTAGTGGCCAACTCATGTTTTGTGTCCAAAATTGAACCAAAGAATGTGAAAGAAGCTCTCACAGATGAATTTTGGATCAATGCAATGCAAGAGGAGCTGAATGAGTTCAAGAGGAATGAAGTATGGGACTTAGTTCCTAGACCCAAAGGTGTAAATATCATTGGCACCAAGTGGGTTTACAAGAACAAGTCTGATGAGAAGGGAACTATCACCAGAAACAAAGCAAGACTAGTTGCTTAAGGTTATACTCAGATTGAAGGAGTAGACTTTGATGAAACATTTGCTCCAGTAGAACGCCTTGAGTCCATAAGGTTACTATTAGGAGTTGCTTGTATTTTAAGGTTCAAATTGTTCCAGATGGATGTAAAGAGTGCCTTCCTAAATGGGTACCTTAAGGAAGAAGTATATGTGGAGCAGCCTAAAGGGTTTGTAGATCCCCACCTATCAGATCATGTATACAAACTAAAGAAGGCGATTTATGGCCTAAAGCAAGCTCCAAGGGCATGGTATGAAAGACTGACAACATACCTGGTGAAGAATGGCTACAAGAAGGGAGAGACAGACAAAACCTTGTTTGTCAAAGAAGAAAAAGGAAAGCTCATGATTGCACAAATTTATGTGGACGATATTGTCTTTGGAGGAATGGTAGACACAATGGTTCAACATTTTATCCATCAGATGCAGTCAGAATTTGAGATGAGCTTAGTAGGAGAGCTGACCTACTTCCTAGGACTTCAAGTCAAGCAAATGGAAGACACAATTTTCATCTCTCAAAGCAAATATGCCAAGAATATTGTGAAGAAGTTTGGAATGGAGAATGCTAGTCACAAAAGGACTCCTGCAGCAACACACTTAAAACTCACCAAAGATGAGAAAGGTGTTGATGTAGATCAAAGTCAGTATAGAAGCATGATAGGAAGCCTTCTATATCTCACTGCTAGTAGGCCAGACATTGCCTTTGCAGTTGGAGTATGTGCTAGATATCAAGCTGCACCAAAGATGAGCCACCTCACATAAGTCAAGAGAATTCTCAAGTATGTGAGTGGAACATGCAACTATGGGATCATGTACTCCCATGGTGAAGACTCAAAGTTGATTGGGTACTGTGATGCAGACTGGGCAGGAAGTGAAGATGATAGGAAGAGTACCTCATGTGGATGTTTCTTTTTGGGGAATAACTTAATCTCCTGGTTCAGCAAGAAACAAAATAGTGTATCACTATCCACAACTGAGGCAGAGTATATTGCAGCTGGTAGTAGTTGCTCTCAGATCCTATGGATGAAGCATATGCTAAGTGAGTACAATGTGGGGCAAGATGTTATAACATTGTACTGTGACAACTTAAGTGCTATAAATATTTCCAAGAATCCTATTCAGCATAGTAGGACAAAGCACATTGATATAAGGCATCACTTCATTAGGGATTTGGTGGAAGAAAATAATGTGACCTTGGAACATGTGACTACTGAAGGTTAAATTGCAGATATATTTACCAAGGCATTGGATGCAACACAATTTGAAAGGCTCAGGGGCAAACTTGGAATTTGCCTTTGTGAAGACTTGTAGCAACTACAGTTGGTGATGTGTGCAACAATTCCACTTTCCCTCCATTTATTGTTGCACGCAAATTCAAACCCACCATCATTACCTCTACTACCCAAAACACGCCACCTACCAAAACCTTTCACCTTCGATACATCCTCCCTCAGCCAACAACCTTCGCCTATAAATACCATTCATCTCCCATTCATTAAACTTTTCCATAAACCTCTCACCTTCGAAAAACCCTTTTGCATTCACTTAATCTCTCCAACCCGAAACCTTCATACCAACATCATCACCATGACCAACTCCACTGAAGCTACACCGAGCAAAAGCCAAGCATCCAATTCACCGTTGCCATCGCAAAACCTAGATTTGCTCCAAACTGATACTAACGAGCAAAACTCTGTCATGATGGAAGTTGAGAATCATCCACTCGACACTATTCACCCATCAGAAGTAAAGGTGAAGAAGTCTAAGAAGAAGAAGAAGAGATCGTCAAAGAAAGAAGATAAAGATTCTGGGTCGATTAAACGATCAAAGAAAGAAAAGAAAAGATCGAAATCGAAGATCTCTGGATCAAAGACTGTTCACACGATGACCAGTTTATACATCGATCCACTTGAAGACAAGCATGCAAGACCTGATGAAGAAACTTCAGAGAGGATGGAAGTTAAAAGACTGTACAGGTTGAAGAAGAAGCGGAAAGGTCAACCCATGAGAAAGAAGGCTCTCACCAAGTCAATGAAGAGTCAACCCCAAGGACTCTGAAGACTCACCAAAAGTGAGTGATGATGCTGAACCTGAGAAGGTTGTGGACCAAATTCTTGAAGATCTGAACAATCAAGCAATTGGGGCAACTGTGGAACCTAATGTTGGCACATTGGTTCCGAAAGGAGAACAGGTACAGGACATTGTTCCAGATTCACCAGAGAACACCACTGCGTCTAGTGATAAGCAATTGACTGCTGATGAAGGCTCCAAGGGTGACACTCAGTCTGAAAAGAGTGAAGAACCTAGGGAAAAAGAAGAAGGAGAGAAGAATCCTGGAGACAAGGATAAGGATGACCACCCTGACCTTGTGGATGTGGAAACCTATACAGAGAATCCACCATCTGAGAAGACTGCTACTCAGAGTATTGCGAGGAGGACAAGGAGTGCTAGGGCTGTGGTGAGTACAAGTACAGCAGAGACTCCTGTGAAGAAGTCTGTGAAGAAACCAGCAAGTTATCTACCAACCAGGCCAAAGAGTACACCTCCAAAGAAGCCTGCTATCAAAAGAAAGGCTCCCCCATCTGAGTCTGATTCTGACTACGATGTGGAGCACAATGTCACTGACATTGGTGACTCAAAAGAAGAGGCAAGTCCTAAGGTGAGTCAGAATGCGCTTACACTTGCTGCCTCTGGAAGGAAGAAGTTCAAGGGCAAGAAGATTCCTCAATATTGGTGAAGCACCAATGGATAACATATCTTTTCACTCTGTTACTGGTGTGCAAAGATGGCCTTATGTCTACAACAGAAGACTAGGACATGAGAGAGAGCTAAGCAAGGATGCCTTGAAGAACAGGGATGTGATGAACCTGATCAAGAAGGCTGGATTAAGGAGGACTGTGTCTGAGTTTGGAGACTGTTTTGAGAAGCTGGTAAAGGAATTTTTAGCAAATATTCCTGAAGATTGTGATGACCCTATGAGCAGGGAATATCAAAAGGTATATGTCCGAGGCAAGTGTGTGAATTTCTCCCCCACTGTGATCAACAAGTACCTTGGCAGAAGTGAAGAACCTCAACCAGAGTTAGAGGAGTCTGATAATAAAGTGTGCAAGGCCATCACTGGAAATCAAGTGAAGATTTGGCCTAGGAAAGGGAAGTTGTCTGCAACAAAATTGACACCCAAGTATGCCATCCTCAACAGAATTGGAGCTGCAAATTGGGTACCCATTTCCCACACTTCAGATGTGGCTACAGGTTTGGCTAGATTTATTTATATCATTGGTAACAAACTATCATATGATTTTGGAACCTATATCTTTAAAAGATTATGAAGGAAGCCAAGACCTTTGCTGCCAAGTGGCCAATACCTTTTCCTAGTTTAATATGTGGAATTATATTGACCCAACACCCTGAGGTCATTAGAGATGACATTGCATGCAAGAGGAACTCTCCTCTCATCATCAGTGCAAAGATGCTGGAGGGGTTGAATGTGGTAGTTGATGTGGGGACATCCAGGACTACTGTTGAGACAGGGAAGATGACTAGGAAGCAGATGATTGCCCAGCTAAAGGAGAACAGGTCCAAGCTAGATGCTGTGATTAAGGCACTAGATGCTGGAAATGATGAAGACACTGATCAGGAATAAGGGAATGACACTGAGGAATTGGTGGAAACTGACAGTGAAGGCTTTTGAAGACTCCCTGGATTTTTACAGATCTTTTTATGTATTTTTGTGGGCTACGCCCTGGATTTGATGCACTATATGTGCTATGGTCTGTAATATGCACTCTGCTATATCTACTGCTATTATCTGGTTTTCTACTATGCAGGATTTTTGACTTTATTTGTCAAAATTTTATGGCTAAAAAGGGGGAGTAACATCCTAGCTTTTTTGGTCTAAGGTGGGCAAACATGTGTTGCACATTGCCACCTGCAGTAGCATAGATAATATGTCCTTGAAACATGACATATGAAAGCAGCTCTGATGCAGCTCTGGTCAACTCTGAAACCACATGAAGACCAATATTACTCTGATAAGGCAAATAGGAGTAGTATATGTATGTGTGGTTGTTTATATACCTAAAGTATCTGATCTGATATTTAGGGGGAGTGAGATATATATATGCATGGAGAGGGCAGCAATACAGGGGGAGTAGAATATATATATATATATATATCTGAAGATGTTGTGTATGCATGTGAGAATTTATTTTTTTCAAATGAAGATGCATACTGAATGTGAAGTCAAATGTCACCACATCCTGCAATGTGACTTTGAACTTCACCAGAGAATTTATTTTTCTCAACTGCTAAAGCAATTTATTTTTCCTTGATTGATCTCTGAGAGAACTTGTGTTCTCAGTCTGAGGAAGTTTATTTCTTCCTAAAGAGATTGATTTGTGAGAGTTTATTTCTCTCATGTGTGTGTGAGGCCAAGACTACAAGTTTCCGCTGCAGGCCTCTGATGAGTTTATCTTCCCAGAACAAGTGGCTAGACGCTAGATTATTTTAACCCAAAAATTTGCAAAAGGGGGAGATTGTTGAATTTTGAAGATTGGCTTCATTTTTGGTAAAATAAGCCTGAGGCCAAATGTGGATACCAATGCAGTAACATTGGGAACCACGGCCTGATAACGCGCCTTATCCTTATCTTGATCTAAAGCGAGCGGATATGTTTGAAGAATTGAAGAAACAAACGTGGGCTTCCTTATTCAACAAGGAACAAGTTTGTTAGCTGAAGATTGAAGATCTACAGCTGGAGTTTAAAAAGATAAAAACAAATCAAATATTATTTGTTTGAAGATAAAAACAAATCAATATTATTTGTTTGGTAAAAGATAAAAACAAATCAATTTTATTTGTTTGTCAAAGGATAAAAACAAATCAATATTATTTGTTTGGTCAAGAGGATCGATAAAAGATAAAACAAACAAATATTAAATGTTTGTGTAACAAATTATCTTTTGAAGCAAACAAATTTAAATCAAAGATAAGTTTGCAACAACCGATCATATTCTTCATGAAGCCAAGGAGATTCAAGACTCTATATAAAGAAGCAAGCTTCATTCGTTGAAGAGTACTTGAAACACATTGAAGATACAAATGCTATAGAGCGATTGAGAAGTTTTAGGCTTAGGATTTAGGTTTAGATCCTAGTTATTCTTTTGAGTATCACGATTGATACTTGATTAAGAATAAGGTGTTCACTCTTAAGCTTTTAAGCATAGAGTGTGATTAAGTTTTTAGAACAGAATTAAAAATCCACAGGTTGTGTGGTTGAGGGGAAGTGAGAGGGGTCTCATACTTAGGACGTTCTTAAGTAGAAATCTATACGGGTAGTTGCTAGGTGATAAGCTGTCAACGGGGCGTTTGCGGAGAGCTTTGAACTACTTTATCATAGTGGATTTTCTTCCTGGATTGGTATCCCCCAGAGTAGGTGAGTTGCACCGAACTGGGTTAACAATAACTTGTGTTATTTAAATTCTGTTGATTTATGATTGTGTGTCTAGGAGGACCAGTGTTGCAACATCGTGCACCACATTAGTCCCTCGCGTGCCAGAATTTCAGAGAAGGATCATGTTATGACTCTGGTTGATAGTAATAGGCAGTACACACACGCACGCTTGATCATCATTGATAGTTGACATACAAAAGTTATTCCAATCTTTGAAAAACAATCCAAGGCTTGTAGCTTGAATCTTAGAATGTGTTGATTACTTGTGATGTGATTTTCATTTCGAGTTTTGCACGGAGAGCAAAAGTTTAAGTGTGGGGGAATTTGATCAGTGCATATTAATGCACTTTTTAATCACTCTGTGCTATGGCAATTTTATGACTTCTCTTGCTATTTTAGTATTTTTTTTTCATGTTTTGAGTTTAGAGTCTAGTTTTGCTATTATTTATGTTTTGCTATTTATTTTCGTAATAAACAGTAATTTGACATCTTCTCATTGTGCAGACCATAACTTAAGGTACGAATATTGGATTGAGGCGCGGGAAGATGCGTTGGAAAGATACGAGAAAGAGATACAACTTTCATGTTGAAGCCGAAAGCCAATTTGGAGCGCAAAGGTGTCATATTTACTCGTCAATGTTCAGACTTACAAAGATTTAATTATTTTCAGCATAACTTATATTTTTCGGCCCAATTGTTTTGTGGCCCGTTTTGCTTGCTTATAAAAATGAAAAATTCTGACCTAGGTCAGGTGACACACTCATTTTACGAAATTGAAAGAACTAGCCGCCGCTTTTGAATGGAAAACTAAGAACCCTAGATCAATCCGTTGGTTTAAGACACTTTGATTCATTATCTTGAGGTTTGAATTCTAATGCAATTTCAATTCATGTTTCTATTTCTTTCTCTGTAAATTTCGATGCCTCCTTTACTTTATAACTTGCAATTCGTTTATCATTTGATGCTTAATTGTATGTATTTCGGTTTGCAAGTTTACGAGGTTATTCGAATTAAGTTACCGCTTGCTTAATTTAATTCGGTTAGGAATTTACAGAGTCTATATGCTTAAATTAGGATTGATTGAATTCACGTTTTTTGTAACATTGATCGTGATTTTGTGACACTTGTTTGCTCTATCATAGTCAATTGAACGTTCTATTATAAGCTTTTCAAACAGTTTGAATTCATATAAAACTAATTGACGCTTGATTAGTTAGTTTTATGATCAATCAATGATAGAAACTGAAACAAATTTATTCTTTTGCCATGAATCTATGATAGATAATGAACGAAGTTAGACGAAACCAACGGATTGATTGCTTTGCTATTTATCAATTTCCACACATTTACTTTCTGTTCCATATATCGAAAACCCCCAATTTACAGTTAATCGTTCTAATAATTGTTCAACACTGATTCTGAGTCTTTGGGAGACGATCAAGGTTAACTGCCTTGTACTACTCTTCAATTAAACATATTTTGACCACGAAACGACCGTGATCAATAGGGTTGTAATTTCACATAGACCCAAGAACCTATAGGAAAATTAACTTCGTGTCGATGTTTATCTGCGTTAATTTCATCTGTTTCTGAGCTTTGTCCAAATTCTTACGTAATAAGTTCAAAATCTCCTCTCTAGAAGACAAGACAGAATCACAAGCATCACCAGGGGAAGAATCCGAAATGTAAGATGGAATTGAAGGGGGAGGCTTACCAAACATGACTTGAAATGGAGATAGCCCGGATGCAGTGTGAATTGAAGTATTATAATGATATTCGGCCCAAGATAAGAGGGACACCCACTGAGCATGCTTAGCATGAACAAAAGCCCGTAAGTATTGCCCAACCGTGCGATTCATAACCTCCGTCTGGCCGTCCGTTTGAGGGTTGTAAGAAGAACTCATACGCAAAAGAGTACCACTGAATTTGAAAAGGTCCGACCAAAAGCGGCTAATGAAAACAGGGTCTCTGTCGGAGATAATACTCTTAGGAAGGCCGTGAAGCTTGCAAACGATGGAAACAAAAAGTTCTGCAACCTTGTAATTAAGCAGTGAATCCTGAAGCCAAAGATCCCAAATGAATGGCTTTCGAGAAACGATCCACGACGACAAAAATAACAGTATTTCCCTTAGACGGATACAAGCTGGTGATTAAGTCCATAGAGATATATTCCCAAATATTTTGAGGAATGGGCAAGGGTTGAAGCAAACCCACTGGCTTCTGAGAAGAATATTTGGTTTGTTGACAAGCTACACGCTAACGAATGAACATCTGTGCTTCTTGTTTCATATTATCCCAAAAAACAATTCTGACAAACGCTTCATAGTTTTGGATAACCCAGCATGACCCCCAATCAAAGTGTCATGATATTTGATGACAAAATTAGCAAGTGTACTAACTTATCGTTAAGTAATAAAATCTATGTTCGTATCCACAGGGATTGTTTCAATCTCGACAAGTAATTGTATCGTAATTAGGATGTAAAAGCAGGGGGTTTGCATAAATTTGTTTTTTGATAGAAAAAAGTCAATATTGGTGATTTTTAGTTTAATAAAGATTGGTTTAGGTATTGATTAGATTCTTCGAATCCCTTCCTCATTACAATTCAGATGATATAAGGCATTTTAATCTCCCTTTCGGATGAATCTCCAGCCCTAGCACCATCAAAATCGTATTCCTGCGTATTTTCCACTAAAAATCGACCCTTAGGTCAGTTTTGGAAGTCCATACTTATAGAAAAATGAAACATCCTGATCTGGTGCAACGAGGCCAGAACACCCTGTGCATGGCTCATGTAGTAGTGTTGGGAAACTTCCAAAATTCTTCATATAATTAGCTTGAAATACATGTTTTCTTCAATAATCATTCAAATCTTCAACTCTTGTAAAATGACTTAAAACTTAACGTAATTGACTCAATCTAACTTATTACTACTTGAAATTGACTTTAAATTGACCATAAAAAATCATATGACTAAGTGTCATCAATATTTTCCCAGCAACAAAGTTTTAAAACGAGAATTAGGACTAATCCAAATCTTACCGCCACGAAGTAGTAGTCCATCAACAAACTTGAAGTCTGGAAAAGCAGCTGGATTACTTAAATACTGATCACGCAAGGATATGAATGTTGGATCACTGTTCAATTATTGTATCAACTCATCAAGGAATTTAAAATGAGGCACAATGAGATGTTAAAATGCAGGGGAACTGGAAGCTGAAGCTCTAGACAACACATCTGCAACAATGTTTGTGTACCCTGGCTTGTATTGTATTTCATAGTGGTATCCCAAAAGTTTGGATAAATAATGTTGTTGTTCTGGGGTTTGTATGACCTGAGTAAGGAGCTCTTTGAGGCTTTTATGATCAGTTTGTATTATGAAAAAATTTCCCAACAAATACTGGCGCCAATGCTTCACTGCACATGTGATAGCATGTAATTCTCTTATATAAGTTGATGCCTTAGTCATTCTAGGACAAAACACTCTACTATAGAAAGCCAAAGGATGACCCTGTTGTAACAATATTGCCCCCATAACGAAACCAGAAGCATCGGTTTGTACAACAAAATGAGTATTGAAATCTGGAAAAGCCAAAACCGGAGTTGTAGCCATGTCACGCTTTAATTCTTCGAAGGAATCTTGAGCTGCTTTACTCCATACAAAAGAATCCTTCTTCAACAAGGAAGTTAATGGTTGTGCAATAGAAGCATAGCCTTTGATAAACTTCCGATAATAACCAGACAACCCCAAAAAAACCTCTCAAAGCTTTCAATGTTTTAGGAACTAGCCAATCTAATATAGCCCCAATTTCAGATGGATCAGGTGCCACCTTCCCAGCAGAAACAACATGTCCCAAATAAGCAATGGTGGTTTGCCCAAATGAACACTTGGATGTTTTCAAAAATAATTTATGTTCAAATAGTAAAGTGAATACATGAGCCAAATGGGTTAGATGTTGTTCTTCATTCTCACTATAAACCAATATATCGTCGAAGAGCACAATTACCATTTTATGCAGTAATGGCCGAAAGATATCATTAATGGTTGCTTGGAGCGTTGCCGGAGCATTGCAGAGGCCGAACGGCATCACACGATATTCATAATGACCCTCGTGTGTCCGGAAAGTTGTCTTAGGACTATCCTGAGGTTGTAATCCAATTCAGTAAAGACTTTGGCTGCACCTAACTCATCCAGAAGTTCATCAACTGTAGGTAATGGATGAAGGTGAAAAACACAAGAAGGGGGGTTGAATTGTGTTTTGAAAAATTGTTTCTTTTGTCTTAAGAAATAAAGAAATGCAGCGGATATGATAAACTAGACTAAGCACAAAACACAAATAAAACAGTGGGAGAGAGAGAGAGAGAGAAAGAACACACAGAAATTTTATACTGGTTCCTCTCACGAAACGAGAGTAGTCCAGTCCCCTTGCACTTCCAAGGGAGTTCACTATAATCAAAAGATTACACAACTAATGCTCAAGCACACAAGCAAGAGACTTCCTTGCTCTAAGTCACACAAGACGAAGAGACTTCCTTGCTTAAGCACACAAGCTTAAGACTTCCTTGCTCAAGTCACACAATACTTAAGACTTCCTTGCTTAAGCACACAAGCTTAAGACTTCCTGCTCTAAGTCACACAAGACAAAGAGACTTCACAAACTAACTTAATACACAGATTAAGTAGGACTGAAAGTTCTAAGCAAGACTCTCTAAATACTAAGCTCAGAGTCTGTAATATCAAAAGATATTTAACTTAGAATATAACACTAGAAAGAATAACACAGTTCACAGCTTGATATGATTTAAATCTTTCTAAGTTCAGATGATCTTCCAGTAGTCTTCTCTCTATGAGGATGTCTTCTATTTATACTCTAGGTATAAAGACGTTGAGAAGAGAACCGTTGGTTGTACACTCTCCTTTTTGTTGACAAGACGGTTGTACTCTTTGACAGGACCGTTGTACTATTGCATTGGTTATTAGCTGTCTTTCTTCAGAGAGAGTTCTTCAAGATCTGATGATATCGTTTATTTGATCTTCTGAAGATGTACACACGCTTCAGACTGTGTTTCTTTCTTTGGCCTCTGAGGACTTCTTCAGAGGCTCTGATGCTTCCAGCATTATCAGAGCCTTAACACTTCAGACTGTGTCCTTCAGATGTCCAAATGATGATCTACGAGGATGATATTTTTACTTTGTTCCTGCACACTAGATCATTCATTAGTAATACCAATTGTCCATTTAATACCTTGTTATCATCAAAACTTAGGGTGTTTTATAAATAAAACTCATTTTGTTCCAACAATCTCCCCCTTTTTGATGATGACAAACATATGTATTAAATACAATTGTTTGTTGATTAATTTAATTATGTCAACATCAGGTTGTTGAGGTTTGTAAGCTCCCCCTAAGTCTGATAAACCATTAGGGTTAGGTTTGCAAGCTCCCCCTAAGTTTTATCCATAATTAAGTTGAATCAGTATAAGAACAATTTGATAAACTTGATTGTATCTACATACTTGACTCTTAGAGTGTGAGGTTTGCAAGCTCAACTCTTCAATCTGATAAAAATAATTAAGAGCACAATCTTAACTACCTTCATCTATGCAAACACAATTATGTTTATTAATTTGTTCCCCTTATCACTTAAGTTCATAAACATTTTGCAAGATAATGAAAAAATAAGATTCTTATTTCAGACAGTTTCAGATTATTATGTGAGTAGAAATAAAAACTACTGACAATTGTACAACAAAATAATACTCCCCCTTTTGTCATCAGCAAAAAAAAATTTTAAACAAATAAAATAAAAAATAGGCTAAGAACAAAAAGGGAAAAAGAAAAAAAAAATCCTAAGGGTGTTTGGAAAAACGAAGAGTGATAAGTTGTTGAGCCAGTCTTGCAGAAGCCCCTGAGTAGGCTACCAGCTCTATCAGCTTATCGTCTTGATCAGCAAGCGTATTTCGTATTATGTGTAGAGCTGTTGCTATGAGGTCTGAATTATCTGCTTCTGGCTGTGCCACAGGTGGTGCAGATACTGGTTGACTTGGACCACTAGGTGAGCGAGTCACATGATCAGTTGGTACATCAATTCTATCATTTATTGCAATTTCACAATCTAAAAGCATCAGAGGTGAGGAGGAGTGGTGAGAGTCTGATGGAATTGATGGAGATGGGTCAGATGATATGGCATTGGGTGGTTCAGAGGTTTCATGAATTGGAGAAACTCTAAAAGATGTTTCATTTAGAATCTTTTCCTCAGTGAGAATTTTGGGTGATGACTGTGGGATATAACTATGGGATGGCTCAGCTGTTTCCTCCTCAGGAATATGCTTAGCCTTGGAAGAGAATTGTGCAAAACTATCCATAAGGTCATCAAACGAGGAGTCAGAGGACTCTGACTCAGAGTCTGAAATATTGACAAAATCAGGTTCAGAGGATGTTGGATAGATGGTAGTTAGGGGTTGGACATGTTCTAGAATAGATGCTTCAGATATTTGATTGCAATAATTAAAAGAATGAGTATTACCTGTATTTGATCTTTGTCTCTTTCGTCCCCTAGAAGTGCAATGCTTTGTGCGAGGTCTTTTGAGAAATTTCGCACTGAGCAGGTCTTTCACAGTAGGTTCTGCAACCACCAGCTCTTTTTCAGCCTCTGGATGATCACCCTCTGACCTATGTATAGAAGCCTCTTGCATGGAGGGTTCCTCAACCATTTCATCTTCTTCATAGTCACTGAACACCTCTTCCTTAACTGCTCTCATAATCTGTGCAAAAGTTGGGCCATCACCTCTTCCAATGTCCTTATGAGTGATGGGGGTTCCTCTTTCCTTCATTAACCTCATGTATTCCACAATAACTTCAGGAGGTTCATTATCAAAAATGAAGGCATCACTGATTGGCTTGAATTTGGTCTTATTTACCATAAGAGGTTTTTGAGGATAGATGAGCTGGTCTGATCTCTTCAAACGCAGACTCACCAAGACTTTAGCATTAAGAAATGGAGCTCTAACTTGTTCAAGGTCGTCAGACACTCCAGCAAGCATGAATCTATCAGGAAGACCAAGTTGCTCAAAGATGAAGCTTAGGAGTCTGGGATGAGAGATTAATTTAGAAGAATTTTCAAACTTTTGAGCCTCACAGATTGTCTCACATAGATGTTGAAAGAGGTAAGCAGGTAGATTCATTTTCCTGTTGGTGGAGAGGAAGTAGATAAAGTGTCTCTGATCCCAATTCAGAGAGTCACTGCCAGTATCCCTTGGTAGAAAAGATGAGAATAAAATCTTGGCAAAAACCTTTTCACGATCATTCAGATGACTAACCTTGTTGGATAGCTTCTGATCCTTAAAACAAAGCCTGGCAATATCATTTAGATACACTGACTTTCTTCCAGAAGCTGCGGTATAGAGTCTTATCATTCCAGTGTTGGGAAGATTTAGCATTTTGGCCAAATTGCTTCTTGTCAAAATGACTTGAAAGCCTCCAACACTAGAACGAATTTCTGTTTCAATGAATTTTCTCAGACCCAATTCTTCTCTTGATTTTCCTTTATTTTCACTTGGGTTCTGATTAATTAGACGTTGTAGTTCAGCATTAGCATCTACCAAAGTCACAACTTCACTCTTTCTCCATAAATCAAACACTAAATTGGAATAGATAGGTCCATTAAGCATATCCAAATAGTGCCCCCCAACCTTGTTCAGTGAAGAATTCCTTGTAGTCATGTCCATTGACTTTTAAGGCCTCAAAGTCTATTGGTCTTTCCATAACCAATTTACTTTCTTCAAACCTAAGATTCATAGTGGCATCTTTAAGATGGGAGTCCTGAGCATAGATGTTGACTGGAATGTCCTCTGGGAATCTTGAGACAGATGATGAGCTTGCCATTTTTGAGGTTAGCGAACAGGTTTTTGCTAGTATGAGGGAGAAAGAAAGTTCTCTGGGTTTTAGAAGAGAAGAGCTAGATGGGAAAGTGAACTTGTGCGAGAAGGGAATAAAAAGATTTTGAAAAACATTAGTGAAAACAATGATGGGGGAGTACATTCGTTGCAATACAGAATTTCGTCATAAACTGCCTTTACACTAACCAATCACAGACTTAAAAAAAATTTCAGCGTCTGAAGATTTTCCATAGTTTAGAGGCTGAATCCACAATTTTGTAAGTCAGAGCTTGATATCTTCAGAGACCAAAGTCATGTTCAGATGCTTTTTGATAAAATCTAGTCTTTCAACTGCTAAGGGTTTTGTAAATATATCCGCCCATTGTCTTTCAGTTTCAATGTATTGAATATTTACACTACCCTTCTGATCAAGGTCTCTTATAAAATGATGTTTAATTTCAATATGTTTAGCTCTTGAATGCAAAATTGGGTTTTTAGAAAGTTGAATAGCTGCAGTGTTATCACAGAAAAGTGGTATATTGTGACTATTAACTTTGTAATCATTTAACTGATATCTCATCCAGAGTAGTTGTGTACAGCACTTGGCTGCTGATATGTACTCTGCTTCTGTTGTGGACAAAGCTATTGTAGTTTGTCTTTTGCTAGCCCAAGATATAAGATTTTCACCCACAAATTGACAATTTCCACTTGTGGATTTTCTCTCTACCTTATCTCCAGCAAAGTCAGCATCACAGAATCCTATCAGCTTATAATCATTTGTTTTCATATAAAATAATCCAAGATATGTGGTTCCCTTCAGATATCTAAAGATTCTCTTTACAGCAGTAAGATGAGATTCTCTAGGATCTGATTGAAATCTAGCACACAAACATACACTAAACAAAATATCAGGTCTTGATGCTGTTAGGTAAAGTAAAGAACCTATCATACCTCTGTAGAGCTTCTGATCAACTTTTCCTTCTGAATCCTCCTTGCTGAGACTGCTTGTTGGATGCATTGGTGTTGTTAGGGATGGCAACGGGTGCCCACGGGTGCGGGTTTTACAATACCCAAACCCGCACCCGAAATCATCACCCGAACCCGAACCCGAACCCAAAGGCTTTTCGGGTGGCAAAATAAAACCCACACCCGTTGGGTTCGGGTTTTTGTTCGGGTTTTTTCACCCGGAGCAAAATATCTACTAAAAGAAAAAGAAATTTTTTTTTCCATATTCAACCAAAATTAAGTAATAGTAATTTTTCATATTTAACCAAAATAAAAATATCAATAAGCTTAGAAATCAACAAAATTAAACAAATAAGTTTCACCCCACATGATACAAAATAAATAAATAGTTTGGTATATAAACTAAGGGGTAATTAAGTAGTTTAATATATAAGCGGATGTGGTTTCGGGTTTCGGGTGCGGGTTTGATTGATCCCAAACTCGCACCCGTGGAATCGGGTGGCACCCGAACCCAAACCCAGTCAACTCGGGTTTGGGTTCGGGCGGGGCCCGCGGGTTTGGGTTTAATTGCCATCCCTAGGTGTTGTCATTGGTTTGCAGTCATCCATGTAGAACTTCTTCAGCAACTCCTTTGTATATTTGGTTTGATGGATGTAGGTGCCATCTTTGTCTTGGTTGATTTGTATTCCCAGAAAGAATTTTAGCTCTCCCATCATGCTCATTTCAAATTCCTCCTGCATAATCTTAGAAAATTCCTTGCACAAAGATGAATTAGCAGATCCAAAAATAATATCATCAACATAAATTTGAATAATTAGAATGTCATTCTTAAATGTTTTGCTGAAGAGAGTATTGTCAACATGACCTTTTTGAAAACCTTTTTCAACTAAAAAATTGCTTAGTCTTTCATACCAAGCTTTGGGTGCTTGTTTCAGACCATAAAGAGATTTCTTTAACTTAAAAACATTATCAAGATGTGAAGTATCCTCAAAACCAGGAGGTTGTTTGACATATACTTCTTCAGAAATGTAGCCATTTAACAATGCACTTTTAACATCCATTTGATACAAAATAATATTATGATAAGTAGCATAAGAAAGAAGTAGTCTGATAGCCTCAAGTCTAGCAACAGGAGCAAATGTTTCAGTGTAGTCAATCCCTTCTTGTTGACTATACCCTTGAGCTACCAGTCTTGCCTTATTACGAACAACTTCTCCTTGTTCGTTTAACTTGTTTCTGTAGACCCATTTTGTTCCAATGATATTCTTCTTGGAAGGTTTGGGTACTAAGCTCCAGACTTCATTTCTTTCAAACTGGTTTAGCTCTTCTTGCATTGCAACAATCCATGCATCATCAGCTAGTGCTTCATCAGTTGAACTAGGTTCCACTAGGGAGATTAATCCAATTAATGAATCTTCATTTCTGAAGCTTGATCTGGTTTTTCTTGGACTGTCCTTGTTTCCCAAGATTAGCTCTTCTGGATGAGAGGATTTGTATTTGAAAGATTGTTTTGGTTGCTCAATTCTGCTTGGACTACTTCTGATAAGTTCTGATGCTGGGTGATCTTCAGAGTCCAAGGTTTCAGGAGCTGAATTTGTTTCTTCAGAGGTTTGTTGAGTTGGTCCTGATGTCTCTTCAGGTTCTGAGTCTTCATCCTCTAATAGTTGAATATCTGCAAAATTCTCAACTAGCTCTGACACTTGGTCAGGCTGCTTGTCATCAAATTTTATGTGCATACTTTCTTCCACTGTATGAGATTCAGAATTATACACTCGGTATGCTTTTGAGCGTTCAGAGTATCCAATAAAGATACCCTTGTAAGCTTTAGCATCAAATTTCTTCAGATGAACTTTTGTATTTAGAATGTAATAGGTACACCCAAATTGATGAAAGTAGGATACACTGGGTTTCTTTCCCTTGAATAGTTCATATTTTGTCTTATTCAAAATAGGTCTAATATAGATTCTATTTTGAACATAACACGCTGTGTTTACAGCCTCTGCCCACAGATACTTAGCAATGTTAGTCTCATGCATCATGGTTCTGGCCATTTCTTGCATGGTTCTAGGAGAAGAAAACTCATGTAAGATGCCATATTTTTGACAAATTTTTTCAAACATTTCATTTTCAAATTCACCACCATGATCACTTCTAACTTTCAAAATGTGTAGACCTTTTTCTTTTTGTATCTGTGTGCAGAAATTGCTAAAGACATCATATGCTTCATCCTTATTTGTGAGAAATTTAACCCAAGTCCATCTACTGTAATCATCAACAATGACTACTCCATATTTCTTCCCATTGATTGAGGCTGTACTCACAGGACCAAACAAATCAATGTGAAGCAGCTCTAAGGGATTGGAGGTAGAGACAACATGCTTTGGTTTAAAAGAGGTCTTCACACTCTTTCCTATTTGGCAGGAACCACAAAGAGCATCTGAGTGATATTGTAGCTTAGGTAGGCCTCTGACAAGGTCAAGTTTGCTAAGCTTAGAGATTAACCTCCAGTTAGCATGACCTAACCTCTTATGCCAAACCCACTTTTCTTCACTCAGAGTTAGCAAGCATTTTACATCTTGGTCTGCTAAATCAGAAAGGTTTACTTTAAAAACATTGCCTATTCTCTTACCTTTGAACACTATGGACTTGTCAGATTCTATAATTACAGTACATAACCCTTTATCAAAGTTAACCACAAACCCATTGTCACAAAATTGACTGATGCTAAATAGGTTGTGTTTAAGTCCATCTACAAACCAAACATTATTAATACAAAGGGAGGAATTACCTACAATACCCTTACCTTTGATCTTGCCTTTCTGATTTCCTCCAAAGTCGACTGTTCCACCATCTCCAAGTTTCAATGATGAGAACAATTTCTTATTACCAGTCATGTGCCTTGAACATCCACTATCCAGATACCATGATTGATTACTATTTTCTTTCAGTCTGGATAGCTGTAGAATAAACAAGGTCAATCATTGTAATATTATCCTCTATATTCATTGTGAAGTTCTCTCCAATAATCATTTGCCTTGTCCACTTCAACAGCTCTGGAAGTAAAGTAATGTTTAGGAACATAAGTTTTTCTTCCATAGCTGATCACTTGCTTCCATTCATCTAGTTTGAAATGATTTTTCCTACAATGAAAATCTGAATAGAAAACAATTTTACATCTTGGTACCCATTGTTGTTTGGGTCCAGTTTGGTTAGTTCTATATCATTTAGTTCTTATTTGCCTTTGTGAAGAACTTTGTGGACTATTAAAGAATTTTCTTTGAAAATTTGGTCTTTGAAAATTGACCCTCTTAGTCCATTGATTTTGAAATCTAGGCTTTGATTGATAATCACTATAGGGCTTGGATTGCTTTTCTAATCTAGGATTAGTTTTGCTTACCAGATTCTTATGTTGATTATTAATCATCAGCTTAGTTTGTTTTAGAGTCTGAATGGATGAGCTTCTGAGTCCCAAAGTTTTCAGAGTCTTAGACTTGATAGTCTCAGATTCTGAGCACTCAGGTCCTGAGTTGCTCTCTTTGAGGTTCTGAAGGACAGCCTCTGAAGTAGCTTCAGAGCTTGTCTTGCAGACCCCAGAGATACCTTCAGAGTCTGAAACAATCATAGCTTTGCCTTTGTTTTTCTCAGGCACAAAAGTTGAATAAAGATTATCAGGAATATTATTTAAACTAATGTAAGGACTTTGTTTCCCGTATGATTTACCATATGAGTAACCAATTCCTTCGCCTACATTTTTACAAACATTATAAATCATAGACGCCATTTTACTTTTGTTGACGTTCTGATGAACAAATTCCTGAAGAGCAACCTCATGCTCATCAGTAGGTTTGTTGCATCTTGTGCATCCATTTTTAAGTTCTTCAATTTTGATTAAAGAATTTTTATATAGATCTTGAAAATGTTCAGCTTTCTTTGCTAACTCATCCTTTTGTGTTTTTAAAAGTCTTAGTTTAGAGGATGATTTAGCAAACTTACTTAAAGACATACCAAGGTAGGTTAAGAGTTGTTCTTTAGAATAATTTAACAATACCTGTTCAGATTCATCAGAGTCTGATTCATCAGAGTCTGATCCTTCAGAGTCTTCATTAGCTGTAGCCATCAGAGCCACATTTGCTTCTTCATCATCACTATCTGAGGATGCTTCCAGGTCTTCAAATGTTGCCATTAAGCTCTTATGAAATCTCCTCTTGTAGCTACTGAACTTCTTGTTCTTGTCCTTTGATGAAGCTTCAGGACATTCAGCAATGAAGTGTCCTGGTTTGTTGCACTTGAAGCAATTCTTCTCTTCTCTGTTGGGAGTGCTCCTTGAACTATTTCCTTTACGACTCTTGCTCATCCTTGCCCATTTTTGAAAGTTTCTGGTGAACATGGCAAGTTCTTCATCTTCTTCTTCTTCTTGATCATCTGAGGAAGAATCCTCCTCATCCTCTAGAGTTTTAGCTTTGACAGCTTTTGAAGATTTCTTGATTGAGGTTAAAGCTACTGATCTTTCTTTCTTCTTCACTGCATCAGCATTCAATATCATCTCATGGCTCTTGAGATTGCTGATGAGTGATTCAAGAGAGATTTTCTCAAGATCCTTAGCTTCCTCAATAGCTGTGACCTTCGGTCTCCATTTGTCAGTCAAGCTATTTAGGATTTTCCAAACATGATCATAGGTTGTATAACTTTTCTTCAGAACCCTGAGGCTAGACACCAGAGTCTGAAATCTAGAGAACATGGTCTCAATGTCCTGATCAGGTTTCATGGTAAAAAGCTCATATTGCTGAACTAGTAGTCTTGCTTTGGCATTCTGAACTTGCCTATTACCATCATAGTTTGAGCATAGAGAGTCATACATAGCTTTAGTTGTAGATCTATCCATGATTTTAGTATATTCATCATGAGATATTGCTGACATCATGATTTGTTTGACCTTGTTGTGTTTAGAAAAGATCTTCTTGTTTTCAGCAGATAGAGCTCTTTTCTGAGCTATGGTAATCTTACCATCAGAGCCTATTCCATCAATAGGTACTCCTTCTTCTATCAGGTCCCAAAGCTAATCATCAATTCCATTGACATAGTGATAAATGCTATCTTTCCACCATTCAAATCTTAGAGCATCACCACTAAAGATTGGAACCTTTTTGTTGCTAGAATCATGATTAACGCTGAAGAGGTAGAGTTCATGTTGTCGTAGTTGTATTGAACGTTGGATAGATCTGTATTAGAAGATGTAGGAATAGGTGTAGGTGTAGATGTTTCTTCCCCAGACATACAGTGTTTTTCAAAGATCTTTTACTGTCTCACTGTGAAGTGATTAAAAGACAGAACCGGAGCTCTTGATACCAATTGAAGGTGAAAAACACAAGAAGGGGGGTTGAATTGTGTTTTGAAAAATTGTTTCTTTTGTCTTAAGAAATAAAGAAATGCAGCGGATATGATAAACTAGACTAAGCACAAAACACAAATAAAACAGTGGGAGAGAGAGAGAGAGAGAGAGAAAGAACACACAGAAATTTTATACTGGTTCCTCTCACGAAACGAGAGTAGTCCAGTCCCCTTGCACTTCCAAGGTAGTTCACTATAATCACAAAGATTACACAACTAATGCTCAAGCACACAAGCAAGAGACTTCCTTGCTCTAAGTCACACAAGACGAAGAGACTTCCTTGCTTAAGCACACAAGCTTAAGACTTCCTTGCTCAAGTCACACAAGACTTAAGACTTCCCTGCTTAAGCACACAAGCTTAAGACTTCCTGCTCTAAGTCACACAAGACAAAGAGACTTCACAAACTAACTTAATACACAGATTAAGTAGGACTGAAAGTTCTAAGCAAGACTCTCTAAACACTAAACTCAGAGTCTGTAATATCAAAAGATATTTAACTTAGAATATAACACTAGAAAGAATAACACAATTCACAGCTTGATATGATTTGAATCTTTCTAAGTTCAGATGATCTTCCAGTAGTCTTCTCTCTATGAGGATGTCTTCTATTTATACTCTAGGTATAAAGACGTTGAGAAGAGAACCGTTGGTTGTACACTCTCCTTTTTGTTGACAAGACGGTTATACTCTTTGACAGGACCGTTGTACTATTGCATTGGTTATTAGCTATCTTTCTTCAGAGAGAGTTCTTCAGGATCTGATGATATCGTTTATTTGATCTTCTGAAGATGTACACACGCTTCAGACTGTGTTTCTTTCTTTGGCCTCTGAGGACTTCTTCAGAGGCTCTGATGCTTCCAGCATTATCAGAGCCTTAACACTTCAGACTGTGTCCTTCAGATGCCCAAATGATGATCTACGAGGATGATATTTTTACTTTGTTCCTGCACACTAAATCATTCATTAGTAATACCAATTGTCCATTTAATACCTTGTTATCATCAAAACTTAGGGTGTTTTATAAATAAAACTCATTTTGTTCCAACAATGGAAACCTATCTTTCACTGTAATCGCATTCAAAGTGCGATAATCCACACACATACGCCAAGTACCATATTTATTTTTGAGGAAGAGCAGAGGTGATGAGAATGGACTGTTACTTGGTTGAATCCATCCATTATCCTATAGTTTGTGGACATGTGACTAAATTTCTTGTTTCTGAATATGTGGATATCGATAAGGACAGACGTTAATTGGGGCAGAGTTAGAAATAAGAGGTATACCATGATCAGTAAAGCGTGGTGGTGGTAACTGTTTGGGTTCTTCGAACAAGGAGGCGAAACAGTTGAGAAGATTGATGTATTTGGGATTATCGTTTTTCAAAGAAAACGGTGGAGAGGATAAAACCTTTGGATCAGTAATGCTTAAGGAGAAATATTGGACCGTTGGCTCATTTTGGACTATTTTTTCCAAATGATGATATGATATACTAGTTGGGATTGGGCCGGATTCACCTTTTAATTCCACTTGTTGAGACCCATGCTGAAACTTCATAGTGAGGGCTTGGTAGTCCATGAGAATTGGCCCCAATGTTTTGAGCCACAGAGTACCAAGGAATATGTATCGCCCACTCAAATTTAAAGTGTATAAGTCCACTACAAAGAGATTTCCTTGAATTTCAATTTGCACCTCCTTGCACACTTGATTGCTCGTGTGTTCATTCTCATTCCCCACTACTACTTTCAATTATGGAGATGGGCTGTGAGGCAAGCCCAATGTACGGGCTACTTGGGTTTGAATGAAATTGAGGGTACTACCTCCATCAACTAACACATGTGTAGAGTGTTGGGCCACACTACCCAAAACTCTAATGGTTTGGGCTGTCTGAATTCCAAACATAGCATGATAGCTGAGTTGGGCTTCACTAGGTGGATCTAATAATGACATGAATTGCTCAGATTTTTCTTTACTAATTTCACCCCCTCCTATGTTTCTTCATCATCATCATCATCATCATCATCAATTAACAGAAGAAAATGTGCCTTACACCTATGGTTACGAGAAAATCTTTCATCACAGTTGAAATACAACCCCTTCTCTCATCGTTCCGATAATTCAGCAGCAGTTAATTGACGAAAACGAGTTTTGATAGTGGGATTAGGAAGGAGTGGTGGAACTGTTACCTTGTTCTGATTTGGGTCTGAACCAGGTTTCGCTGGAGCTGAGGACGACCCTTGCCATGGCGGTGACCGTGCTCTGGTAAATCGCAGCAAATCCCGTAACTTTTCCTCATGTAATCGAGCCAACCCAGAGGCTTGAGAGAGAGAGAGAGAGAGAGAGAGAGAGAGAGAGAGAGAGAGAGAGAGAGAGAGAGAGAGAGAGAGAGAGAGAGAGAGAGAGAGAGAGAGAGAGAGAGAGATGAAGGCTGTTGAGCCAACACCTCTCGCCGTATCTCAGGTTTCAATCCCGAAATGAAACAACTCAACAGATCTGGAGGTGACAACCCCACAATTCGATTCGCCAAAGATTCAAAATTGCTGAGATAATTCGCCACAGTAGAGGTTTGTTGAAGCTTAAACAATTTACCTCTTGGATCGTCATAAGCGGTGGGTTTGAATCGAAGCTCCAAGGCTTGGAGGAAATGATTCCACAACACAATTTGGTCGTTCTTGTACATCCATTGATACCAAGCTAGGGCTGCGCCATCCAAGTAAAAGGAAGCCACCGTAATTTGTAACACCCCACTTAATCTACCCGACAATTCGCGACCAAACAACAAATAAGTTCAAGTAAATCAAGTAGAGCATTACATGGATAAATTTAAAACCAACAATAGTATTTCATACAATGCAAAACATGCTTAAAACGATCATCGCAGCGGAACAACATAAACATGTCATCATTCATTTATCATCGTGATTATAGTTCAAATCATAAACATAATCATTAACCGAATAATTCACCAACATAAGGTCATCAAGGTAAAATAAGTAATTGGCATAACGCCTTACATCAACAATTAAGCAAAGTCAAATACGACACTAGGCATAACCCAAAATAAATGATCCCGACATGGTGTTACAACCATTAGAGCAACAAACAAAGGTAATGATAACATGGATTAGATAAACTGACTCCTCACCCAAAAGCACTAGCACGAGTACTAAACAAGCCTCCTAACACGAGCGCTAATCCTCAACTTGAGAATCTGAATCGCCCAACGAAAGTTAGATATATATAACCGACAAATAATAAATGAAAGCAATGCACTATCATTTATCTCAACAACATCATATATCATCATATACAATATATATATCCTACTCATTTACTCCTCATACCATACGAACAACATCAATGATAAGATAACGTCATTTCTCCATTAAATATACATATATCAATTCACATTCATCATCAAAGAGATAAGGACATTCTTCCATTAAATGCACATATATCCAATTACCAATCATCAATCACATAATTAATGTTCACCTTCCTAATGCAACTAATGTCACCTTCCATGTTATGTCCCTAGACACAACTACATGCATGCGATACCATCCATCATCAATTTCGGATACAAGAATCCGGTTCATCATCTATTTTGATCATCCATTAGACACGACATATGAATGCATGAAGTGTCATCAACATCATGTACATATACATATAAATCATCATCAATATTGCATGTAATATTACATGACTTCATCATCTCATCATCCATTGTTTTGTACATACACAAATACTCATCACATATATTCAATTCAATTCATCATCAATATCATCGTACATATCCAACAAGTATATGAAAATACTATCATCAATCATACACATTCATAAGGAACTAACAACTTATGTATCAACTCATCCTCATCATCAAACTCATCAAAGAATAAAACAATATCTGACTGTTCTCGCTAGCCCTCGTCTAGCGAGCAACTGGCGAGTACAAGTCAGAAGCTTGCCCATCAACTTGCGAGCTCTGGCGAGACCTAGCGAACACCTCGCTACTCCTCGCCTAGCGACCTACTAGCGAGTGGAAGTCAGAAGCTTTAGACTTCCTGGCGAGCCTTGGCGAGTCTCCTCGCTCGGTGAGCTTACCCAAAACTGGGTGCTCTATTCTCGGGTTGTCACAAATTCGACCACAAATTCATCAATTCGAGTTCCAGTTCCAAAAAGGTGTTTCATTTAAGTCACATACATTCTTATATTCATGAAAGTACAACTTATAACACATAAAAACATCCAAATCATCAACAATCAAAGATTTATCATACTTTTTATCAAAAACTCAAAGAACATATAAATTCATCAAAACATCCATAGATTCTCAATTTCAAAATCATCAACTTGTACTTTTAGCATCATAATACATATATAAAACGAACTCAACACAAAAGATAGCATTTTTGATTCATACAAGTTCATAAAAATCTTTCCAACACAAAATGAGTGAGAGGGTTTGGACAAAGAGAAATGTAATTTCTCCCCCCTCTTGATCACTCATTGATCATATATATCTACACTCTTACCTCTAGTCTTCTAGAAATTCTAGCCTCAATCTTCTTCTCTCACCTTTGTTCTTCTATGTTCTTCCTCTTCTCACCTTTAGCTCTTCTTTCTTTCTTTTCTCTCTCTTCCTCCACCAAAATTGTGACAAATGAAATCCTCTCTCTATTTTTCACTTTAAATACCTAGGTTAATTCTACCTGAGCCCAACTCTCACAAAAAGCCCAACTTCAATTAATTAACCAATTCTCACAAAACACTAGTTTACAAACTCATCATTTCCCCAAAATGCCACATAAGCTAATTAAAACAAAACACATATATGACAATTAAATAAACAACACAAAATAAATAAATAAGTAAAAATAAATAAATGCAGGCGTGATATAATTCGTTCTTCCTCTGGCGTGTTGTGATATGCAAAGAACTGTGAAATTTTGAAGATCCATCCATCAGGATCTGTTCCCTGAAATCTGGGTACAATGAGCTTCAAATGGGGAGGTTTACGAGCTTGGGTTACCTGTTCGGTTACTGGTTCCGGAGTACCAGTTTCCGGAGAACTCCGCTCCAAAGATTCAACCCGGTCTGTTACAAAATCGAGCTTGATGGTCATGGCTTCTTGGAATTTGTTTAAGAGCGTAGCGAGATCATCAAGCTTGTCACTGTTAGTGCGAGTCATGGTTTGGATATGACGGGGTTGACACTCTCAATGAAAGCATCAAATGATGTGATATGGAATCTCTGAATTATAAGGCTCAGAGTAACCTCCTAAGAATGAAGAGAGAAGAAAAGGATTATTTCAATGATAACTTTAAAATGATGCATTTAAAGGACTATATATATAATAGTCGTGTTTATTAGAAAGAGGTACTAGATCCTTCCTTACAATGTAATGGATAACAACCTAGTGGTGAGTCACACCATCTAGAACCTATTTGCTATCACTAGCTATCATCACAGAAATGACGTAGTCTTCCAGCTTCTTTGGAGGCTTGCTTACTCTTTTAATCTTTGGGTTATTAATCATTGGATCATTTATTGGGTTTTTTCCATTGGCATTGGACTGTGTCATATCATTTTCTTTCTCAACCGATTTTTTCTCATGCACAAGTGCCATTAAATGAGCTCATTACCATTTGCTTAAGGGCACCAATATCCTTACCATGTAGAAAAATCATTATTGATTTTGTTAGACGTTTTATTCTTTCAACATTTTTTTTTTCGAATGTCAAATTGTTAGTTGTTACTTGTTAGTATATTACATTATATGTTAGTTTTTCTCTTTGTCAAGACTTGAGTCTTGGACCTCCAACTTCTTTAACCCTTAGGACAACTAGTATAACCAATTGTGCTACCCCTCCCACCCATTCTTGCATCAAATATTCATCTCCCCTATTGTATTTATTACAGTAATATATTATTCCACCCTTTTAAGGTGGATAAGTGGGATGACCTGGGTTCGAACCCTGGCCCCCTGCATATAAATGCAACGTCCTACCAACTGAGCTAAGCTCATGGGACACCGTAATATATTATTCTAATTGTAAATTTTAAAAACTTCAATCTAATATACTTAGACCATATGCAATGGTGATGAAAATGGGTGTTGAATGTGGTGTAATGGTTGTGTTGAAAATGATGCAGAGGACGCGGAGAGAGAATCCGTTTTTGGATAAAGCAGGCCACGTGGCTGCTGCTGATTGGTTTGGTGGATTTTTATCCTTTGAACTCAATTATCTCATTGCAAATTAA
Source organism: Trifolium subterraneum (assembly GCA_951799995.1). NCBI lineage: Eukaryota > Viridiplantae > Streptophyta > Magnoliopsida > Fabales > Fabaceae > Trifolium > Trifolium subterraneum. The sequence continues at coordinate 27,037,651 of OX637466.1, forward strand.
TTTTTTATTTTTTACCAAAATTCGTGATTTTTTTTCTCTATAAATAGAGACTTGGTTCATTTCATTTGGACACAAAAAAAACCAAGTTTTTCACTATCTTAATCTATTATTATCTTTCTAATTAGTCTTTCTTTTGAAGTTTTAATCTTTTTTTAGTGAAATGGATCCCAATAACCCCAACAATTATCAAAACTCCAACAATCTATTTAAATAAATTTTGTTAAGTGTATTATTTTAATCGAAAATTATAATTTTATTTAATCATAAAAACAAAAATTTAAATTTAAATAAGAATATGAAATAGAAAGTGGTGGGGAAGGGTGTTGAATAGAAAAACCATTGGAGAGGGTAAAAGTTGAATGTGTGTTGAATGATTAGGTGGAAGAAAGAAAATGATGTGGAGTGTTAGGAAATGAAAAGGTAGTGTTGAATGTTTGTGACCATTTCACATGGTCTTATATTCATAACAAACTTATTCAATGTCTAACCCGAACAACGTCGGGTATCTATTTAAAAAAAAAAAAAAAAAAACCTATTTTAGTTAGCACCTACTGCTCCTCCAGATGTTTTGAACCAAATTAGCCGCTAAGGTAAGGGGGATAAGAATCCAAAATAGTGCAAAAGAAAAAGTTGTCTAAATAATCCAAACTAGTAAGAAAACCTGAGCAAGAATTAGATTCACGTTGTCAAAATATTTTACCCACGTTGCATGTCTATGCTGCTCTTAACTCGTGCCAATATTTTACCTATTTTTTCTACTTTTTTGAAGTCGTAAATTGAATGCCGATCCACATTATAATCATTGCTCTAGTAGTAGATTGAAAGAGTCACATTCTAGATTCATAAAAATATAAAAACGTGCCTTAATTGGCTATACTAATTAACATAATAAAATACATATTTTTCGTAGGCTACAATTGATCCCTCGTACACAAATATTTAAGAGCATAAATAAATTGATTCCAACTAATTTGTACTACTATTATCATGAGTTACAACGTGACATTGAATCCTTTTCTTTCTCTTCTCAAGGAAATTTTGAAGAGATCGCTTTACGGAAAAGCCATGTGAGGTATGCATTAATAATGCTCGAGGTTGCAATGAAAGGGATAGTGTTGGTGTTGATCCTTTGCTACCATTCTTTTCTTCCATTTCTTGACTTGCCAACCATATCATCACTCTAGCCTACAAATATTTAATTTCCACAATTAAAATAGACTTACTTATAAGGGTTTGTCTATTATATGCAACATTGTATATGTTAAAATAACCAAAAATAGTAACTATTTAATAAAAAACAACAATTATTTATTAAAAAGTAATACATTTAATATAAAATTTACAAGTTTCAAAAATTTATTATTTAAAACTTCTTAACATGTGCAAATTTGCACGGGATAGAAAAACCCTAATTATAAATATCTTATTAATGTAAAAATTAGATAAAGTATCTTCACTACAGATAAAGTATCATACACTATTATTGTTTTTGATACATAAATAAATTGCCCCACGAGTTAAATTAGTATACTTTGTCCTTGTATAATTATTATATACATCAATAATATGTTGTCACCTCAATCAATGAATATGAAAACACGCGAATTATCATATTCATTAACTAATGTAACAACGCATCATGAATGTATATGTATATAATTGTACACCGAAAGAGTATACTAATTAAACTCATTGCCATTATCATATTAAGGGTGCTTATGCATTGATCATTACATTACATATTGTTGTGAAGCGAGTAACACATTGTTCATATGTTTTATTTTTTTCATACGGGTAATTGTTGCATGCAATAAATTAGGAAAATAATTATTAAATGTTAATTATACATCGCCAAATTTTGTTCACAAATTAATTATCCAAAAAAAAAAACTTCACAAGGAAGATGAAATTTTTAAAGTTTTTTTTTTTTTTTTGACAAATGAAATTTTCAAAGATGGATTTTACGGATATGCATATTACCTGAAGTTCCTTTTCTTCAAACTTGTGGTGAGGAATGTTGAAAACAAGTTGCTTGTTTACGTTCAACCCCCCATTCCTATATAAAAAAAAAAAAGGTAACCAATTAAGAAAAAAATGATAAATGCAAGAAAAACTTCGATTGTTTCTTGAGAAAATTAATAACAAAAACAATAACAAATCAAAATAGATTAAGATGAAGGAAAAAAAAATCTGAATTAAAATCCCTTACATTGATTTATGGGATGATGAATCCAAACAAAAATTTCTCTTCATCGTGATGCCACTTTGGAACTCGAGCAATGCAATGTAATCTCTTATTCAGAAAGAAGAAACAATATTAATATAAGAAATGCTACATAGTGGAGAACATGTACAAAATATTTTGAGAAGACACATGCACTATATTGTTGATTAAATGCATGAGACATAGATTTCAAAGGTGATATATATAGTTGTCGGGGAAAATATTAAATAAATATTAAAAATAAAAGAGGAAGGTGAATTGAATGACTAGGCACGTGGGAAATGAGTTACACATGTCAAAAACTTTAGTATAGCATTGTAGCTCTCATTAGTTACGTACCATTGTATTGAAAATCAATTAACACCACACACACAGTAACTGATCAATGTGCATTTTCACATGCCTTCTATTTCATTGCAGCTATATTTGCTTACCCTTTAGAAGTGGAAATTACCCTAAATGGAAATTTTGCTTTCTTTGTGTAACCACACTCAATGCATTATGTCTTTTTTGTGTTTCCATTTCTTTCACGTGATGAAATTCATATCATAAAATCACACACTTTTACTTATTTTTGCTGACTAAAATGCCCTTTTACTTCTTTTCTTTTGTATATTTCACCGCAACTTTTTTATGTACTATTGGGACCAAAGGAATCAAAGAGTAAAACACATGTACAGCGTTTAATTAAATTTCCAACCACTTAAGACAATTATATATGTGGCGATCTATTTTTTTGTACAATGTAAGCTTCTTTGTTTTTCTTCTTTTGCCCATTACTCTTTTTTATTCTAACTTTTTTGGCCTCTACTTTTAAGACTGCCGAATCCAATTTATAACCAAATTCATATCCAATTTTAAAAACCGGTTAATTGCGTTTTGGTTTTATAATCAAATCCATTATTTTTTTATTTGGATATCCATAACCAATTAATGGATGACCATAACCAAATTTTATGTCCAAATTCCTTAAAGTTCAAATTCAAATCAATTTTTTTTCCGGAAAAATCGGAAACTTTTTTTTAAAAAAAATCGAAAATTTTTTTCCAAATAAAATATCGGAACTTTTTTCCGAAAATACATCGGAAACTTTTTTTCCAAAAAAAACTCCGGAATTGTTTTTATCTGAAATCAAAATTTCTTCCCCCGAAAAAACCGGGAACTTTTTTCCGGAAAAAGATCGGAAACATTTTTTTCTAGAAAAAACTCCCGAAGTATTTTGATCATAAATCGAGAACTTTTTCCGAAAAAAAAAATCGAAAGTTTTTCCGGAAAAAAGATCGGAATTTTTTTTTCCAGAAAAAACTCCGAAAGTGTTTTTATCTGAAATCGGGAACTTTTTCCCGAAAAAATTGAAAGTTTTTCCGGATAAAACTCCGGAAGTTTTTTTATCTGAAATCGAAATTTTTCCCGGAGAAAATTGGAAACTTTTCTCCGAAAAAAAATCGAAAGTTTTTCCAGAATAAGTTCGGAAACTTTTTTGCCCAGAAAAAACTTCGAAAGTGTTTTTATCTAAAATCAAAATTTTTCTCCCGAAAAAATCAGGAACATTTTTTCAAAAAAACCGAAAGTTTTTGCGGAAAAAAATCGGAAAATTTTTTCCGGAAGTGTTTTTATCTGAAATCAAAAAAATTTCCACGAAAAAATCGGGAAGTTTTTCCCAAAAAAAACGAAAGTTTTTGCGGAAAAAAGATCGGAATTTTTTTCCCAAAAAAACCGGGAACTTTTTCCCCGAAAAAGATTGGAAACATTTTTCCGAAAAAAATCTCGAATAATTTTTGTCATGAAAAAAACATCGGAATCGAAAACTGAATTTTTAAAAACTGGAATTTTTACATTAAAACCAGTTATTAAACCAAAAACCGGTTTTGAAAAGCAAAAACCAGTTATAAAAGTGGTTATGGACATAACCAGTTTTATAACTAGTTTTGTAAAAACAAAACCGGTTATGATATTTGGTATTAATGTCCGGTTATAATAAATGATTATGGATTCGCTATGGACGGTTATTTTGGATTATCCAAGATGCTCAACCCTAACAAGAAGTACGAATCCTCAATGAAAACAAAGATAGAACACTCCAAAGGCACTCTCGGACTACACCGAGAGCAACCAACCCCAAATCACCTAACGGTCAGTAAGGAGAGAAAGAGCAAAAACAAGAAAAGATGACAAAGGCAAGCCCAAATCCCCCAAAACCACCAGATTCCATAAAAACCACCACACAATACTCTAACAGTTCCAACACAAAATAGGTTGCACCTCCCACTCATAAAAAGAGCAGGGGCTAGCAGGATTTTTGACCAGATACCACTTCCAAGAAAAAAGTTTCACCCTATCAACCAGGTATTCAACCGATGAAGACCCCCCATTAAAAATTAAGTCATTCCGAAAATTCTAGATCGACCAAATAACAACATGCCAGATTAACAACCACCCTATGTGAGCTCTCCTACCAGTACCCATACTATGCAATCTAACACAATTAATAGAATAAAATGAAATTATCCTGGGAACACAAGCTTATTTCACCCAACCAATCAACTTTTATCCAGGGAAGACAACTTGTCGATGGGGTTGTGGCAGTCAATGAAATTATAGACATGGCCAAGAAGTCTCGAAAGGAGTGTTTGATTTTTAAAATAGACTTTGAGAAGGCATATGACTCTATCAGCTGGAGTTTTCTTGAATATATGATGCATAGCTTTGGCTTTGGTGTGCGGTGGCGCAGGTGGACCAGGGCATGCATTTTCAGTGGAAATCTTTCGATCTTAGTTAATGGGAGTTCAACGGAAGAAATTAATATTTAGAGAGGGATAAAGCAAGGGGAAAGAAATTAATACGCCTCTGGCTCCACTTTTATTCTTGTTGGTGTTCGAGGGATGCGCAACTGTTAGGACTGCAGAGCAAAGAAACCTTTTTACAGGGTTTAAGGTGGGTAACACTAGGATGTCTGTTTCACATCTCCAGTATGCCGACGATACCCTCTTCCTCGGGGAAGCCATAGTGGAAAATCTTTGATTGATTAAAGCCATCCTTCGAGGATTTGAACTTGCTTCGGGACTCAAGGTCAATTTTGGTAAGAGTAAAGTGTAACACCTTAACCCCTTAAGCGCGTATTTATTAAATATAAACAAATAAACACTAAGAAAATTAACGCATTACATGGGAAATTAAAAACGAAAACATGCATTCAAGACATTTATCATGCTTATGGTTTGAAAACGACATCGAAATGCAATTCGATTACCATATATATATTCATCATCATGTTAATCGCAAAATATTCAAAGTTACATCACACGCAACCGGTTCATCACACTAATGTTATAATTACAAGATAGCAAGGTCATAAAGTCAAAGTTATAAACGAGTTCAAGCGAATACCCGACTCGATGTTACAACTATTGATACACTGGAAAATGTGCTATTTATTTAGTTAATTTACTATTATATTTCAATTATTTTTATAATGATTTCGAAGTTTTATATTATGAATCGTTACTAAATGTTCTTATTTTATATAAACAGATAAAAATTAATCGAATTGAAGAAATGAGCGAAAACGAACCAAAAAGAGACAAAAAGGGGCTGCAAATAACAACCCACCACTAAAGGACAAGAAGCCCACTACATGATAAAACCAACCAAGCAGGCTGGCGCACGCCAGCACATGCCTAACGGTCGCGACACCATCACAAACAGCTTGTGGCGCACGCCACAAGCCTTGGAGAGGAAGAAAAGATCCTGGCGCACGCCAGACATCCAACGGTGCAAAATTGCAGTGAGTTTTATCCCACATCGGTCAAATCAAACTTTGGTTCCTCATATTTTAGTATAAATAGGTCCCTTTCCTCCACATTCTAAACAGACAACTTTTAACAATTGACTTGTAAAACAAGCACACCACATGGGTTGAGAATTGCACCGCATTTTGTCCCACATCGGTTAACACAAACAATTGGTTTCTCATATTTTAGTATAAATAGGTCCCTTTCCCCAATATTCAAAAGAAACAACTTTGAACAATTGACTTGTAAAACGAGCACACCACTCGTATAGTCGGTTGGAGAAATAGTACTCAGGCCTTAGTGCGGGAACTCTTTCTCTTAAGTTGAATTTTATTTTCTTTTGTACCGCCATTATACTTGGAGTTTACTCGGGTTCTTATTTTATTATTTTCTTGTTTTATTTTCTTTATTGTTTTATTTATTTATGCTTTATTTACTTATTTGCTTTATTTTTTTATTTCCTGTTTATTTATTTATTTCGTCTTTAGTTATAGTTATGTCTAGCTAATTTTATATTGCTAGGATGTGTAATTAGGAGCTCGTAGGGGTTCGGTAGTTAGTTCGCGCGCCTGTTTTTAACAACCGGTTTTTAATAATACGTTTCATAATCTGTCATGAGAGTGAGGATTATTTAAGGCATAAGCCAACATAGACGAGAGTTGAGGTATATAGCGGATAGTAAAAACCGAGCATTAATTCTAGAATCCACGAGAGCTATTTAGGATTAATGAACTAATAGATTTCTTAGGCAGTTTTTAATTTAACGATGATTATAATTTGTCACGAGAGTGAGAATTAATTAAAGTAAAAATCAATATAGCGAGAGCATGAGATTTCTACTAGATAGTAAAAACTGAACATTGATTCTGATTCGGAAGAACACCAGTTAGGATTAGAGTTAATTAAATTATATTGGTTTTCAAAAAGTACTTTATTAGCGGATGTGAGAACGAGAGTTAAACATCACCTTTATAATCTACAATACTAGTCAAGATTTGCGAGAGCTGAGATTAGTGTTTTTAAATCAATATAGTTTCGAAAACTATCCCTTTTATCAAAGCGTGAATTAAGAATGAACCCTTCGAAGCAACTAAGAGCTCATCCTAGTAATACGCTTTATTATTTTAAAATCCAAAAAAAAATACTTTCTTTTATTTATTTAAAAAATTCAAAAATATTTTACAATTCAAAAACCCTCTATTCTACTATTTAGCCTTAGATTTACAAAGTAACATTAGATAACGGTAGGTCGACTTTTGGTCTCTGTGGGATCGATAATCTTATATAACTACACGATAATTCTGTGCACTTGCAGAAATATCGCATCAAGTTTTTGGCGCCGTTGCCGGGGAACAATTAAGTCGATATCGTAACTCCAGTGTTACACCGTAGAGACTAAGGCAATTTTTATTTTATTTTATTTTCCCGAGCGTCTTCTTAGAATAAGACGCCAAACACAAGAACATCGTACTAGTGACGAACTTCCCGATCGTAATAATCATATTCCCGAAGAGGTGGTTAAACCAGAAATGGCTGAACTACCTCTAAATCGACCATTACGGTCTTACGCTATTTCTTCGCAAGAAGAACCGCATAATAGCATCGCTGCCCCCGCTATTGAAGCAAACAATTTCGAGCTTAAACCTTCATTGTTGTCTATAGTACAACAAAACCAATTCTCCGGAAATCCCGCGAACGACCCTAATCTACATTTGTCCATATTTTTGCAATATGCTGATACTGTCAAAGCTAATGGTGTCAGTCCCGAAGCTATAAGACTTCGTTTATTCCCGTTCTCATTACGAGATAGAGCTAGAGCTTGGCTCCAGTCTCTACCATCCAACTCAGTCACCACATGGGTTGAGTTAAAGAAAGTCTTTCTAGCTAGATATTTCCGACCTAGCAAAACTGCTAAACTTAGAGCCCAAATTATTGGATTTAAACAAAAAGACAACGAGTCTCTTTTCGAAGCATGGGAAAGATACAAAGACATGATTAGGCTATTCCCACATCATGGACTCCAAGAATGGTTAATTATCCACACATTTGACAATGGTCTCTTGTATAACACAAGATTGACAATAGATGCCGCAGCTGGCAGCGCACTAATGGATAAAGACTTCAATGGAGCTCATCAGCTTATTGATAACATGGCTCAAAACCACTACTATTGGATATTTGAATTGGCCGCATTTTGCTAAAGAGTATACTTTTGTAAAGAATCAGCGATGAGATATTTTCCTAAAGATGTTCTGACATTTTAGGAAACTTTATGTATGGTTCTGATTCTTGATTAATGTGTGTTCTAAGCCCAAAGTGGAGTTCAGCCCGTGTTGCTTGGAGTATATATATGAAGAACGAAAAACCCAGTAGGGTTATCAAAGCCGTCATTGAAGAATAGCATTCTAGGGTTTTGGGTCTTATTCTATTTTGTGAGCCTTTCTTGTGGATTCTATAACACAAGCTAAGGACTGAATTTGTGTGTGTGTTAGTTACTCCTAAGCTTCTAAGTACGGAGGAAACTTGTTGTTTTGAAGTGTGTCTTCGCAAACATTATTGTGTAACTGTAATCACTGTGCGTGATAGTTGGAGGTGAGATGGGATCTCATACTTAGGAGTTCTTAAGTAGAAGTTGCACAGGTAGGTGTCTAGGATATAAGTTGTAAACGAGGCGTTTACTGAGGGCTTAGATCTAGCACTACATTAGTGGATTTCCTTCCTGGATTGGTATCCCCCAGAGTAGGTTCGTTTATGCCGAACTGGGTTAACAAATCATTTGTGTCCTTTATTGTTTTCTGTCATTTAAATTATATTTCCTGCTGCTTCGCTTAAGGTTGGAACATTGGTTACAACATTTTGTTCACCAAAGTGTTGGAACACTGTATTCAACATTAGTTCCTGGACGTGCCAAATTTCAATTGGCATCAGAGCAGGCACCCTGTTCTGGATTGGGTGAGATTCAGGGCGTATACATCTGGTAGAAATGGAGAAAGAAGGAGGGTTCGTGAATAGACCTCTGTTGGAACAAAATATGTGTTAATACACACCCTTAAGTTTTGATGATAACAAAGTATTAAATGGACAATTGATGGTACTAATGTTTAAATTAAGTGTAGGAGAATTCAACGTTTAATCAAGAGCACACTTAATTTAAACTCTGATGAAACAAATGGAAGTCTGAATATTTAAGACTCTGAAAGAGTTCAGATGCTACAACGTGGTCAGAAGCTATACAAAGTTCAGAAGCTAAAAGTAGATCAGAACGTCTGAAAGCTGTTCAGGGACTCAGAGGAGTTCAGAAGCTCAAGGATGTTCAGAAGCCTACAAGAGTTCAGAGGCTGTCTGAGAGTCATAAGTCATTCAGAGGATGAAGGCGTTCAGAATCTGAATTACTAAAGACTATCAGAGGCCAACCATTCAAAGACCAATCAGACTCCAAGTTATCAAAGGTTCATCAGAAGCAAAGGGAATTCCCAGTCATCAGAGGGCTACATCAACTACAACTTATCAAGCCTGATGACTTGTTCTAAGGTCAACTAAAATGCAACGGTCACAAAGGATGTGATCCCTCTCTCTAGGAGCTAGTTGTACCTTATAACTGTACCATTGGACAGATAACAAAGGTGAAGCTTCTCTGCAAAGGAAGACGTGGCTTTACTCAACGGATCTTCATTGTCTACAGCTGTCCAAGTTGCAACGGGAATTTCTCCAACGTCTCAATGTCTTTCTCAACTCATATAAATATGCCAAAGGAAGAATTGAAGACTAGCGCTCAATATTAGATAAAATCTCTCAGAAGAAAGTGAGCATTTGAATTGTAATAGATAATATCTCTCAAATGAAGTGGGCATAGAAACTAGCTTAGAGCCTCTGAAGTTATTATGTTTGTAATAAGTTTTAAGCTCTTAAGTTAGTAGTAAGTCTTCTGCTTAGTGTAGAAGCGAGTAAGTCTTCTGCTTAGTGTAGAAGCAAGAAAGTCTTCTACTTAGTGTAGAAGCACGCAAGTCTCAGTCTTAGTGATTAGAGCAGTGAAGTCTTGAGCCTGAGTGCTTGAGCAAGGAAGCCTCTGATCTTGTGTGATCAGAGCAAGGAAGTCTCTCTGTCTTGTGTGACTTAGAGCAGGAAGTCTCAAGCTTGTGTGCTTGAGCAAGGAAGTCTTTGATCTTGTGTGATCAAAGCAAGGAAGACTCTATAAGTCTTGTGTGACTAAGAGCAGGAAGTCTTGAGCTTGTGTGCTTGAGCAACTATTGTAATCCGTGTGATTATAGTGGAACTCTCTTGGAAACAAGGGGACTGGAGTACTCTTAATTTGTGAGGGGAACTAGTATAAATTGTTGTGTGTTCTTCTCTCTCTCACTCTCTCATTTACTCCTTAATCATTCATAACGCCATAAGTTAATTGTGTAAATAATCCGCCGTGCTTTAAAGACTCTGAAAAGATTTAAACATCTTGAAAAGTTTTTAAATATCCAAAACACAATTCAACCCCCCTTCTTGTGTTTTCTCCACGCTCCTTCAATTGGTATCAGAGCTCCGGTTCTGTTGGTAAATCACTTAACCGTGAGACAGTCAAGATCCAAAGGAGAAAACCTCCATGGCTCAAAACATGGATACGTGGAAGCAGAAGCTACATCAACAAGTTGCTGATCTTAGCAAGAAATTTGAAGATGAAATGAGCTTAAATGAAGATCTGATCAACAATCAAAATCCTTCCACTTCAGGGGCTAATCAAACTTCTGGTATTGGCTCTACAGCTACTACTCTGTGCCTCATTAGTGATGATAATGAAAGCATTCAGTGGGTCACAGTAAATGGCTTGTTAGATCAATATGAGGAGTTTAGGATGGAGGAAAATGAGAGCATTGAGAAAATGAACATAAGGTTTCAAGCTATTACAAGCAAGCTTGAAGAGCACAACAACAAACTCAGCAACAAAGAGCTTGTAAGCAAGTTGCTGAGAAGTTTGCCTCTGAACTGGAATGATATTCCAAATACTATAGAGGAAACTAAAGACATTAATTCAATGAGTTCTGAATCATTGATTGATGTACTCAGAGTCTATAAATTGGCTCTGAAGGATATGCAAGAGTTGAACCGTGAAGAAGCAGAAGCATCAAGGAAAGGAAAGCAAGCATTGGAGCATGAAGATCTTGTTGAAGCACCTGATGAGGAGTATCTTCAAAGTCTTTCAAGAAAAAATTCAAAGATGGTACAACTTCAAAAAGAATGGAGAAAGACTAGCTAAAGGAATGACAACATGGAATGTACTAGACAACTTCTCTGAAGATGAGTCTGAAAGAGCTCCAAGAGCTGAAGGATCAAGTTCTGAAGATGGCTCAGACTCTGAAGACTCAGGCTCTGATGAAAAGTCAGAACCTGAGAGCAAATAAAGTATCCAGAGAACAATGAATCAGGTATATTCTAGTCTTTCCAAAGCTAAATTGATCAAGCATCTTAACAAGACCTTACTTAAACTCTCTAACAGTCAGCAGAAGTATAAAAAGCTTAAAGCAGATTATGAGAATTTAAGTAAGCAGGCAAATCACTCTGAAGGTCCTATTCAAAAAGATTTTATTAAAACAAAAGACCTTGAGAATGATTATGCTATATGTTACAAACCCCTTGAACACTCTCTAGTTCTCAAAGAGTACTGTAACATAAATGCTGATGAAAATAAAATTGTTTCCATGCTCTGCAACCTTAAGACCAACAATACTAATGGGATTGGATACTCTAGTAGTAAAACACTAGAGGAACCAAGCTCATCAGTTATTGATGGAAGCTTCTCACTTCCAAATCTTTACACTACATTTGTATCTGATAGCACTCAGATGAAACAAATGAAGGATGAAGGTTTGGCAACTAACAGTCTAGGACCCTCAAGTAAGTGGGTACCAAGAGACAAAATTGTTTACTTGATTGCAGGTGAAGGTAAGACTCTGAACCTTCCAATCACATGGATGCATGTGACTGTGAATGGAAGAAGATCAATTGTGCATAGAAGGCACATCCTTGAAGAGTCAGATGGAGAAGAAGATGAAGAAGAATACATAAGGAGCAGGAGGGAGCATGAAGAACTTGAAGCTTGCTTTGAAGATGATAACAACTCAGTGTGGTGGAGTGATTGCTCTGGTTATGACTCTGACTACACCTAATCAAGAAAGCTTCAATGCAAGGTAAGTATGCTTAACTCCTGAATGACATATTCAGAGAAATAACTCTAAAAGGTTGAAAATACCTTCTTAGGATACACTGTGTTCAGTACTAAAAACCTTGAAAAATCCTGTCTGAACATACTTTCTTGTGTCCTGAAAAGACTTGCTTTTCAGCCTCTGAAGTTCTTCAGGTTTCAGCATCTGAAGAATCTCAGACTCTGAGAAATGTTTTAACCTCTGACAGTTAAGCCTCTGAATATAAAAATAAATTGGAAACGTTTAAGTATTTTTACTAAGACGTTTTGGCGCGAAAGAGACAACACGCATACACGTTCTGATTTGTTTGAACACAGTTAATGATTAGTCTGTTTTATTTTCCTTAATGTATTGTGTGTTTTTAATTTGTTTTATGTTTTCCAAAAACTCTTAAACACTCACCTTACAAACTATTGCTCTTCAAAGCTAGAACAAACCCTATCTATCACTTTAGCATCTTCCACATCCTAACCTTCTGAAATGGCATCTACTTCAACACCAATTCCGGATTCCTTGTTTATTTTTCCTGATAACTTTCCGATCAACACCATTGCTTGCAAGGACATGTTTTCTACAGATTTATCTCTCAAAATGGAGGGAAAATCTCTGAACCTGGTTATGGAACAACCAGTGGACTTTGATAGTTTGGAAAAGAACCATTTTGATGTCCTAAAATTCTTCTCTAATCACAAAGGGAGCTTTAGGTACATGAATTTATTAAATGGTCCAATCTATCCTACTCTGGTGAAAGATTTCTGGATTAGAAGCAAGGTGAGGGCTGTTAAAGATTATTACAAGCATCTAGCTGCAAGGAGGAAAGAAAAGCCTGAAAATGAAGACAAGACTCCTGAAGAGTTAGGTCTAAGAGTCATTGAAGAAACTGAAGTGCACTCTGTCGTGTGTGGATTTGAAGTAATTCTCACTGCTTCAAACTTGGCTAAGGTGTTATCCATTCCAAATGAAGGCATCTACTACACCTTTAGTCGCAATGAAGCACAAAACTCTATGTTTCTGAAGACTATGACAAGACAATGCTACGTCAAGGGGACAAGCTGTGAGAGCAACAAGATAGGTGATCTGAAGCCCACTCAGCAGATGATAGCCAAAATCATGTCAAGTTCCATTTTTCCAGGAAGTGAGAATCCTGATCATTTGTCATGGGATCATAGACACTTTGTCTATTTTCTCACAAGGAAATATGATTTAAATTGGGCTAAATACATCTTTGATCACCTATGCACATATGTGCTCTTATCTCAAAATCAGGCCAAGTCTGATATACATGTAGTCTACCCAAGGGTCCCCAGTGAGATTTTCTATCAGTGTGGAGTAATAGATATAATCAAAGCTGCTGGTCATGACTACTTGTTAAGAGAATGCAGAGCTTCCACTTTTTCTGCTCATTCACTAGCTTTCATGAACCTGATGTCAGAACATGAAGAACAACCTTCAGAATCTCTGGAATATCAGTCTCACTCATAACCTTCCTTGGTTAAGAAATGGAACATTGGCATGCCTACAATCTCTTGTGACATTGTCAATAAGTATATTCAACTATTGGACAACCTAGGAGAATGATTTGAGACTGAGAAGGTTGAGCTGAAAAAGAAGAGAAGAAGGTTAGTGAAAGCATATAAAGTCAAAGGCTCAAAAAGTGATGATGAACCTCTCAGCGTCAGACAAAGGAAGCTTATCAAGAAGTCTGAGGAAAAGATTAATGAAATCTCAGAACATAACAGCTCAGGTGATGTATCTAAACCTGTTATTGCTACTACTCAAGACATTCAGTTAACCTCATCATCAACCCAACTCACTCCAACTCTAAACCAAACAGGTTCTGAAGATAATTTCACCTTGACACAACGTATATCAGAACCTGTCAAATCAATTCTCCCTGAACCAGTCTTTATCAACATTTCTTCATCATCATCCTCGTCTGATTACAACCCTAATGAGTTAGATGAGATCCTAGCTAGCCTTGAACATCTAAAAGACAAGACCAAGTCATCTATAACTAAAAAACTTGTAGACTCTCACCCACTCAAACACCAAACTCCATCTAAACTCCAATTCTCTGAACATATTGTTTCAGAAGAAAACTTGAATCACCCTTCATCAAACCCTGCTGAGGCTATGATAAATGAACTTCTTTTAGAAGATTTTCATTTCAAAGACTTTGTCCAAACCAATCCCAGTTCTCAATTCATCAACACACCTTTATCAAATGAACCTCATCCCACCCAATCAAACAATCCTGATGTCTTGGGCAATTGTAATGACTTACTTAAACAGATACATGGTCTTTATGATCTAAGGCAAACAGATATGTCTTCATCTGAGTATGCTTCTCAATGGATAAGTCTGACAGAGGAACTGGTGAAAGAAGTGCACAATCTTCAAAAGGCAGCTATGGAAGAACAAAAGATGTTTGACAAAGGGAAAACGATCAATGCTGATAAGGACATTCATAATCAAATGGACACAGAGATGAATCATCCTGAATCCTCTGCTGCAAGAGAAAAGGTGGATGATCTGAATGTCCCTCCTCAAGACAGTCTGAAGGGTGATCAAACAAATCATCAGTATCTAAGGAATCCCTTCTATGAAGATGATATCAGAAGGATTGAAGCAAAAGTAGACAAGTTTGTGGGATTGATGGAAGAAGTAAATGCCAATCAGAAAAACATCATGTCAACCCTAGCATGTCTCTGTAGTCAATCTCAACCTTAGGACTTGTCTAATTGTTCATATAACTTTATAATTGATAATTTGCAAAGCATTCTGATTAGGTTAACACCTTTGCTTAGATTAAAATTCCAATTGATAACATACCTATTCACTATGTTTATCTGAATGAGCAAGCTGTTAATTATGTTTGGTATGTCATTTGTTTGTCTGTTTTTAACTCTTTAGATGATTTCTATCTTGCAAAATAATCTTTCAAACACTTGAATTTCATTCACTTTTCATAATTACAATATGTGGATAGTCTTAAGATATCAAATTACAAAACAAGAGAAGGCATAAAAATAAGAAATCAAATAAGCCAAAGTAATGAATGTTATTTCATTAAGAACATAAGTTCTGTATTACAGGCAAAATTTCTAAGAACTATCTTCTGGATGCTCTAAAAGGTCATGTTTGTGGTTACAAACCTACATGACCTTTGCAGAGGGGAAAGGTTGAACTTTTGGCCGAAGCCATTCAACTCACAGTCCTTCTTGAAGAAACCAACTCTGTTGCATCAGTTTGGTTTTCCTCAGGAAGAGACTCCTGCCCCTCCAGAGCCTTGGATATCAGTTTGATTTTCTTCAGGAAGATATGTCTTCAGAACTTGAAACAGTCAGAGTCCAAAGATTTCTCTTCAGACTCTGAACTGAGTTCTTCTGTGACAGACGCTGGCTTTGTTTCCATTGGTTTCTTCTTATGTTTTCTCCTATCTTGACAGACTCTCAGTGAAACTACTTTCTTCTTCTCTGAGCGTTTCATTTTCTCTCTCAAGAGATCTAACAATAACCTAAGATTACTCTGTGTGAGTAAAATGACTAGGTATCTCTCTCCTTTTATAAGCAAAATTCAATTGCCGAATAATTAATGTGTACAACCACTTCTGATTTGATGGCATTGAAAGTTGAATTTCTATTAATTGCTTATATTACCTTTTTGATAATAACAAAAGGGGGAGAAAGAATATTGGTAAATCAATTGTTGGAAGAAGCGAAATTACTTGGCTTTTTAGGGCCTTGTAGTGCTTCAGAGAGAGAACGTAGGAGAGTGGTCAAAATAGTAGCATGAGGTACATGCTGTGTTATGACAATCTGATCTTTGAGGATTTCAAAATATTGTACTAAAGAGCTCTGAACTGTTTTCGAATTTTTTGTTCAGACTCTGAGCTATTTTCTTTGAAAAGATTTTTTTAAAGCTCTGAACTGTTTGAAAATATTTTGAACTCTGAAGCTGTTAATGATAACCATCAGAACCAAGTGTGTATGTAGAAGTCTTTAAGCGCCTCTGATTCTATTTTGTTATTCAATTTAAATATTGCTTCATCTTGCATCTGCATTAAGGGCTTAATTTTCAAGGAGAATGCATTTATTAATTGAAGTTTATTATTCATAGTTAGTTCTTGAGTAAGGGTGCAACTTTACTCAAAGATTATCACACTATGGAAAGAAGAAGCTTGCAAACCTTGTTCTTTACATAGTGAAATATGAATAATTTAAGTCATATAATAAAGTATTTCTGAAACTGATTAAAATTAACTATGGATACAAAATAGGGGGAGCTTACAAACCTAACCCTATGGGTTATCAGACTTAGGGGGAGCTTGCAAAACTCAGAGGCTAATGTCAACATAGCTGATTTTTATCAACAACAATTGTATTTAATACTTGTGTTTGTCATCATAAAAAAGGGGGAGATTGTTGGAACAAAATATGTGTTAATACACACCCTTAAGTTTTGATGATAACAAAGTATTAAATGGACAATTGATGGTACTAATGTTTAAATTAAGTGCAGGAGAATTCAACGTTTAATCAAGAGCACACCTAATTTAAACTCTGATGAAACAAATGGAAGTCTGAATATTTAAGACTCTGAAAGAGTTCAGATGCTACAACGTGGTCAGAAGCTATACAAAGTTCAGAAGCTCAAAGTAGATCAGAACGTCTGAAAGCTGTTCAGGGACTCAGAGGAGTTCAGAAGCTCAAGGATGTTCAGAAGCCTACAAGAGTTCAGAGGCTGTCTGAGAGTCATAAGTCATTCAGAGGATGAAGGCGTTCAGAATCTGAATTACTAAAGACTATCAGAGGCCAACCATTCAAAGACCAATCAGACTCCAAGTTATCAAAGGTTCATCAGAAGCAAAGGGAATTCCCAGTCATCAGAGGGCTACATCAACTACAACTTATCAAGCCTGATGACTTGTTCTAAGGTCAACTAAAATGCAACAGTCACAAAGGATGTGATCCCTCTCTTTCTAGGAGCTAGTTGTACCTTATAACTGTACCATTGGACAGACAACAAAGGTGAAGCTTCTCTGCAAAGGAAGACGTGGCTTTACTCAACGGATCTTCAATGTCTACAGCTGTCCAAGTTGCAACGGGAATTTCTCCAACGTCTCAATGTCTTTCTCAACTCATATAAATATGCCAAAGGAAGAATTGAAGACTAGCGCTCATTATTAGATAAAATCTCTCAGAAGAAAGTGAGCATTTGAATTGTAATAGATAATATCTCTCAAATGAAGTGAGCATAGAAACTAGCTTAGAGCCTCTGAAGTTATTATGTTTGTAATAAGTTTTAAGCTCTTAAGTTAGTAGTAAGTCTTCTGCTTAGTGTAGAAGCGAGTAAGTCTTCTACTTAGTGTAGAAGCAAGAAAGTCTTCTGCTTAGTGTAGAAGCACGTAAGTCTCAGTCTTAGTGATTAGAGCAGTGAAGTCTTGAGCCTGAGTGCTTGAGCAAGGAAGCCTCCGATCTTGTGTGATCAGAGCAAGGAAGTCTCTCTGTCTTGTGTGACTTAGAGCAGGAAGTCTCAAGCTTGTGTGCTTGAGCAAGGAAGTCTTTGATCTTGTGTGATCAAAGCAAGGAAGTCTCTATAAGTCTTGTGTGACTAAGAGCAGGAAGTCTTGAGCTTGTGTGCTTGAGCAACTATTGTAATCCGTGTGATTATAGTGGAACACTCTTGGAAACAAGGGGACTGGAGTACTCTCAATTTGTGAGGGGAACCAGTATAAATTGTTGTGTGTTCTTCTCTCTCTCACTCTCTCATTTACTCCTTAATCATTCATAACGCCATAAGTTAATTGTGTAAATAATCCGCTGTGCTTTAAAGACTCTGAAAAGATTTAAACATCTTGAAAAGTTTTTAAATATCCAAAACACAATTCAACCCCCCTTCTTGTGTTTTCTCCAGGCTCCTTCAACCTCCTCTTTTGGATGGAACTAATTATGACTACTGGAAGTCTCGTATGGAAGCTTTTCTGAAGTCTATTGACAGCAAAACAGGGAAGGAAGTTCTAATTGGATGGGAACCACCAGTATTACAAGACAAAGATGGAAAGAATCTGGAAGAACTGAAGCCTGAAAGTGAGTGGTCTAAAGAGGAAGATGAATTGGCTCTTGGTAACTCAAAAGCATTGAATGCACTGTTTAATGGAGTTGACAAAAATATGTTTAGACTAATTAAACGTTGCAAAGTTGCTAAAGAGGCTTGGGAAATCTTGATAACCACTCAAGAGGGAACATCTAAGGTAAAGAATTCTAGACTACAGATGCTCACTACAAAGTTTGAAGAACTCAGGATGAAGGAGGATGAAAGTGTGCATGAATTTAATATGACTATTCTAGATTATGCCAACACCTTTGATGCTCTAGGTGAGAAGCTTTCAGAAGAGAATATGGTGAGGAAAATGCTAAGATCTTTACCAAAGAAGTTTGATATGAAAGTCACATGCATTGAAGAGTTTAGAGAACTGGACACTATTAAGCTTGATGACTTGGTAGGTTCGCTTCAAACATTTGAAATGTCAGCCAATGAGCGTTCTGGAAGTAATGGTAGCAAGAACAAGAGCATAGCACTTGTTTCAAATACTGATAATGAAGATCATCAAGATGACATTGACACTGATGAAAGTATCTCAGATGCCATGGTACTGTTGGGAAAGCAATTCAACAAGGTTATGAGATGCATGGATAGAAAGACAAAAGGAAATGTTCCAAACATCAGATTCGACATCAGCAAACCTGGAAACAACTTCAGAAGGACAAAAACTGATGACAAAGTGGGACAATCCAAGGGAGTAAAATGTCATGAATGTGAAGGCGTTGGGCACATTAGAACTGAGTGTGGCACGTTTCTCAAAAGACAGAAAAAGGGCATGACTGCTACATGGTCTGAAGAGGATGAATCTGAAGAAGAAGCTGAGAACGAAGCAGCCAGACATGTAACTGCCTTAACTGGAGTGGTTGAGTCTGATTCTGATTCAATTGATGAGGAAGTGTCATATGATGAGCTAGTTGGATCTTTTAAGTCTTTGTGTATCAGAAGTGAAGAGGTATGTGAGCAACTTGAAGCTGAAAGAAAATTGGTCATTCAACTGAAGACTGAAAGAAAATGTCATCTTACCAAAATAGGAACTTTGAATGATGAGGTAACTCAATTAAACTCTCAACTCGAGCACTTAAAGAAGCAAGTTGTAATGATGCACCATAGTACACATGCTTTAGATGAGATTCTGGAAAAACAGGTTGTTAAGCCACAACCCATTGGGTTTGACTATGAAGCTCTCAACAAGAAGCAGATGTATGATCCAGATACGAAGTTTATGACTGCTGAAGGTAGTCATCACTTTACAGTGCCCAGGCAGATGTTTCAACATCTTAGGCGACATTAGAAGACTCACATGAACAGATCACGTTCATGGATATGTCATCACTATGGTAAGAAGGGACATATCAGACCTTACTGTTACGAACTCTATGGGTATCCCAAACGCTTCAGGGAGTTTCCTCCTGAACCTCCTATTCTGAAAACTAAAAGTGAATGGAAACCTAAAGGAAAAAGTGTTGCTCTCATTGCTCATACTTCATTTAGAGCTTCATCAAGGGAAGACTGGTACTTTGATAGTGGCTGCTCTCGTCACATGACAGGAATTAGCAGGTTTCTTGAAAATATTGAACCTTATGCCACCAGCTTTGTTACGTTTGGAGATGGAGCCAAAGGTGAAATCATGGGTAAAGGGAAGCTAATCAATCATGGCTTACCAAAGCTTGATAATGTCTTATTGGTCAAAGGGCTTACAGCTAATCTGATCAGTATTAGTCAACTCTGTGATCAAGGATACAAAGTAAATTTCACACAAGCTGAATGTACTGTCACAAAGGAAGAGAGAGTGGTCATAATGAAGGGGGAAAGGTCCAAAGACAACTGCTACTTATGGACATCTCAAAAGGAAGCTAACTCTTTCACATGTTTATTAAGCAAGGAAGAAGAAGTAAAGATATGACACCAGAAACTTGGTCATCTCCATCTCAGAGGAATGAAGAAAGCCATTTCTGAAGAAGCTATCAGGGGATTACCTAAGTTACATATTGAAGAGAAACACATTTGTGGTGAATGTCAGATTGGTAAGCAAGTCAAGATGTCGCATCCAAGGCTCCAACATTCTGTCACTTCCTGTGTACTTGAATTATTGCACATGGATTTAATGGGACCTATGCAAGTAGAAAGTCTTGGTGGAAAAAGGTACGTCTTTGTAATGGTTGATGATTATTCAAGGTTTACTTGGGTGAGTTTTATTAGAGAAAAGTCCGACACTTTTGAAGTATTTCAAGAATTGTGTAAACAATTACAAAAGGGAGAAAAGTAGTGGAATTGTAAGAATTAGGAGTGATCATGGAAGAGAGTTTGAGAATGCTAAGTTTCTTGAATTTTGTTCATCAGAAGGAATTAAGCATGAGTTTTCTTCTCCCATCACACCTCAACAAAATGGTGTTGTTGAGAGAAAGAATAGAACATTACAAGAATCTGCTAGAGTGATGATTCATGCAAAGAATCTTCCTTTAAATTTCTGGGCTGAGGCAATAAACACGGCTTGCTATATTCATAATAGGGTCACATTAAAAACAGGAACCATCATGACTCTTTATGAACTGTGGAAAGGAAGAAAGCCCATAGTAAAACATTTTCATGTGTTTGGAAGCAAGTGTTATATTCTGGCTGATAGAGAACAAAGAAGGAAGCTCGATCCTAAAAGTGATGAAGGAATATTCCTTGGTTACTCAACAAACAACAGGGCCTACAGAGTTTTTAATTCAAGAACCAAAGTCATGATGGAATCAATCAACGTGGTAGTGGATGACTCATCATCTGAAAAGACAAAGGATGTTGAACAAGGTGCTGCAACATTTGGACCATCAGAAGAAGCTGACAGTAGTGATAAAAACTCAAATGAGCAGGCTGATGAATCTATAGGTGGGTCTCAAAATGATCCAACTAACAAGGGACCATCTGTAAGGGTTCAGAAAAATCATCCAAAGGAGCTTATCATAGGTAATCCTGATCAGGGAATTGCCACAAGAAGATCGATTGATGTGATTTCTAATTCATGTTTTGTTTCAAAATTTGAACCAAAGAACATAAAAGAAGCTCTTACTGATGAATTCTGGATATCTGCTATGCAAGATGAGTTGAATCAGTTCAAGCGTAGTGAGGTATGGGATCTTGTGCCTAGACCTAGTAGTTTGAATGTGATTGGTACAAAGTGGGTGTACAAGAATAAGTCTGATGAGAATGGAGTTGTGACTAGAAACAAAGCCAGGTTAGTGGCACAAGGATACACTGAAGTGGAAGGTCTTGACTTTGATGAAACTTTTGCTCCTGTGGCTAGGTTAGAATCTATAAGATTACTCTTGGGAGTAGCTTGCATCGCTATTCCAAATGGATGTGAAAAGTGCCTTCCTTAATGGGTACTTACATGAAGAAGTCTATGTTGAACAACCTAAGGGGTTTATTGATCCAACTCATCCCGATCATGTTTACAAGTTGAAGAAAGCTCTGTACGGATTAAAGCAAGCTCCAAGGGCTTGGTATGAACGTCTTACTGATTTTCTTATTAGTCAAGGATACAAAAAAGGAGGGAATGACAAAACTCTTTTTGTTAAGGAAGAAAATGGTAAATTGATGATTGCACAAATATATGTGGATGACATTGTTTTTGGTGGAATGTCGGATCAGATGGTTCAACATTTCGTTATGCAGATGCAGTCTGAATTTGAGAAGAGTCTTGTGGGTGAACTAACTTACTTTCTGGGTCTTCAAGTGAAGCAAATGGAAGAAACCATCTTCATCTCTCAAAGCAAGTATGCCAAGAACATTGTGAAGAAATTTGGACTGGAAAATGCTCAACACAAAAGGACACCTGCACCTACACATCTAAAGCTTACTAAGGATGAAAGTGGTACAAGTGTTGATCAAAGTCTCTATAGGAGTATGATTGGTAGCTTGTTGTATCTTACTGCAAGCAGGCCTGATATGACGTTTGCTGTAGGAGTTTGTGCAAGATACCAGGCAGAGCCCAAGATTAGTCATATCACTCAAGTCAAGAGGATTCTGAAATATGTAAATGGGACAAGTGACTATGGTATTCTGTTCTCACATGGTAATGATTCTAGACTAATTGGCTATTGTGATGTTGATTGGGCTGGAAGTGCTGATGATAGGAAAAGTACATCAGGTGCTTGTTTCTTTCTTGGAAGTAATTTGATCTCATGGTTCAGTAAAAAGCAGAACAGTGTCTCTCTATCAACTGCTGAGGCTGAATACATAGCAGCTGGAAGTAGCTGTTCTCAATTGTTGTGGATGAAGCAGATGTTGAAAGAACACAATGTTGAGCAGGATGTTCTAACATTGTACTGTGACAATTTGAGCGCCATAAATATTTCAAAAAATCCAGTTTAACACAGTCGAACCAAACACATTGATATTCGTCATCACTTCATCAGAGATTTAGTTGAAGACAAAATTGTTACTCTAGAACATGTGTCTACAGAAGAACAGTTGGCAGACATTTTTACTAAGGCATTGGATGCAAATCAGTTTGAGAAATTAAGGGGCAAATTAGGAATTTGCCTATTTGAAGAACTGTAGCAATTACAGTTATGTGGGGGTGCAACAGTTATAACCAACTTCCTTACTTTAGTGCTGCACGAAAATCTAGGAAATCAAATATACACTTTCCTAAACCTTTTCATATTTCCTTTTTCTATTTCCACACACAACCCTTCCAACTTCTCAAACTTCCTTCTCTTTGCAAACCGTAAAATCACTCCAATCTCTCCTCACCGAAACTCTCATTACACCATGTCTGCTTCACAAAAATCCTCCCCTGTCAAAGATCAAACAATTGTTTCGCCTACAAAAAGTTCTTCCGATCACTCCAAATCAAAGGTTGAAGCATCTTCCTTGATCGCTCTTGTAGAACCCTTGGCATCGGTGCATGCAAGTGAAGTAGAGAACCGACCAACTCGAAGCAAATCTGTCGCGAAGAAGGAGAAATCAAAGAAAGTAAGTAATTCTCCAACCTCTGTCTCTAGTAAAGTTGGAAGCAAAAAGAAAACTAGATCAAAATCTGTACCGAAACGTGCGTTTACCATGACAGATTTGTATCTGAACCCAAATCCTTTTGCGTCCGATAATGTTGATGTTGCTGTTGATTCTGGAAAATCAAATGTTGAAACATCTAGGATTATTAATGAGTCTGTTACCCTAGATTCGGAGAAATCCAAAACCCTAGGTTCTAATGATACTAAATCTAATGACCTATTAGGGAAGACTTGTGAAAACACTATTACTGCTACTGTTGTTGAGAGTACTTCTGAGAAACCTAAGACTGGTGATGGAGAGACTGTATGTGTTAATGATTCTGAGTTGGGTTCTCAAAAACCAACTGATGATGTTACTGATGTGGTGAAGAATGTTGGAACATCCAGTGTTTCTGCACCTAGCGATGTTGCGCCGGATGTTGAAACATCCTTGGCCCAACCTGACACAAATTCTGACTCTCAAGCTACTACTGAGAAAACTGTGACTGCTGACATAGGAAGATCTGAGGACATTGAGAAGACTATTGAAGTCAATACAGAGGATGTTTCTGAGGATACAGTTAATGATAACCATGACATTATTGATGTGGATGATGTAACCTTCCCTACCGAGCCCCTTGCCCAAGACATGAAAAACACTATCAAGACTAGGTTGAGAGGGAGTACAAGCAAGACTGCTACTGTTACCAAGACTGTGCCAGCTGTAAAGAAGAAGGACTCATCGTGTAAGCCCGTGTTGTTTGGATCAGGTCGTGGGTGGAGCAAAGGCAGCCCTGTTGGGAAACTAACTGTGAAATATGCCTTATTGAACAGAATTGGTTCTGTGAACTGGGTTCCAACCCTTCACACCTCTGATATCTCAACAGGTTTGGCAAAGTTTATCTACATTGTTGCAAATAAAATTCCATATGATTTTGGACAGTATATTTTTGATCAAACTCTGAGGCATGGTAAGTCTGGTGCTGTGAGTTTACCTATTGCGTTTCCCACTCTGTTGTGTGGCATTATTATTAGTCAACATCCAGGTATTGTGTCCTCTGATGATGTGGCTAAAAAGAGGGAATCTCCTCTGATTTTCCACTATAAGCTGTTCAGTAAGCAGCATGTTCCAGATATTGTTGGAACATCCTCCCAAGCTGCCCCTGTGCAAATGACAAGGAGGGATGTTATAGCTGGCTTGAAGGGCGTTTGTAGGGAATTTGCTGAGAAAAAAGAGGAGCTTGACAGGCTGTTTGATGCCAAGAAGAAGATTTTTGAGGATATGATTGCCTCACTGGAACGTGAGGACGATCCTGTAGCTGTGGATACCAATGCTGATGATCTGACTGGTGATGTTGCAGTTGATGCTGAGGAAGGAACTGGTGTGGATGATGACAAAGGTGGTGATGATGTTGAGCCCAGTGCTGAAACATCTGGTGGTGATCAAGATGAGGGAGAAGCAACTGCTAGCAGTTCTGAAGACTGATTCTACTGCTCTCTTTTTTTTTGTTATGTTTCTATTATGACTGTCTTATCATGGGAGTTGCCCTGAATATTTGAGCACTTTTGTGCTTTGCTGGTTTGTAATAATCTACACTTATGTGCTTATGGTACTGTTCGTTGTTCTTCCTAAAGATAATTTGTCAACTTTTGAGGCTAAAAAGGGGGAGTAATAGTGTTAGTATGTGCATGTTCCCTGATGTGTAGTGTTAGTATGTGCATGTTCCCTGATGTGTGATGTGGATTCAGATGTTGAAGCATTCTCCTGATATGTGTAGTAGTAGTTTATAACGCATGTATGTGATGTATGTTTGAGGGGGAGCAAAATTGTCTTTGAAAAAGTTCTTGTTCATGATTGCTCTGATTCTGATGTTGAGGGGGAGCAAGTTTGCTGTGATCAATGCATGTGCTTATATTCTGATAAATGTTGAAACATCCAGTTACTGGGAATTTATTTTTCCAGGTGGCTGAGTTTGTGTGAGAGACCATTTCTCTCTCTTTTGGCTTATCCTGTGAGGCTAGTTGTGCTCACCATTCCGCTGTTGTAGGCCTCTGATATTTCTGAGTGATATTTTTTTCTTATCTGCAATTTTTCTTGAGGAGCTCAAATGACTAATTTGCTTTGAAGAAATGATGTTTTGTTTCATATGTCGTACTAGTGACGAACTTCCCGATCGTAATAATCATATTCCCGAAGAGGTGGTTGAACCAGAAATGGCTGAACTACCTCTAAATCGACCATTACGGTCTTACGCTATTTCTTCGCAAGAAGAACCGCATAATAGCATCGCTGCCCCCGCTATTGAAGCAAACAATTTCGAGCTTAAACCTTCATTGTTGTCTATAGTACAACAAAACCAATTCTCCGGAAATCCCGCGAACGACCCTAATCTACATTTGTAAATATTTTTGCAATATGCTGATACTGTCTGTAACACCACAAACCCGAATTTACATAAAATTCTAATTTCTGAAAATATTTTTACACAAACTCGCAGCGGATAGAAAGACTTCATTAATTGAATCAAAACTGAGATACAAAAACACTAGTTTGAGTATTACATTCACCAAAATAATACTAAATAATAAAAATAGTATCCATCGATCTATACGATGAGTACTCATCTAATACATCGTAAATATATAAAAGACTCGATAAACATGAACCCTTCCCGTGTCCTAATCAGAGCAGAGCTTCACCGACAAATCATACCAAAAACACCTGGGGATCTGAATCGCCCAACGATCCAGCAAACACACAAACAGAGAGTTAGTTACATATAATCGGCATTCAAACAAATGAAAGTAAGATACTAACATTTAATCCAACATATACAATGCATATATTAATCTATCGTACATATATTGGGCATGTATATAATAGCAATACAACGACATCAATAAGACATGTACATTTAATCATCTAATATACGTATCCAAATTCACACCATCAATGATCAACAACTTATATGTAAGGAAACACTTAACACATAATTAGACAAATATCACATCATTATCACATATAGCACATTTAAGGTTCACCTTCCTAAATGCATCTAATGTAACCTTCATGCCATGTCCCCTAGACACGACTACATGCATGCGGTACCATTCACCAAAATAGAATACAAGAATCCAATGCGTTATGGATCAAACGTCCAAGCTTCATCAATTCGTTATGGGTCAAACGCCCAAGCTTCATCAATAGACCCAATCATGATGCATGAACATATATATAACGTATGTTATTCACCACCATTATGTAACCTCATGTATACATAATCTTCACCATCAGTTATTCATCAACACATAACATACTTATATACATTCATCATCATCACCATCAATAAGCATTAACAATCATTCATCATATATTATACATATACACATGTATAATTCAACAACATCATCATCGTTAAATTCACCAACAAATATATATATATCAACAATATCACCATCATTATTATCATCATCCATTATCAATGATTATCCATCATATATACAAATATCATACATATACTCTTATATGTCCATATATAAATCAACAACATCATTATTATTAATCATCATCATATACATGTATAGCACACATAATTGAGATCAATTCCATTTATCCTCATCCATCACAAAACCCTCACATAAAATATTATCACCATTTATGTATCACTATAAGACTATCAACCTATACACCAAACTATCACCATCATCAATTAATAGTCAAATAAACCTGACTGCCTTCGCTAGCTCTCGCCATAGCGAGGCGAGTCAGAGGCTTACTCGCCCTCTGGCGAGTCCTAGCGAGTACCTGGCGACCTCTCGCCATCTCTCGCTAGCTCTCGCCGTAGCGAAGCAAGTCAGAGAGCACAGGGCTGGCTGGCGAGCTTTGGCGAGCCTAGCAAGTTCCCTCGCTAGCTCTCGCCTGGCGACACATGCCCAGAATTGATGCTCTGTTTTCGGGCTCTTACGAAATCAACCATAAATTCATCAATTCGAGTTCCAGGTCTAAAAAGGTGATTCCTTTAAGTTATAATCATGTTAGCATGCAACTTTCAACACTTATAAACATCAAAATCATCACCAATCAAAGATTCATATAAAAACATAAAAATGCTAACTTTAAGCATAGCAAAGGGTGAGAGGGTTTGGGCAAAGAGAACATGATTTCTCCTCCCTCTTTATCACCCACAAATTATATGAAGCTACTCTCTTACCTCTAGTTCTTCAAGAATCATCCCCTCTACAAAGCTTCCTCTTCATCCTTCTCTCTTATTCTACATTTTCCACTATTTTTCTTCCAAATTTTCTGCCATAGTCTGAGTTCGATTTCTCCCTCCTCGGGCCTTGTTTCGACGATCCGAACGGTCAAAAGTTAGCTTCAGATGTTGTGAACCATCCCTCAAAATTTCAACGAAAATCAACGGTTAACGAATCGGGAATCGAAGATTTAGTGAAGGTGTTGAAGGGAAAGCGGGATTTACTTACCAATTTCATTCTTCTCTTCTTTCTCTTTCTTTTTCTTCTTATGAGAGCTTCTATCTCTTCCTCCATCCAAAATTCATGACAAAATGAATCCTCTCTCCTAAAAGTACCAATTTATACTTAGGTCAACATCTCCTCCAATTACCACATTACCCTTCATTTATTCCAAGTCCATTCCTCATAAAGCCCAACTTAATATTCACACCTCTCAAAAACACTATTATTCTAAATACACCACCACACCAAAGCCACATATTTAAATAAATCACACAACATGGAATTTAAATAAATAAATTAAATCAAATAAATAATTAAAAAAAACGTGATGTTACAATCTACCCCCCTTAAAGAATTTTCGCCCTCGAAAATCGCACAACCAAGATCACCTCATTCAATTTTCCCAACCAAACATCCAAAACTTTATACATCACTAAGTTTAACAAAATTAGTCCATCTCCACAACACAACTTTGTCTACTATCGACAAGAGATCAAGGACGGCCAGTTTCCTCAATTTGCCAATAAATAGTCAAGAATCGTGATGGTGACATCGACCATTTTCATCGAACCATAATAATGCGCTCTTAATCTCGAAACATCCGAAAGAAACGCTCCACGACGAATGTTGCTCAATCATTACATTTCGACATAAGACTTTTTCTTGCAAATAACATTACTAAACCACAATTCCATAAAATCTCACTTTTTCCTTTCAATCCGAATACACTCTCATCCAATCTTATCCGAACCACGATCTTAATTTCTTACGTTGAATCTCAATAAATTATCTTAACTCCAAATCATTTGCTCAATCAACTTTTGCATTCCTTACACAAATATTTCCCAAGATTACTTATTTCGTCGATATACTCAAATCCAATATTAATTTCTTCATCAAATCACTATTATTCCACCTTTCTCACTTATCATATCCTCAATCCTTTACTCTTCCTCATATCTACACAAAATAATAACCTTCATTCAAGTAGAATCCTTCACATCTTTCTTATTCCATTAATCCAACAACACTTTGTCCTTAATTTCATCTTAACTTGTAAAATCCTCATGTGAAATTCCCTTACATACCTTTCCACTTAAAGGTCTTATCATCTTGATCTTCAATCGTAACCTCCTCCTACAATTTCCTTTCCGAACTCGGTCAATTCCAAAAGATAAAATTCATCTTAATCTCAAAATCTCATCCTTAGTTACTTGGAGCTCACTTCTTTACTCTGACTGATTTCATGTCAATCGATCCATTAAATTCAATCCAACTTTCAATTTTCTTCAATCTCTTCGAGAATCTAATCCGTCAACTTCGTCATTCTTAATTCCATACCGTTAAACTTCTCCTCATCTACCAATCTTGCATTCTTGAATCGATCAATCAAATCCAATTTCTCCCATCATTATTACCGATATTTCCTATCACACTCACTTTGCTCCAATGATATCTTAATCCAAAAATTAAAATTCTCCAACTTTAGTTAATACCGGACACTCCAAACTTCGACTCATCCAAAGTATTTCTTTCCATAAATCCTTACGCCCAAACATACTCAACTGTTGATTCCAAATTATAAGTCGAACAACTCTTCTTCTCTTAAATCCTTAACTTCCACGACGCTTATACCACCATCAAAATATCTGTAGAAACACGCCATCCATACTCACTCCAGAACTTTCAATAACTTCCGAAGTAACCCACTGATCTCTAACAACTTCCAATCTCAATAACCAACTTATGATCTTAATCACAACACGACATTCACTTTTGACGACTCATACTAATCCAATGCTCTACATCACGTGACCACCGAAATCACTTCTTGCTACCAACACTCAAATTCCGATAATTTCTGAAATTCTGGCGAAGTGCTGACAGATGTCGTATACAAAGCTGTAGCACTTGTTTTATTTATAATAACGTGATGCTAAGACAGATGTTACAGCATCTCGTCTCAGTACAGAATAAGACAGACAAGGTAAAAATAAATTGCAGACATTAAAGAACACACTGAAATTGTTAACCCAATTCGGAGCAACTCTCCTACTCTGGGGGCATACCAAGTCAGGAAGGAAATCCACTATTAGTAGTATTAATTCAGAGCTAAACTCCCCCATTTACAACTCCTCACTTAATCCCTACCCAATGAAACTTCTACCTAGGAACTCCTAGATATGAGATCCCATCTCACTTCCCTACAACCAACACAGATAGTGTTGTTCTTACAATGTTGAATATGATGTTGTAACATAATACGAGACACTAGTTACTCTTGCTTAAAAGCTTCGAGTAAGGCACATACTTGGAGTTGCTTACAAGCTTCCTCCAATGACAATAGTGACCAACTCACAATCCGAGTGGTTCACTTTTACACCGACTCTCCTAGAGAGTGGCTACACGACTAAGCCCTAATAATATTACATTGTCGGCTTCCGTTCACTTTTAGGTTTTAGTCTTCACATATATATACCCTGAGTTAGCATAGGCCAGATCCTCGTTTTTGGGCCTCACAATACAGCTGGTCGTTGAAAAAGTCCAGCAAACATATTCTTGGATAAAATCTCTTGTTTCCATAAATGGCGTAGCATATTATGAAAATATAACCTGGTGCAGCCGCCTTATAAAACCTCAATGAAAACGTGCGTCTTGGTATATAAGGAAAGGCGAAAATATTGCTTAGGTGAATCTTCAAGGATATGGCGCATAAATACAGCGAGAATTACCGTCACGACAAATGCTGTACCCACATGCTACGGCATCTGGTCCAACATCTTGCTAGAACTTGTTTTTGCAAAATGAGGCCAACATACAAAACACCAACAATCTCCCCCTTTGGCAAATTTTGGCTAAAACAAGCTAAGACAAGTTCTGGAGAGATGTTGTACATACCTTCCTTCAAGTCAACGCAAACACACAACTAAGAAAGAAGATAATACATTGCCACGCTATTTTAAAAATAGATCTTCAAGTGAGAAATAGCGAACACGCAGCATCAGAGGCATGCAACAGCGGAAACAAATAACTAGCCTCATAGAGTACAAGATAGGAGAGAACTAAACTCTCACATAATAACCACACATACGTAAGCGCCATACAAATGCACCAGGGAAAAATAAATTCCCACATACATGAATCACCATAGGAAAAATAAATTCCTACACCACTGAGAAAAATAAATTCTCAGATATCAAGCAAAAGTAGATTCCATTTAAACAGACTAGATGTCGTAACATTAGGGATGGCATCTGCCACACACAACATGCATCACAAATTAATACTACTCCCCCTGAGTTCATGCATGTCACACACCAGAGATTACTCCCCCTCACCATATCAGAGCATACACAAACACACTAGATACTTACTCCCCCTCAAGCTCTGCATACAGACAAACAAGCATACTACACATACTACAGAAGATATAGCATATGTCACATCATCATCACGACAGAGAGAAAAAGTATTTTTACTCCCCCTGAATACATACATGCATATTGTACAGAACAGAAAATAACACATCTCCCCTCACTATATGCATAACATGATAAATTATACTCCCCTTCAACACATGCATCACAAGCAACACAATACACATACTACACATCATCTTCTTCCACTTTATCTCCTTCTACCTTGTCCATAGTGCCAGAAAGTATCTTCCCTGGAGCTCACCCAGATACAGAACAGGATGCCTGCTCTGATACCAATTGAAATTCTGGCGAAGTGCTGACAGATGTCGTATACAAAGGTGTAGCACTTGTTTTATTTATAATAACGTGATGCTAAGACAGATGTTACAACATCTCGTCTCAGTACAGAATAAGACAGACAAGGTAAAAATAAATTGCAGACATTAAAGAACACACTGAAATTGTTAACCCAGTTCGGAGCAACTCTCCTACTCTGGGGGCATACCAAGTCAGGAAGGAAATCCACTATTAGTAGTATTAATTCAGAGCTAAACTCCCCCATTTACAACTCCTCACTTAATCCCTACCCAATGAAACTTCTACCTAGGAACTCCTAGATATGAGATCCCATCTCACTTCCCTACAACCAACACAGATAGTGTTGTTCTTACAATGTTGAATATGATGTTGTAACATAATACGAGACACTAGTTACTCTTGCTTAAAAGCTTCGAGTAAGGCACATACTTGGAGTTGCTTACAAGCTTCCTCCAATGACAATAGTGACCAACTCACAATCCGAGTGGTTCACTTTTACACCGACTCTCCTAGAGAGTGGCTACACGACTAAGCCCTAATAATATTACATTGTCGGCTTCCGTTCACTTTTAGGTTTTAGTCTTCACATATATATACCCTGAGTTAGCATAGGCCAGATCCTCGTTTTTGGGCCTCACAATACAGCTGGTCGTTGAAAAAGTCCAGCAAACCTATTCTTGGATAAAATCTCTTGTTTCCATAAATGGCGTAGCATATTATGAAAATATAACCTGGTGCAGCCGCCTTATAAAACCTCAATGAAAACGTGCGTCTTGGTATATAAGGAAAGGCGAAAATATTGCTTAGGCGAATCTTCAAGGATATGGCGCATAAATACAGCGAGAATTACCGTCACGACAAATGCTGTACCCACATGCTACGGCATCTGGTCCAACATCTTGCTAGAACTTGTTTTTGCAAAATGAGGCCAACATACAAAACACCAACAATTTCAATTCCAACTTACGATGCTTGTAATACACCTCTCATATGTTTTCACCCTTCTTCTTACTCAACAACCTTCGACGTTATCCTCATCGAAACAATTGCTCCATTAACCTTCTCTTTCTTAACAAGTCTCCCAATCATTCTTCCGATATTCAAACATCTCAAGGAACACACCCTTCTTCTCCACTTATTCTCAACCTCATCTACAAACGTCTATCGAAAACTCCAATCTTCACACCCAACTATAGGTTTCTAAGGCTCTAACTTACCCTTCTAATAAGGAACTAGTATCGATAGTGTTCACACACATATCGAATACAAGGGTTAACTACAAAACATGATAAGACACACAATCATACAAACACGAAGTATAATATGTAAACATCTCCATCAATTTGCACACAAGCAAAACACAACATTTCACATAGATATTCAAGTAACATGCATCTTTCGTAAGCTAAAACAAACAAGAAGGATACATATTATCTATCAACGAAATCTAAAATTTTCAACAATTCACATTCGCATAAGCATTTATATAGCACATACTTTTCATGAATTAAGAATCACATTAAAACAAGAAAGTTTCATATACCACGATAACCATTTCAACTAGTTTGCCAATTCACATTTAAATAAGCATCTCATGCAAGAAGATAATCAATCTAACACGATAATTATTCACGGCATAACAAAATAACCAAAACATGTGCATCGTACATGTATCAACTCTATTCTTAGAAAGATGACATAATCATTCCTTATAACTCATGGATAGTAAAAGAACAAGTCACATTTCATAGCAATAATTCAATGCATGTCATATAGAATGCAATCATATATCAACATGTTCTAGAATCTATCCATCACCAAATTCCTACTCTTCTTATTTTTACGAAAAGAATTAGTTTCACACATTCAAAAGAAAATAATTTTAGATCTTCAACAATATTCACATTCCCAAGAATCAATATTAATTCTAAAACTATCTCATACACATAAAGAGCTACACACCAATCATACGCATAAATACACATAAGCATTCATATAACTCCCATCATGATCAGTTACATTAAACCACCATTTCAATTATCATGTTCAAGCCAACCTATGCAGATCATATATAAATTTACATAGTATAAGATGAATCCTAACATACACCGGCACATATAATACATACTCGGATAACTCACCACCATCAAGTAATTATTACATCATAATATAGTCAACTATGGCAAAACAAATCACTTAGCATCACAGATTATTCGGACACAACCAAATAATCAATTATTAAACAACCAATCTATTCATCTCTTGCACATCCAAGAATAACAAAGAAAACAATTTACAAAATCACAATCTCAATGTGGGTGTGCTTCTCTCAATGATACTGCACCATGTGGTCACTTCTCTCAAGCGATACTGTGCCACATCCGGTATGATACTTCTCTCAACGATACGGTATCATACCAACGCTATAATCAAACGATTCACTTAAAGACTCTAGCATCTAGTTCTTCACTTCATATATAATATCAATACTCCTAATAATTAATCACATCAATTCATTCATGATTCATTAACAACAAATTCATCATCAATAGAGTAAACATAACCGCACCAAATGAATTCGTGAAACCAACACATCACAACTCAATATTATTTATGAAACAATCAATTCATAAATCAACACCAATTAGAAACATAAGTCTCAAGAATTAGGAAAAGCAACATCTCAATCAAAGAATTAACAATACAAAATCCATAATTAATCCCACACACAATCAACAAGTTACGGCAACACACGTAATTCACCAATATATCCTCATCTTAAATTACAACGATTTCATGAATATTCAACAATAATCATCATGTTAAAGTATTCAAGTAATCTCACTATCTCATTCATATTCATACATTCTCAATTAATTCTATGAATACATGAATGTCATCATATTGGTATTTCAATCATACTACACAATCAATCATCATGAATAAATCATCTCAACATTCATTTACGACACATGCATAATCAATCACGCCCTATTTTATATTAGACTTTCACCAACAAAGAGATCTATATTCATATACGATCATAATCACTTCAAATATAACAATAACGGAAATACATCATTATGCAAGTCATTATCTTGAAATCCAAACAACAATCACATTCCCAAGAAGAATAAACATAATTAGCGACAATAACCATATTTCCATATTTCATCGAATGAAAGCATCAACAACAACAAATCTCATCATACATTTGCAAATAAGTTAAATAGTGACTAAGGTGCAAGTGTAGACACAACAAACAAATCACCAAGAAAACACAACCGACACGCAACTCGACTGACACTACGCTCACTCGGTCTGACTGCACAGACCGGCTCTGATCAACACCTATAACCCACACGTAATCCGAAGATAACGGGGCTCTGATACCAATTTTAACACCCCAAACCCGAATTTACATAAAATTCTAATTTCTGAAAATATTTTTACACAAACTCGCAGCAGATAGAAAGACTTCATTAATTGAATCAAAACTGAGATACAAAAACACTAGTTTGAGTATTACATTCACCAAAATAATACTAAATAATAAAAATAGTATCCATCGATCTATACGATGAGTACTCATCTAATACATCGTAAATATATAAAAGACTCGATAAACATGAACCCTTCCCGTGTCCTAATCAGAGCAGAACTTCACCGACAAATCATACCAAAAACACCTGGGGATCTGAATCGCCCAACGATCCAGCAAACGCATAAACAGAGAGATAGTTACATATAATCGGCATTCAAACAAATGAAAGTAAGATACTAACATTTAATCCAACATATACAATGCATATATTAATCTATCGTACATATATTGGGCATGCATATAATAGCAATCCAACGACATCAATAAGACATGTACATTTAATCATCTAATATACGTATCCAAATTCACACCATCAATGATCAACAACTTATATGTAAGGAAACACTTAACACATAATTAGACAAATATCACATCATTATCACATATAGCACATTTAAGGTTCACCTTCCTAAATGCATCTAATGTCACTTTCATGCCATGTCCCCTAGACACGACTACATGCATGCGGTACCATTTACCAAAATAGGATACAAGAATCCTATGCGTTATGGATCAAACGTCCAAGCTTCATCAATTCGTTATGGGTCAAACGCCCAAGCTTCATCAATAGACCCAATCATGATGCATGAACATATATATAACGTATGTTATTCACCACCATTATGTAACCTCATGTATACATAATCTTCACCATCAGTTATTCATCAACACATAACATACTTATATACATTCATCATCATCACCATCAATAAGCATTAACAATCATTCATCATATATTATACATATACACATGTATAATTCAACAACATCATCATCGTTAAATTCACCAACAAATATATATATATCAACAATATCACCATCATTATTATCATCATCCATTATCAATGATTATCCATCATATATACAAATATCATACATATACTCTTATATGTCCATATATAAATCAACAACATCATTATTATTAATCATCATCATATACATGTATAGCACACATAATTGAGATCAATTCCATTTATCCTCATCCATCACAAAACCCTCACATAAAATATTATCACCATTTATGTCACTATAAGACTAGCAACCTATACACCAAACTATCACCATCATCAATTAATAGTCAAATAAACCTGACTGCCTTCGCTAGCTCTCGCCATAGCGACGCGAGTCAGAGGCTTACTCGCCCTCTGGCGAGTCCTAGCGAGTACCTGGCGACCTCTCGCCATCTCTCGCTAGCTCTCGCCATAGCGAAGCAAGTCAGAGAGCACAGGGCTGACTGGCGAGCTCTGGCGAGCCTAGCAAGTTCCCTCGCTAGCTCTCGCTAGCTCTCGCCTGGCGACACATGCCCATAATTGATGCTCTGTTTTTGGGCTCTTACGAAATCAACCATAAATTCATCAATTCGAGTTCCAGGTCTAAAAAGGTGATTCCTTTAAGTTATAATCATGTTAGCATGCATAGAAGTACAACTTTCAACACTAATAAACATCAAAATCATCACCAATCAAAGATTGTGCATATTTTTCATTCCAAACTCAAAAACTCATAATTTCATATGAACATACTTTGATTCTCAAAATTGAAACCATCAACAAGTACTTTTAGCATCACATAACATAGATATCACGAAATCATTACAAAAGGAAACATTTTGATTCATATAAAAACATAAAAATGCTAACTTTAAGCATAGCAAAGGGTGAGAGGGTTTGGGCAAAGAGAACATGATTTCTCCTCCCTCTTTATCACCCACAAATTATATGAAACTACTCTCCTCCCTCCTCGGGCCTTGTTTCGACGATCCGAACGGTCAAAAGTTAGCTTCAGATGTTGTGAACCATCCCTCAAAATTTCAACGAAAATCAACGGTTAACGAATCGGGAATCGAAGATTTAGTGAAGGTGTTGAAGGGAAAACGGGATTTACTTACCAATTTCATTCTTCTCTTCTTTCTCTTTCTTTTTCTTCTTATGAGAGCTTCTATCTCTTCCTCCATCCAAAATTCATGACAAAATGAATCCTCTCTCCTAAAAGTACCAATTTATACTTAGGTCAACATCTCCTCCAATTACCACATTACCCTTCATTTATTCCAAGTCCATTCCTCATAAAGCCCAACTTAATATTCACACCTCTCAAAAACACTACTATTCTAAATACACTACCACACCAAAGCCACATATTTAAATAAATCACACAACATGGAATTTAAATAAATAAATTAAATCAAATAAATAATTAAAAAAAACGTGATGTTACACTGTCAAAGCTAATGGTGTCAGTCACGAAGCTTGGCTCCAGTCTCTACCATCCAACTCAGTCACCACATGGGTTGAGTTAAAGAAAGTCTTTCTAGCTAGATATTTCCCACCTAGCAAAACTGCTAAACTTAGAGCCCAAATTATTGGATTTAAACAAAAAGACAACGAGTCTCTTTTCCAAGCATGGGAAAGATACAAAGACATAATTAGGCTATTCCCACATCATGGACTCCAAGAATGGTTAATTATCCACACATTTTACAATGGTCTCTTGTATAACACAAGATTGACAATAGATGCCGCAGCTGGCAGCGCACTAATGGATAAAGACTTCAATGGAGCTCATCAGCTTATCGATAACATGGCTCAAAACCACTACTGTTGGATATTTGAATTGGCCGCATTTTGCTAAAACAAATCTACAAGCAAGATGTTGGACCAAATGTTTCAACATTGGTACAACCAGTGTCCAAATGATTTGCGCACGTGTTTTATATAAGGAAAGCGCGTTTTTAAAAGGAAACCACGTTTTACTCTTGTGCGCCAAGGAGTATACTTTTGTAAAGAATCAGCGATGAGATATTTTCCTAAAGATGTTCTGACATTTTAGGAAACTTTATGTATGGTTCTGATTCTTGATTAATGTGTGTTCTAAGCCCAAAGTGGAGTTCAGCCCGTGTTGCTTGGAGTATATATATGAAGAACGAAAAACCCAGTAGGGTTATCAAAGCCGTCATTGAAGAATAGCATTCTAGGGTTTTGAGTCTTATTCTATTTTGTGAGCCTTTCTTGTGGATTCTATAACACAAGCTAAGGACTGAATTTGTGTGTGTGTTAGTTACTCCTAAGCTTCTAAGTACGGAGGTAACTTGTTGTTTTGAAGTGTGTCTTCGCAAACATTATTGTGTAACTGTAATCACTGGGCGTGATAGTTGGAGGTGAGATGGGATCTCATACTTAGGAGTTCTTAAGTAGAAGTTGCACAGGTAGGTGTCTAGGATATAAGTTGTAAACGGGGTGTTTACTGAGGGCTTAGATCTAGCACTACATTAGTGGATTTCCTCCCTGGATTGGTATCCCCCAGAGTAGGTTCGTTTATGCCGAACTGGGTTAACAAATCATTTGTGTCCTTTATTGTTTTCTGTCATTTAAATTATATTTCCTGCTGCTTCGCTTAAGGTTGGAACATTGGTTACAACATTGTGTTCACCAAAGTGTTGGAACACTGTATTCAACATTAGTTCCTGGACGTGCCAGATTTCAACTACCAATGGGGAAGCGAAAGAACACTCGTAGAGAAATCTCAAACGAAAGGCGGTATGCACGAAATCGGCAACTTAGACCATATCTATGCCCAAACCTGCGAATTGTGCGGAGCTCACGGACACACTATCACTGAATGTCAAGTTTTGACGGGAATTTCCTCAGATCAAGCGAACCACACCCAAAGAAACCCCTACTCAAACAATTACAACCAAGGTGTGAACAACCATCCGTACCTTTTGTACAATAACAACAACACTTCATATGCACATGGCCAAACACCTCTTCCTGCACCATTAGGATTCCAAAATACTGCCTACCCTGCTCAAAACGCTCCTAGGAAATCTAACCTTGAAATAATGATAGAAAGCTTCATAGTTGCTCAAACTCAAACCAACAAGGATGTCCTAAATCAAAACATACACACTAGTGAGCAAATTAAAAATTTACTAAATCAAAACATACAAGCAAGTGGCCCAACAACAGGCATCTACTTCTGCTCCTGCGGGCACATTTCCTAGCCAGCCTCAGCCAAACCCTAGAGGACATGTGAATGCTGTTATATTACGATGCGGAACACAATACGATTGACCAACTGATCCTAGAACCGAGAATCCAGCCACACAACCCAATTCTGATAAACCAGCCGAGAAGGGAAGTTAACCAAACAAAGAAGGGAAGGAAACCATAGAAAAGAAGAAACCTTATGTACCTCCGCCACCTTATAAACCACCCATACCTTATCCTCAAAGATTCGAAAAATCTAAAAGTGCAGGGCAATTCAATAAATTCGTCGAGCTTCTAAAACAATTAAATATCACGATACCTTTCACGGAAGCTATTACCAAATGCCCTCGTACGCTAAGTTTCTTAAAGAAATATTAACTAATAAGAAAAGAATCGAGGATGATGAAACCGTTATGCTTACTGTCGAGTGTAGCACCATACTTCAAAACGAAATGCCTCATATACTAAAAGACCCAGGAAGTTTCTCCATACCCTGTGTTATTGGAAAGTACGTCATAGATAGAGCCCTACGCGATTTAGGAGCCAATATTAGCCTAATGCCTATGTCCTTATGCGAAAAACTTAATTTAGGAGAATTGAGACCAACTAAAATGTCAATACAATTCGCTGACCGTTCTGTTAAATACCCCCTAGGTATTCTAGAAAACGTGCCAGTACGTATAGGTCAATTCTATATCCCAACTGATTTTATAGTTATGGACATAAGGGAGGATTCCAATACACCCATCCTTTTAGGAAGGCCGTTCTTAGCTACTGCTGGTGCACTAATAGATGTAAAGAAAGGAAAGCTCACTTTTGAAGTAGGTGAAGAAAAAGTAGAATTTATTTTAACACAACTCATGAAAGCACCAGCTATAAATGATAGTTGATACATGTTAGACGTCATCAAAGAATGTAGAAAAGAGATGGAGAAGGATCAAACTAAATATTCTGAAATTCTAAAACCTCCCAACCCTCCCACCCATAAAGATAGTGATGACGACTTAGCTGAATATTTAGAAATTACATCCAATCGTACACCTTGCTCAGTAAAACCAACTTTATAACTCAAAACTCCACCAGGATTCCAAAAAGGAGCCCCTGCTGCTCCAAATATCCTTACGAAGTCTAAACTGTAACTTATAATAGAAAGCTTGGTTAACAAAGTTTATCTTATGGCCACCCACATCATAATGCTTGAAAATGCACCCCCTCCTCCTTACAAACCTCCAATCTCATATTTTCAAAGATCTGAAAAGTCTAAGATTGGAGGACAATTTGAAAAGAAAATCTCTTGCTTTAGACTCGACATAGTTGAAAGAAATGTCGATAACACACCCTCTAAACGAGCACCTCCCGACATACTACAAGCCCACCCAGAAAGTAATATCTTCCTAGATAATAAACCCCTGTCCGTCTCCAAGAAAAAGAAAAAGAAAGGAAAAAGGAAAACACCTATGAAATGGTTTGACATGTTTAAATGGAGACCTAAGGATGTTGGGCATAAGTTTAAGAACGTGAGTATGGAAGAGGCGCTGTATTGATCTAAAGGGTTAAGAAGTCGAGCTAACCGACATTAAACAAAGCGCTGCATGGGAGGCAACCCATGAATTTTTTACTTTTTGCCGTCTTTTATTTTTGTTATATTGATGACTATCACTAATAGAGCTCCCACGCACATTTCTCAAAATGATGCCGCTGGTGGGGGCGCCACTAATGTTCCACCTGCACACACTACACATTTTATAACACTTTTGCAGGCAGTTCTTCCTCATCAAGACAGAAGTACCATATGCATCCGTGCGCACAAAATACTATCAACAAGGAGTGCAATGGACTTTTCTACTCTACACATGAGCAATAAGAGGAGATGACGGAACAAATGTAGTTCATGCAAGCCCAGCAAATACAAATTCTTGAAAAACAAATGAGATGCAAGGCTATTACAACAAATGGGAGAGTTCAGAAGAACGCCGTCAACAACAACTTGACAATATCATACAAGAGTTAGGCGGTTTGAGGCTTCGGTTTGACGACTTTCAAAATTATCAACAGCCTCCCCCATGATTCTCTGACGATACTCCAGGCTTTGCACTCCAATTCTACTCTTGAGTCGCAACAGTGAGGACACTGTTGAATTTAAGTTGAGGGGAGTATTCTACTGCTTTTATTTATTTATTTTTAGTCATCTAATTTCAATTTTCATTAGTTTATTTTCCCTTTTGCATAATAAAATATAGCACTTTCTTAGTATTT
Source organism: Trifolium subterraneum (assembly GCA_951799995.1). Taxonomy (NCBI): domain Eukaryota; kingdom Viridiplantae; phylum Streptophyta; class Magnoliopsida; order Fabales; family Fabaceae; genus Trifolium; species Trifolium subterraneum. The sequence continues at coordinate 27,079,003 of OX637466.1, forward strand.
TAAATTTTTCTTTTCTTGAGCCAAATTAAAATTTTTTCTTAAGATTCAATATAATAGCTCACTTTGAAAGTATATAGGTTAAGGAGTGACGAGAGGCTGAGTTAAGTACATTAGGGAATTTTTCAAGCAAAATTGGTATTTTTCCAACACCCAGAAGTCTCCCTAGTATAGATATCAATTTGAATACCCATTGTGCCAAAATCTCTTGATTTAAATTTTAGGAATCCTTTAGTAGTTTATTTACCAGTCGGACACCATCTATATAAAGTCACACATTAAGTAGGTCAGTCAATGAATATAAGCGAGAAATCATCTAATGCTAGCAAATGAGGTCATACTGTGGTAATACGGTTAAACCTTGAGAAAAATAATGATAAATAGAAAATATAATCTATGAACAATGCTTGTTAAGATAATGCAAATAATCGCATCGTCAAGCTTAAATTGCAAAACAAAGATGAATATAGACGCTAACCGGCTTTCTTACCATGTGTGTGACATAGATAAAGAGTCTTAATGTGACTGTCTAGAATGAAAAAGGATGAAACAAAGGAGAAGATTTAGATTTTAGTACAAAGGCATGATCCAAATTCGTTATGTGTAAGAGGGAGAATTTGTGTGTCGTTTAAATACCCTTCTTGAGTGGATTTGCACCTAATTAATTAATCTTGGCTGATTTGAATTTCTTACCACGTGAGTATTCTTTATGTTGTTTTTCTCTGAGTCTGTGTGTGTGAGTTGCTTAGCATTTCAAATGTTTTCTACATGCAAGCTAAATTGCTTGAGGACAAGCAATGATTCAACTATTAGAGCAACACTAATTAGAACTCATTCAAAAGATATCACTAAAGGAGTAGCCTAGCAAAACTCCTCACCAAAAAGTGTGCTAAGACGCGCACAAGTACAAGCTCTTAATCCTGAGCGGACTCCTCAACCTGGTGATCTGAACCATCAAACGGTTCGTCAATTATACAAAACAGAGAGTTAGTAATCATAATCAATAAATATAAGTGTAAACAATAAGCTTATACTTCATATATATTATCATGCATAAACTAGCTCACACATACACATACATATATCTTCCATTATAAACAAGTCTACTAGTCATAGCAAAATTTAATCATAATTGAAGTCAATAATCAACATTATGATTTCACTCAATTAACACACACACACAATGTCACATATCAATTATCAAGTATATGCACACATTCCCTAATGCAATCTAATGTCAAATCTCATGCTATGTCACCGTAGAAATATATAATACATGTGGTACCATTCATTCTTTATTAGAGTATCTCACCTCTTATAACACCCCATAATACATTGTCTAGAATATATTATAAGATCCATAATTATATATCGAGTACAACAAGTTTACAAATACATAGATAATAATTCAAGCACACGCAGGTGCTATAGTACAACAAGTACAACACAGCGGAAAGAAAAGAACGGGGGGGGGGGGGGGTAAGACTGCTAAGTCTCGTCGATTCTACTACCCACCTATTGGTGACTACACCAGGGGAAGCAACCTATAATCAGTCCTCACGCAACTCAGCGCATAAATGTATTCATATATAAGCAGTTTATATGGTGTAACACACAATTATCTGAATTCATTTTAGCTATGCAAGAACATTCTGAGGTGAGCCGGTCTCAGAAAGTCTTACGCTTTTCCGTACCAATCTTCGTGAACTAAGCACATATGGTACGAAATAACTATGGCATCACAATCAATATTATTGATATCTTATCGCTTTGGATTCCTTGAATCCCTTTGGTGGTGTCAAACAACCACACATAACTATGGATTCCACGAATCCCTTTGGTGGTGCTCAAGCAGCCACACATAACTATGGACTGATACTATACATAATTCTAATGTGTTAACATACTACCAATATATCCCAATCCCGGGAAACTAACCTAGCTACTAGCCTAGGTTATAATCAACCCTATACGTACAATGGCATCATAATTATAAGGTATTCTTAATGTTAATGGAAAACAAGACTTAAAAGATGACAATCCAAAATGCGTATGAATTTCCAAAAGCAGGAAACAGGGGACAAAATCTGGAAATGCTGGTGACTTGCGCCCAGGCGCGAACCTTCTGCGCCCTGGCGCGAGCCTGCATCCAGATTCTGTCTCTGTCTCTTTTTGCCTGCGCCCTGGCGCGAAAGTGCTGCGCCTCGGCGCGAAGACCTGCAGAACCAGTTCAAAACAGAGTTTTCTACACTACAATTGTCACTCTTTCAAGCCATTAACATCATGAATATCATAATAATTATAAAGGAGAAGAGTTTTGGGAATTAAACCCTTCTCATGCACATTTCAATCCCTAAATCCTATGTTCTCATGCAAAGTTGAATTTTTGGGGAATAATTCTAACTATTCTATCCTAAGAACCCACCTCAATATGAAGCTTTATACTTGGCTAGTAACTTGATTATAAGCTTGGGTTTGCAGCTGAGTTAACCAATTGAGTTGTGGTTTGATGTTCACTTCCTAGATCATCTTCAAGATTACAAGTCATACCTCCAACACTTGAATTTGAAACAAACAGATTATGAGTGTTAGAGAGAGAAGGATTTGAGAATGAATTTGGAGAAATTGAGAAAGGTTTAAGGAATGGAACTTACCATCTATTGATGAACATACCCTATGGAACATGAATTTCCATTTGCATGTGTTAAACTATGATGGGATTGAGGATTGAATTGAAGAAATGGTGAGAGTTTTGTTGTTTGTTTTAACGTGAGAGAGAGGAAGAGAGCTAGATGGAGAGTTTTGTGATGTTTTTCCTTCAGCAACATGAGAAGCAATTGGAGTAGTGTTGGGGTGTGTCATGGTTTGGCTACTCTAGTGGGACACATGTTTACCACTAGGCATATTGATCTTTCCTTTGCCATGACCACACATGTGATGACTTGTAGTAAATCTAACACTACCTCTTAATTGTACTATAGCTCTAGTGCTAGCTCTAAACATGTGGTGTTTTAGACAAATACTCTTAATAACATAGATTGCTAGTACAAGAAATTGGGGATGTTACACCTCTAATATCCATTCTTTATCGGATAAATATAATCTGACATCCTTCTTTATTGGAAGATCCAATATCCCTAATAATTCATGAATGCATGTATGTATCATGAATATACTTACACAGATCATTCAATAGCATTAAGCTCTTTCTTATTGGAACACTATCCAATATTTATTCCTTATTAAGATAACAATTACCTTAATATACTTTCTTTGGTATTTCTTTAAATACCATCCACAATTATAAACAATCATCAATAATCATCAATAATACAATTAATTCATGTTATGGATACTTAATTTTACCTTAAACATCAAGAAAATAAAGTTTTTAGTCAGGCTTGGTCGCCTAGTGAAGGTTAGCGACCAACTGGCGAAGGCAAACAAACAAGTCTAGGTCATCTGGCAGCGACTCAGCTCGCCCAGCGAAGAGAAGTCTCGCTTAGCGAGCAGTCAATAACAGGCTAGTCGCTAGAGCTCGCTGCAAGGCTCACTCGGTGATTAAGCCCAGACCTACATGCTCTGCTTCGGGTTCATGCTTAAATCCATCCAAAAATCTTATTTTTGAGTTCCAGTTACCAAAAGATGTTGTTTACAAGTATCCAATACATATATGAACATAAAAGTACTGCTTGATTCATGGATCTACAACATTTTCATACCAAAAAGTAAGAGATTTCCATTTTTATTCAAAAACTCATAAACTTCACCAAATCCTTACAAACATCTACACATACCCGTTTTTACTCTTTGAAATCGTTCATATTACTAGTCCTTAGTATATTTAACATGATATAAGTGTTAGATTTCATTTTCATTAAGAAAAATCTCCCCAAAAACCCACAAAATTGAGTGGAGAAAGTTGGGTTCGGAGAAATCGACATTCTCCCCTTTCTCAAGCCACTCACGATTATGAATGCTAACTCTCTTACCTTAGCTCATCTAATCCTCGCGATTTGCTCTTGATTTTCGGAAATTCTTTGTGCCCTATCTCTCTCTTTTCTCTTCTCTCACAAAAAGAACATGGAAATGTGACTAATGAGCTTTCTCTCTCTAATTTGGGTATAAATAGCTCTCCCCATTTAATGAGTCATAGGCCCAACTAGCCTAAAGCCCACTATCGTGTAATTCTCACAAATTCTCCCAATTAACTAATACTCTCGGTAATTAATTAATTATCGTCCAAGAAATAATAATAATAATAATAATAATAATAATAATAATATAAATAATATAATATAACGAATAAATATATAACGAATAATAAAATTGGGTCGTTACATAAAGTCTTGGGGGTTAATGTTAGTAGTGAATTTTTTGGTGTGGCTGAAAGGTTTCTTCACTGTAATAGGGCTTCCTTACCGTTCACCTATCTTGGCCTCCCGGTGGGAGCTAATCCTCATAATCTATCTACTTAGCATCCCCTCATTGATATAATTTCTAGAAAGTTGGGGACATGGAATAATAGGTGGGTCACCATGGGAGGTAGGGTGGTAATCCTCAATTTGGTCCTTAATTCTATACCTATTTTCTTCCTCTATTATTTGAAGATGACAGTAAAAGTGTGGAAGTTAATTATTGGGTTACAAAGAAGGTTTCTATGGGGGGTGCTGATAGTAAGAATAAGATTGCATGGATGAGTTGGGTAAATGTGTACAAACCCAAGAAAGAAGTGGGGTTGGGGTTAGGGATCTTCGTTTAATTAACGAAGCTTTGCATGGTAACTGGCGGTGGAGGATCATATATGAAGGAACAGGGATCTGCCGCGCTATACTTTTGGCTAGGTTTGGGACCCTGTTTCCTGCTCCGTATCTCGGTGGTCGTCCCAACGATTTAAGAGGGGTGTCGTCGTGGTAGAATGATGTTTCTTTATTTGGGACTCAGGTGGAATCTCAGTTAGATTGGTTCTTTGAAGGGGTGTTTAAGTGGATTGGTAATGGGATTTTGACATCTTTTTGGTTTGATCCCTGGGTCGACAATGTTCCTCTTAGGATTCAGTATCAATCTCTCTTTCAATCTTCCGATCAGTGTCTTGATAGAGTTGCAGATATGGGCAACTGGGTGATGGGAGAGTGGGTGTGGGAGTTTAGATGGAGGACAAATCTTGGTATGCACGACCAATATCTCCTTACTAAGTTAATCGAGTCTTTGCGTTAGGTTAATTTGTCGATTACAGAGGATGATTGGTTCTGGAGACACGACCTAGGAGGGGTGTTCTTGGTTAAATCAGCATACTTGGTCTTTGACAACAGAGTTAGGCCTTCAAGGATTCTCCCGGGAGATGACATCAAAAATTTTGCTAGGGTTCTTGGGCCTCGCCCAAAGTTATTGTCTTTTCGTGGAAACTCCTTCAGGATAGGGTTCCAAGTCGGCAAAATCTTCGCAGTCGGAGGGTGTTCGTAGGGACTACTGATACCTCAGTGTTTTTTGTGGGGCGGTCGAGGCGTCGGTCGACCACCTTTTTGTTTCCTGTAACCGGATTTCTCCAATTTGGTATCTTATTATGGTGGTTAGGGATTGATTATGTGAGCCCGAATAGAATATTGCAAGTTTTTTAGAGCTTCTTTGGGATGGGAGTGGGACGTCGGGTACGGTTAGGTATGATTCTAATATGGCATGTTGTTGTGTGGTATATCTGGACCTCTAGAAATGATATTATCTTTACAGGTGGGTCTTCAACGATTGATAATCTTGTGGGTAGGGTTAAACTCTACTCTTGGAAATAGTTTCTAGGTAAAAATCCTGATAGCCCGGCTCTTTCTACAAGTAAGAGGTGCAACCTCTCTTGTGTTGGTCCAAGAGAGGTGAGGATGTGGTCCTGGATACTAAGTATAGTAATCATTTTTGGTTCATAACTATTTTTTTGTATTGAAAAGAAAAAATTTCTATTGAAAAGATCACCTTCTACACTTTTAAAAAATTGACTACAAAAGTTTCCAAGCATTTTTACTATACTTAGCATCCTTAACTAGTGTCCCGGGGCACTATTTACCATTTTCATTTGCTTTATTAGAGAGCATGTTGTCCTACTCAACCTCAACTAGCAGATAGTTTTACTAAGACCATATAGCTAGATTTGAAGTCCTAAGAGAGAAGTTAGGCATTGTGTCTTTGGAGGTTATAGATTAGGGAAGTGTGTTGTGCGACTAATCTATAACAAACCATGTCTGTAGTTAGTAAAGGCAGTTAACAAATTTGTTTGGATAATTACGTAGTTATCTTTCAATTTTATATACCTTCTTTTTTTTATGTATACCTTCCTATTATTAATTGGAGATATTGATATAATATAGTGAAGTCTTAACATACTTGAATTGGTCTAATATTATTCCTTCGAGAGTGTTACTCGAGGGTGTGTTTATTTCGGAGTTATAAACTTTATTTCTGGAAATAGAAGATTGAAAATAAATATACATATGTTTGTCATAATAAACACAAATTTATTCTTTGGAATAAATTATACCCTGAAAAAAAAATTCCATGAAGCGAGGAATTTTATTCCCAAGTAATGATGGTGGAAACTTTTACTTCTCATATATATGGTAACCAATTTTGGTATGCAAAAGACTATGTTACCCCCATCAAACCCACTATACATGATAACTCCATCATTTGCATGAAAAATAAAAACCACCACATGTGCACGTTTTAGTTTATTTTTTGTTTCATAGGATTTTATTAATTAATTAGAAAAACAAATATTTTATTAATATGCAAAAATTAAATTACTGTTAAAATCAATGAATTAAAATAAAATTAGTCAAAACCCATAAACAATTCAAACAAAACTTATTCCTAAGGATAAATTTTATAAACCAAACACATTTTATTTATTCCTTGGAATTTTGAAAATTCATTCCCAGGAATTTAATATACCATCCAAACACTTTTCATACATTTTCCTTGGAAAAAAATTCCCATAATTATATTCAAAGGAAAACTAATCCTGGAAAAATATTTTACATCCATGAAACAAACACACATGTTTTATGTTTAATTTTTCTCAGTTCTAATTTAGGTGGACTAATTCACACATAGTTTTTCACAAACTTTAAATGAAGCTCACATAAATAAATGGTGAAATTAAACCACTCAAATTAGTCGTTCAACCTTGCATCGAATTATTTAGTGTTTGTATGGTAACAAAAATAAGATAGCTTATACTTCCTCCGTCCTATTTTATAAGATCTACTTTGACTAAATATACTATATATGTATATGTTTTGTTTTGGCCGTATTTTCTAAAAGTATATAAATGTAAATATTACTCCCTCTGTTCCTTTTTGTTTGTTGTTTTAGAAAATTTACTACAAATTAAAAATAAAAAAAAATTGTACCTTATCTTCCTATTATACCCTAATTTAATTTAATTTTTTGGAATATATTATGTGCAAAAAAATAGGAACAAAACAAAAACAAACAAAAAAATAGCAACAAAACAGAAACAATAAAAAGATTATATGAAAAAGTTTAGTAAAAATAAAAGAATACAATAAAAAAATTATATAAAATTTAGTGAATAAAAAAAAGAACGAGGTTATAATAGACAAAATATAACCTTAAACTATCAAAACGACAAATAATTTGAAACAAATATTTATTTCTAAAACGACAAATAAAAAGGAACGGAGGGAGTATCATATAAGATCTTGTTTGATTTGTTTCGATGAATATTTTCAAAAAATCAAATTTCTATAATTTTTACTATAGACAATTAAAGATATTCGTAATCAAAACTATGTATTGGCTACGTACAATGGTGAATGAGTTCTTATATTTTGGGATGGAGGGAATAACTTATTATATTCGCTTATAAGTTTGTTTCATGGTGTTTGGTAACAAACTTTTTTTACTAGCTTATAGCTTATTTTTCAGATGCTATTTTTAGTAGTGTTTGAGCATATAGATTTTTTTTTTTCAGTAGCATTGAGCTTATAGATATGTAAAAGCTTCTTATTATAATATTGGCTTATAAGTTTGTTACTTGGTGTTTGGTAACAAGTTTTTCTTATTAGCATATAACTTGTTTTTCAGATGATATTTTAAGAGTGTTTGAGCTTATAAGATTTTTTTACGCAACATTTGAGCTTATAGATACGCAAAAGCTTCTCTTAAGTTTTCTTTCCTCGTTTCTTTCATTCTAATATTTTAATTTTTGCCTAAATTGTGTGTCTGTGTAAGACTTTCTAAAAAATGTATTTGATACCAAATTTTATGAACCGTGTCTACTTCATGTGTAGTGGTGCAAATTGTATATTGTTTCAGCCTTCATTTGTACAAAACAAATAAATAATGCTAAATTAAATAAAAAATAAGGCAAACGTCAAACTATATTTTGACCAAACACATGAAACGGTTTATTAGAAAAGGAATTAATGAATGAAAGTGAGAACATGTCAATTCGCGATATTCGTGAACGGAATCATTCGTGAGATATAGCATAGTTTTATTTAGATTAACGAATGTACCCGTGTTTTAAAAAATCGGACCGAACCGGGCGGTCGATCCGATTGAACCGGGAATCGGAGGGTCAACCGGTCCAGTAGTTGGGTCGGACATGCTAACGAATCGGTCAAAATCGGCCTGAACCGGTCAAAATCGTATAAAATCGACAGTGTTTTCAAACCAGCAGATTTAATCCGCAAGCCTGGTTTTTTTTTTAATCCGCATGAACTTTTTGAATGTTTAAAATTTATACATATATAAGAAATTGTCAATAGCAAGTTTCGAACCACTGACCTCTTCATAAATCATGACGTAAACTACCACCGTGCTAAGTTGTTGATTTGTAAATATTTTTACTTTGTATTCTATATATGACACATATTCCTATATTACATTTTAAACTTTCTCACAAGTTTTGATTTGTTTCAAAAAACACATTTGATTTTTGTTCTGGTGAACACTTAAAGGGGTGTAGAAAGTAAATAAATTGGACCGTCGAAATAACAAAATAATCTAGGTATTTTCTGTAATTTCTTGGTTGTTCGTCCTCTTTTTCATCAATGTTACAAGTATTTATAGGGTATGCAGGGATAGAGTTCTTCCCGCCCTTTTTTCTCTGTTGGCCAATCTCACTTCCCTTCTATACATTTGATCACATGCATATTTGCAAGGTGATCATGAGGAACGTGGTTTGAATACAATGGTTCTTCTGAAAATCTGCTCCTAGTCATACGGAAGATGAAGATAAGTGAGTGAAATCGTGGAAGAATGGCAGTTAGAATGGAGGATGGGGAGATCGTGGGGATCTCGCCCATACGGCCATGTCTCGCCAGGGATATGTCTCGCGCTTCCGGTCTCGCCCTTAATGGAAGATGGGGCTTTGACTCTCGCGTGTGTATTTGGCCGTTCTACAAATCATCAAATAATGTTTGGGCTTTTGCTAAATACACCCTTTACATTTACTCCGGGTCCACAACCCCTCAAGCACGAGGCTCAGTGGTGATAATGAGCGAAATTTCCGTTGGCAACTGCTAATGCTCGTGGCGAACTTTTCGGACCTCGTACGCACTACGTGAGATACCTCCTTCCACTGTTAGTAACTTCTATAAATAGGAAAGTTTTGGGGTTGTTTTAATTATATCACAAACTTCTACATTTTTTGCTTAATCCAATCATGAATTCTCCCAACTCTGTTCTCGAGTCTCCAGTAACTAGAATTATCAAGGCCTTAAGGGGTTTGCTCCTCCATGACATAGACGACTTGATTGATCAAGCTGATGACTTTTCTGACTTTGCTGAAGAACTTAGATCAACCTCTTGGAGATTGACTAATGCTGAGTTGCGCTTCCTTGAGAGGGTGATGTTTCTCAAGGATGGCCTAATTGAAGATGGTCATTTTATTGAGACTGTTGAGAATGAAAACCACCTCCACCATGAGTTGGTCTCTGACTTGTTCGACAAGACCTGGCGTCTAAAGAAAAGCATGAGGGTCCATGAGGAGCTCATGAATTTAGCGTTTACTAAAGAAGAAGCGGTGACGCATCGCATGAAAGTCCTGGAGGAGGAGCTGAAGGTGTTGGCCAAGAAGAAAGAGGAACTTCGTGTGAGTAACAAAGATGAAATTTCTGCTTTGTTGTTCAAACGTCGTAAACTGACTCGCCTAGAGATCAAGACAAAAACTCTAGGAGAGAGTCTTAAGAAGGTCAATGATGATTTAGCGACGTCCAAAAAATACAAACGTGTCCTGGAGGATATGCAGACCATGGCATTGGATGCTCTGCCTGATGTTTAGAAATAATTTCCTTGCTTTGGTGTAGCTTCAATTGTTGTTTCCCTTTCAGTAATTTCCCTATGTAATTTTCCTTTGTAATTTTCCCTTTCAAGTAATGAAATGCATTTCTTTTCCTAAGTTCCTGCTTGTACATACGTTAGCAAATAATAAATAATATAAGGAAACATAATGTATCTCGCCTCGTTGGGGGCATGTAGGATATCACGCCATAAGGTGAGAAATTTTCATAATATGCCTAGGCAGTGTAATATCACGCCATAGGCGAAGTATCAAACGTTTCTTCTTCCGATTAAATTTCAAATTGACAACTGTCGCAGACGTGTTTCCCACGCTGACACGCGTCTCGAGATATGGGTTTAACCAATGAATAACTAAACGTTTCCACTTCACTGACAGTTTTTTGCCTATAAATTCTTTAACTTCTCCTTTTCAACACTTTATCCAACTTCTTAACTTCTTCATCTTCGCTATACTCTCACATTCTCTCCCAGATTTCAATTTTCTTCGTTTATTCGTCCAGATTTCATTAAAAAGTACTTACGTACTGACTTCTCCGCTTTTCCAATCTCTCACCGTTTAACTTCTCAAGGTATTTTTCGTTTTTTACCTTTGTCTTTCTAGGTATTTTAGATTCTGCTTTAGTCATGGTTATTTTACGCAAACTTGATGGTGCGAAAGATTACCCTTTAGTTATTCATCCTGTGGGTTCCGATTGGGAACGACAGGTTCGTGCCCATTATACTAGGGCTGACGGAACCCTAAACATTAACTGTTACTATTTTGAAATGTTTGTGTTTACTGTTAAATCTAGTGATTTCGAATCTGGGACTAGCGATAGCGATAGTGATAGTAGTGGAAATGATAGCGATTGTGTTATTATTTCTCCGTCCGAGTTTGGTTCGAAAAACCCTAACAATCGCTATTTAATTGTTGCAGACTCCATTGCAACGATTTCTACTTCAATGGAAATCTCTTCTAGGTTTACTACTGATGAATTCGTCTCCACCTTTAGGCAGGCTGTCCAGGTATCTGGTGAGGGCGGCGAAAATCGGGTTGCGATTGTCCCTGTCGTCGTGGGCAAGTTCATGACTACTGTCAACGAACAAGAGCCTCACTATTTCTATATGTACATCCATGTTCTCCAAACCCTAAATCCCTGGCTTACGTTTAATTCTTTTGAGTGTCAGATCCTAAGGGTAATGAATGTCACCCCTTGTCAGCTTCATCCAAACAGTTGGGCGTTTTTGAAAGCTTTTCAAATCGCCTGTGAGTGGTTAGATGTAGTTCCCACTGCTGGGATTTTCTTTTGTTTCTTTCATGTAAAAAATGTCTCTCCCCATTCTCTTGTCTCTATTAGCAGTCAGCCTAATAAAGAGCAGTTTTCTTTATACGCCTCAAAATTTAAGAACTATAGGGATACTTTTGTCCGGTTTCGATGTAGGGAAGGATTCCCAGAGCTTATCTTTGATGCTTCTGGGGATTGTCTGTTACCCTTCTATTGGTCTTCCGTCCCTCGCCTCATCAAGGGAACCCGTGTAGATACCCTTATTGAGTATGAACGTCAAGCAGTAGCAGCCTTCAGTAGGTTTCATGTAATGAGTTCGGGCGAGCTCATTGCTAGGGAGAGTAAGCCTAACTCTCTTGGGGAGTATATGTGTAAGTGATTGTAGTATTATGTTGTTACAATTTAGATTATGTATTTCTATATTTACTGACCTCGTCTCTGTTTTCTTTTTTGTAGCTTACATGTCTACTCTCTTAGCACAACAAAGGGCGGCCTTGGTCCTGAAGGCGAGGGCCCAGAGGGCTGAAGCAGAGCGCACTGCCGCCTCTGCCAATGCTATGGCTCAACTGGTAGTTGAGGAGGGCGGTGCCTAGGGCACCAAGAGGAAAAATCAAGAGGGGTCCACTAGGATCTCTGTTGAGATTCCAAAGAAGAAAAAGCAACTCATTACCATTGAGCCGGAGGGGGAAGAAGCTGGACTAAGAGTTCAATGTCGCCCCATTCTGGAGAGGATGGCTCCAACACAATGGCCAAGGACAAACTCACTTGCTGCCCCTCCAACCCCGAGCTGAAGAAGGGGAAGAAAAGCAATCTCTCTGCTAGCCTATGGCTAAGGATTTCGATTCTTTCTCTGTGGTTAACGAGAGTTTCCAGAAGTACGCTCGCACCTCCTCTCTCTCCGACCATGATTTCGAAGATCTCAGGCAGGCAGCCATGGATCACCACATTCAGGGCGCCATACTCAGCTACTACCTTTCCACTCACCAAGAACATGATACTATTGAGGCGATGAACAAGATGGAGTCTGCGGAAAATGGTCTGAGTGCCTTGGAGAAGGAGTATGCTGCTGTCAAGGGTAAGTTTGAGCAGGACCTGGCGCGGCGAAGGCTGGGCAGGAGGAAGCGGTGAAGGTGACCGTAAAGGCTAAGGATGATGAGGTGATTGCTTTGAAGGGGAAGGTGAAGGCCTTGGAGTGCGAGCTTGATGTGGAGACCCAAGGAAAAGAAGAGGCATCCCAGAAGGTGGATACTCTTACTGCTAAGGTGGATGCCTTGGAAATGGATGTGGCGAGCCAATATGACGATGGGTTTAGGTTCTCCCAGGATCAGGTGAAGGTGGCCTTCCCTGATGTCGATGCTGTCAAGCTGGGCGAACTGGATTCTGTTAACCAAATCGTGGATGGGAAGATCGCCGCCTATGTCCGTCCTGCTTTTGAGTAGTTTGTTTCTATTTCTTTTTGGGTCTACGTTGAAGGTGCGTGGAGAAAACACAAGAAGGGGGGTTGAATTGTGTTTTAGATATTTAAAAACTTTTCTAGATAATTAAATCTATCAGAGTCTTTAAGCACAGCGGAATAATTCACACAATCAACTTAATGCTAAGAGAATGATGAAGGAGTAAATGAGAGAGTGAGAGAGAGAAAGACACACAACAATTTATACTGGCTCCCCTCACAAATTGAGAGTACTCCAGTCCCCTTGCTTCCAAGGGAGTTCACTATAATCACTAAGATTAAAATTCAGATGCTCAAGCACGCAAGAATGAGACTTCCTTGCTCTAGGTCACACAAGACAGAGAGACTTCCTTGCTCTAGGTCACACAAGACAGAGAGACTTCCTTGCTCTAGGTCACACAAGACAGAGAGACTTCCTTGCTCTAATCACACAAGATCAGAGACTTCCTTGCTTCTACACTAAGCAGAAGACTTCATTGCTCAAGTAACACAAGACAAGAGACTTCCTTGCTTCTACACTAAGCAGAAGACTTCCTTAGTCTAATCACTAAGAATGAGACTTATCAATTACTCACGCAGGATTAATACTAACTTCTAAGCTTAAACTTATTACAATCATAATAACTTCAGAGGCTTGAGCTAGTTTCTATTCTCACTTAATTTGAGAGATGTTTTCTATTACAATTCATTTTCTCACTTTATTCTGAGAGATATTTTCTATTGAAGTTCGTTAGTCATCAATTCTTTCTTTTGCATATTTATATGAGTTGAGAAAGACATTGAGACGTTGGAGAAATTCCCATTGTAAGTTGGACAGCTGTAGTCTTTGAATATCCGTTGAGTAAAACCACGTCTTCTTTTGCAGTTAAGTTTCACCTTTACTGTTTGTCCAAAGTACAGTAATAAGGTACAACTAGCTCCTAGAGAGAGTAGGATCACATCCTTTGTGACCGTTGTAATTAGTTGTCCGTAGAACAAATCATCAGGCTTTATAAGAATAGTTGATGTAGCCCTTCTGATGACTAGGGGAATTCCTTTGCTTCTGATGAACCTTTGATAACTTGGAGTCTGATTGGTCTTGTATAAATGGCCTTTGATAGTCCTTCGTATTCCAGCTTCTGAACGTCTTCATCTTCTGAATAACTCATGACTAGCAGATAGCTTCTGAACTCTTGTAGGCATCTGAACATCTTTGAGCTTCTGAACTTCTCTGAGCTTCTGAACTCTTGCAGACATTCTGATCCTCTTTGAGCTTCTAAACTTTGTTTAGCTTCTGACCACGTTGTAGCTTCTGAACTCTTTCAGAGTGTAAAGATTCAGACTTCCATTTAGGTTTCATCAGAGTCTAAATCAAGTGTGCTCTTGATATAACGTTGGATTCTCCTGCACACTTAATTTAAACATTAGTAACATCAATTGTCCATTTAATACTTTGTTATCATCAAAACTCAAGGGTGTATATTAAAACACATTTTGTTCCAACAATCTCCCTTTTTTTGATGATGACAAACATAAGTATTAAATACAATTGTTGTTGATAAAAATCAGCTATGTTGATATTAGGCTTATGAGTTTCGCAAGCTCCCCCTAAGTCTGATGTCCCATAGGGTTAGGTTTGTAAGCTCCCCCTATTTTGTATCCATAGTTAATTTTAATCAGTTTCAGAATTACTTTATTATATGATTTAAATTATTCATATTTTACTATATAAAGAACAAGGTTTGCAAGCTTCTTCTTTTCATAGTGTGATAATCTTTGAATAAAGTTGCACCCTTACTCAAGTACTATCTATTAATAATAAACTTCAACTAATATAAATGTATTCTCCTTGAAATTATGCTCTTGATGAAGATGCAAGATGAATTAAATATTTAAATTAAATGACAATAGGATCAGAGGCACTAGAAACATTTACACACACACTTGGTTCTGATGGTTATCATGAAATACAGTTTCAGAGTTCAAAATATTTTTCAAACAGTTCAGAGCTTAAAGAAATCTTTTCAAAGAAACAATTCAGAGCCTGAACCAAAAACTTGAAAACAGTTCAGAGCTCTTTTAGCACAATATTTTGAAATCCTCAAAGATCAGATTGTCATATCAAAGCATGTACCTCATGCCACAATTTTGACCACTCTCCTATGTTCTCTCTCTGAAGCACTACAAAGCCCTAAAAAGCTAAGTAATTTCGCTTCTTCCAACAATTGATTTACCAATATTCTTTCTCCCCCTTTTGTCATTATCAAAAAGGTAGTATAAGCAATTAATAATAATTTCAACTTTCAATGCCGTCAAATCAGGAGTGGTTGAACGCATTTAAGACTCGGCAATTGAAATGTGCTTATAAAGGGTGAGAGATACCTAGTCATTTTATTCACACAGAATAATCTTAGGTGATTGATAGATCTTTTGAGAGAAAACATGAAACGCTCAGAGAAGAAGAAGGTAGTTTCAAAGAGAGATAGTCAAGATAGGAGAAAACATAAGAAGAAACCAATAGAAACAAAGCCAGTGTCTGTTACAGAAGAACTTAGTTCAGAGTCTGAAGAAAAATCTTTGGACGCTGACTGTTTTAAGTTCTGAAGACATATATTCCTAAAGAAAATCAAACTGATATCCAAGGCTCTAGAGGGGCTAGAGTCATTTCCTGAGGAAAACCAAACTGATGCATCTGAGTCGGTTTCTTCAAGAAAGACTACTGGTTGGATGGCTCAGCCAAAATCTCAACCTTTCCCCTCTGCAAAGATCATAGTTAGGCTTGCAACCTCAAATATGACCTTTGGAGCATCCAGAAGATAGTCCTTAGAAATTTTGATATGTAATCCAGAACTTATGTTCTCAATGAAACAAAGTTCATTACTTTGGCTTGTTTATTTTTGATTTCTTATTTATTTCTTCTCTTGTTATGTAATTTGATTCTTTAAGAATAACCAAATATTGTACTCATTGAAAATCAATTTTATGAATGAAACTCAAGAGTTTGAAAAGTCAATTTGCAAGATTTTTTATTTAACGAAAATGAAAGTCAGTTCAAGAATTAAAACAACCAAAAGACATGCTTAAATTGTACCAAAAAAAAAAAAAAAAAAAAGACATGCTTAAACAGAATCAAAACAGACATACAAACATCTAAAAAAAATAGTGAATAAATATGTCAGTTTTAACATAGAGATAGAAATTATATAACAATATGAACTTTGTCCTATCAATGTGCCTAACCAAAATATTAATCAGTTATGAAGTCATATAAGCATTCAAAGAAATCCTAAGGTTGGGGTTGACTACAGATAGACGCTAGGGTTATCATGATGTTTTTCTGATTAGCATTTACTTCTTCCATCAATCCCACAAACTTGTCCACTTTGGCTTCAATTCTTTTGATATCATTCTCATAGACAGGATTCCTCAGATGATGTTGATTACCTTGATCACCTCACAGATTGTCTTGAAGAGGTACATTCAGATCGTCCACTATTGAAGCTAACCTTTCTCTAAGGTTTTGCCCAATATTTTCTCTTTTAGCAGAGGATTCAGGATGATCCCTCTCTGTATCTACTTGAGTCTGAATGTCCTTCTTAGCATTGATAGCTTTCCCTTTGTCAAAATTCTTCTGTTCTTCCACAACTGCCATCTGAAGATTGTGCAACTCTTTTACCAGTTCCACTGTCAGACTTACCCATTGAGCAACATACTCAGATGAAGGCATATCAGTGCGCCTTAGGTCATAAAGACCATGTATCTGTTTAAACAAGTCGTTTCATTTGCTCAAGACATCAGGATTGTTTGATTTGGTTGGGTGAGGTTCATTGGTTAAGGGTGTATTGATGAGTTGAGGATTTGAATGGATAGGTATTTGTTGTGTCTGTTGAGGACTAGGGCTGGTTTGGACAAAGCCTTTGAGGTGGAAATCTTCTATAAGAAGTTCTTTGACCATAGCCTCAACATGGTTTGATGGTGGGAGGTTCAAGTTTTCTTCTGAAACAACACGTTCAGAATGTTCTGAATCATCAGAGGAATTTTCAAGTTCTTCAGTGAATTGTTGTTCAGGTTGTGTTTGGTTTTTAGGTGTATGAGGGTCTGAAGATGTTTGAGTCATAGATGGCTGAGCTATTTTATGCTTAGATTTGGCATTAAGAAGTTCAAAACTAGCTAAGATTTCATCTAACTCATTAGGATTAAAATCAACTTAAGAGGATGATGAAGAAATATTGATGAATTCTGGTTCAGGGTGGGTTGTTTCTGGTATAGGAGGTTTTGATTTGACAGGTTCTGATATAAGTTGTTTTATGGTAAGATTGTCTTCAGAACTTGCCTGGTTATAATTTGGAATGGGTTGGGTTGATGATGAGGTTAAATGAGTGTCTTGAGTAGTTACAACAAAAGGTTTGGATAAAGACACATCACCTGATTTGTCATGATTTGGGCCTTCAGCAATCTTCTTCCCAGGCTCTTTGGTAAGTTTCTTTAGTCTGACACTAAGAGGTTCATCATCACTTTCTTCACTTTCTGAGCTTCCAACCTTGGTCTTAGTCTTCTCTTTTCTTCCTTCCTTTACAGCTTCACTCTTATATGCTTTCACTAGCCTCTTCCTCTTTTTCTTCAATTCTACCTTCTCAATCTCAAACCCTTCTCCTAGGTTATCCAGCAGTTGAATGTACTGATTGACAATACCACTAGAAACCGTAGGTATGTCAATTTTACACGTGTTCACCAAAGAAGGTCCTGAGTGAGATTGAGGTACAAAAGGATCTGAAGGTTGCACCTCATGTCCTGACAACAAGTTCATATGAAAGAGATTATGAACAGACACTGTGGAGGCTCTGATTTCTCTTAACAAACAGTCATGACCCGCAGCTTTGATTATGTCTATCACTCCACATCGATAGAAAATCTAACTGAGTATCCTTGGGTAGATGACATGTACATTAGGCTTGGCCTGATTCTGAGTGTTAAGCACAACTTTGCATAGGTGATTGAAGATGTGTTTAGCCTAATTTAAATCATATTTCCTTGTGAGAAAATAGACAAAGCGTCTATGATCCCATGACAATTGATCAGAATTTTCACTTCTTGGAAATATAGAACTCAACATAATTTTAGCTAATACTCTCTGAGTGGGCTTCAGATCACCTATTATGTTGCTCTTACAACTTTTTCCTTTAACATAGCATTGTTTTGTCATATTCTCCAAAAACTCAGAGTTCTTTGCTTCATTGTGACCAATGGTGTAGTAGATGCCTTCATTGGGGATGGATAGCACCTTGGCCAAGTTTGAAGCAGTGAGAATTACTTCAAAACCGCACACAACAGAATGCACCTCAGTTTCCTCAATAATTCTTAATCCTAACTCTTGAGGGGTTTTGTCCTTATTTTCAGCCTTTTCTTTTCTCCTTGCAGCTAGCTCCTTATTATAATCTTCAACTGTCTTCACCTTGCTTCTGATCCAGAAATCTTTTACCAGAGTAGGATAGATTGGACCATTTAATAACTTCATGTATCTAAAGATCCCATTATGATCAATAAAGAACTTTAGAACATCAAAATGATTCTTTTCCAAACTATCAAAGTCCACTGGTTGTTCCATAACCAGGTTCAGAGATTTTCCCTCCATCTTGAGAGACAAATCTGTGGAAAACATTTCTTCGCAAGCAGTAGTGTTGATAGGGAAGTTTTTAGGAAATGTAAACAAGGAATCTGAAGCTGATGTAGAAGTAGATGCCATTTCAGAAGGTTAGGATGTAGAGTTTGCTAATAAGAGAGAAATAATTTGTTCTGGTTTTGAAAGACGAAGGTGAGGGATGTGATAGTGTAAAGTGTGCAAGTGTTTAAGTGATTTTGTTTAAAACAGTAAAACAAATTAAAGCACACAATACATTAAATAAAAAAAGAAAACGAACCATCATTAATTGTTTCAAACCAATCAGAACGTGTGTACGTGTTGTCTATTTAGCGCCAAAACGTTTTAGTGGAAAACACTCAAACGTTTGCAATTCATTTCCTTGTCAGAGGCTTAACCTTCAGAGTTTGAAAAAGTTTCTCAAAGTCTGAACCACTTCAGATGCTGAGATCCAAAATACTTCAGAGTCTAAGAATTAATTTTTCAGAACATTTAAGATATATGTTCAGACATAGTTTTTCAAGGTTTTAATTCTGAACATTATGTTTAAATAAATCAAGTGTTCTGAAAAACATTTCTAGCCTTGATTGTTATTCCTCTGAATTGTCATTGAAACGTCAAGAATACTCACCTTGCATTGAAGCTTTCTTGTTTCAATTGTAGTCAGTGTCATAGCCCGAACAGTTACTCCTCCAAGCTGAGCTACTGTCATCTTCAGAACAAGCTTCATATTCTTCATCATAAGGATCATATCTTCTTAAGTTCCTTATGAATTCTTCTTCATCTTCTTCACCATCAGATTCATCAAAAATGTGCCTTCTGTGCACAATTGCTCTCCTTCCATTTGCAGTCACATGAGTCCATGTGAGTGGAGAGTCTATTTTCCTCATTTGTCGTGTAGCCAAATAAACAATTTTGTCTTTTGGTACCCACTTGCGTAACGGTCCTAGACTGTTAGTTACCTTACCTCTATTCTCCATTTGTATAATCTGAGAGCTAATTCAGGATGTCTTGGTCAGAGTCATAACTTGAATGTTCAGACTCTGAGTCCACTTCAGACTCTGCTGCTGCTTCAGGTCTTGCTTGCACTTTAGGTCTTGATCTCCTTGGTAGCTTGACTTTCTTTTCTTCTTCAGAAAGTTTGTCCAGCTCTTCCCAGGTTGTGAATTTCTTCTTGCTAGTATCTCTCCTCCATTCTTCTTGAATTCAGACCATCTTTGAAATTTCTGGAGAAATTATCAAAGTATTCTTCATTAGATTCTTCCTTAATATCTTTAAGCTCCATTGATTGCTTCCCTTTTCTGGCTGCTTCCTTGTCTCTTGCACTTGAGGTACAAACATCAAATGTTGATGTAGATACTTGCTTGTTGCTCAGATCTTCATTCATATTAAGTCCATCTTCCATTCCTTTAATGAGATCAGCAACAAGTTGATGAATCTTCTGCTTCCAATCATTCACTTGTTTAGCCATGGTGTTTTTCTCCTTTGGATCTTGGCTGTCTCACGGTTAAGTGATTTACCAACAGAACCGGAGCTCTGATACCAATTGAAGGTGCGTGGAGAAAACACAAGAAGGGGTGGTTGAATTGTGTTTTAGATATTTAAAAACTTTTCTAGATAATTAAATCTATCAGAGTCTTTAAGCACAGCGGAATAATTCACACAATCAACTTAATGCTAAGAGAATGATGAAGGAGTAAATGAGAGAGTGAGAGAGAGAAAGACACACAACAGTTTATACTGGTTCCCCTCACAAATTGAGAGTACTCCAGTCCCCTTGCTTCCAAGGGAGTTCACTATAATCACTAAGATTACAATTCAGATGCTCAAGCACGCAAGAATGAGACTTCCTTGCTCTAGGTCACACAAGACAGAGAGACTTCCTTGCTCTAGGTCACACAAGACAGAGAGACTTCCTTGCTCTAATCACACAAGATCAGAGACTTCCTTGCTTCTACACTAAGCAGAAGACTTCATTGCTCAAGTCACACAAGACAAGAAACTTCCTTGCTTCTACACTAAGCAGAAGACTTCTTTGCTCTAATCACTAAGATTGAGACTTATCAATTACTCACGCAGGAGTAATACTAACTTCTAAGCTTAAACTTATTACAATCATAATAACTTCAGAGGCTTGAGCTAGTTTCTATT
The DNA here is from genome assembly GCA_951799995.1 of Trifolium subterraneum. Lineage (NCBI taxonomy): Eukaryota > Viridiplantae > Streptophyta > Magnoliopsida > Fabales > Fabaceae > Trifolium > Trifolium subterraneum. The sequence goes on from OX637466.1 coordinate 27,099,803, forward strand.
CTCACTTAATTTGAGAGATGTTTTCTATTACAATTCATTTTCTCACTTTATTCTGAGAGATATTTTCTATTGAAATTCGTTAGTCATCAATTCTTTCTTTTGCATATTTATATGAGTTGAGAAAGACATTGAGACGTTGGAGAAATTCCCGTTGTAAATTGGACAGCTGTAGTCTTTGAATATCCGTTGAGTAAAGCCACGTCTTCTTTTGCAGTTAAGCTTCACCTTTACTGTTTGTCCAACGTACTATAATAAGGTACAACTAACTCCTAGAGAGAGTAGGATCACATCCTTTGTGACCATTGTAATTAGTTGTCCTTAGAACAAATCATCAGGCTTGATAAGAGTAGTTGATGTAGCCCTTCTGATGACTAGGGGAATTCCTTTGCTTCTGATGAACCTTTGATAACTTGGAGTTTGATTGGTCTTGAATAAATGGCCTCTGATAGTCCTTCGTATTCCAGCTTCTGAACGTCTTCATCTTCTGAATAACTCATGACTAGCAGATAACTTCTGAACTCTTGTAGGCATCTGAACATCTTTGAGCTTCTGAACTTCTCTGAGCTTCTGAACTCTTGCAGACATTCTGATCCTCTTTGAGCTTCTGAACTTTGTTTAGCTTCTGACCACGTTGTAGCTTCTGAACTCTTTCAGAGTGTAAAGATTCAGACTTCTATTTAGGTTTCATCAGAGTCTAAATCAAGTGTGCTCTTGATATAACGTTGAATTCTCCTGCACACTTAATTTAAACATTAGTAACATCAATTGTCCATTTAATACTTTGTTATCATCAAAACTCAAGGGTGTGTATTAAAACACATTTTGTTCCAATACGCGTGCCTATGTTTTTTGTTGTAACTATTTTATTCGCCTTATGGCGATTTATCTCTAAACACTTGTCTTTTCAATTTAAGTATGTTATTATCTATTCTCTTCTCGCCTAATGCTTTATTGCTAGTTAAGTGTGTGTTAATTGCTTTAAGTCGTTCACGTTTTCCTTTTCCTCGTTTGTAACGTCTTTAAAAATGAATTTTTTATATTCTTCCACTCCCTCGAAAAACGCACCTAAACACATTTCTCAAAGTAGTCTAGTCAAAGGTAGTAACTGTTTTTCCTAGAAACGTGTGCTTGAACTTATCCCTTTTAGGGTTTTGGAATTGCTATAAAAGGGGGAAATCCCTTACCTAGATCTTCATATGCTAAAAACTTGTTATTTTCTCTTCTTTCCTTAGAAATCTACCAAGAAACACAATAGTGCTCCCATACGTAGGAGCCCTAGGGTTAATTCCTCCCAACTTCTTTCTTCCAAACTCAAATCTTCTAAGAAAACTTCTTCTTCAAAAATCAAAAACTCCAAAAACCTTAAACGTCGGATTATTGAAATAGAAAGCTCTGAATCTGACAAGGCCGATTTAGATGACGTTGAATACTTAAGGACTTATCGTCCTGAAGATGAATCTTGGGATTAGATCCAAAAGACTCGCAATTAACGGCAGAGTCCAAGCTAATTTCGGGGAAGGAAAAGAATTCCCCTTGTAACAAGGAGAAGGGTTATGTTCGTTAGAAACCCCTTGGTGGAGGAGCCACCGTCACCGGCCTACCTCACTACGGTGTATGGCTCTCGCCCACAGTTCACTCTGTGGGGAGGCCCTCTCTGCCGGTCTTCCTCATTATGGTCGTTTTTTGTTTTCTTTTCTAGGTCTAGGTTCATTGTAATGGTGTCTTATCTGTATTTTCAGATTTGTAATGAAGATACTATTATGTAACGATGATAAATCATATTCAATGAATGAATTACTTTTGGCTTTATTTTGTCTTGACTATTTATTTTTCTTCATGTTTTCTACGCAATTAAACACGTAAAGTTGTATTCATAATGGTTGGGATAAATAACTAAAGAACATAAATACCTTTTTTCCTGGGGCGATGCACTTCCTCTTTTGGGGGATCGCCTTTTGATTTTCTTTTATATGAACTTCTTGTGACGCCGTTTTTACTCACCTGCAAATTCAGCTCGCCAAAGCCTTAGACTTACATCGTGGCCTTTAATAATTCACATGCCAAAGCCTTAGACTTATGTGACGGTGTTTGTAATTCTAGCTCGCCAAAGCCTTAGACTTACATGACGGCCTTTAATAATTCACACGCCAAACCCTTAGACTTACATGACGGTGCTAGTTTATATATATATATATATATATATATATTTTTTTTTTTTTTTTTTTTTGTGATCGATGCCTTAGACTTACACGGTTTTTACTAGGTACTTGAATTCGCCAGACATAAATTTTTTTGACATCGATGCCTTAGACTTATACGATGCAAAACTGGGTTCTTAAATTCGCCAGAGAAATTCACACGTCAAAGCCTCATTCTTACATGACGGTGCCGACATCATATGAATCTTACTACCGGAAAGTTAGCTCGCCAAAGACTTAGACTTATGTCGCGATGATTTTTGGATATCGAGTTATTAATTAACTTTGAATCGCAATATAATGTTCCACCACCGATCTTTAATTTATCCGAGGGAAAGGGAAAAAGTTCGAAAAAACCCTATTTTTTTAGAGAACAAGGTTCGGGGGTTAGTTATACGAAGGGAAGGTATTAGCACCCTAAGTATCTATAGTATCCTATAGGAACCTCTTGTTTTTATTCTAACTTTGCGCTTAATTTTATTTGCTTGCAAAAAAATGTATAAGTATAGGAATTAAAGTGATGATAAAAAATGAAGTTTAAAGTGACGGAAAAGGAAAAATGTTTTTGTTGATTTTATTGATTGGAGAGACAAGTCTCATGCCTACGTACCCGAGGGATCAAACCACCGTAGTTCGGGGTAAAAAGACGGGTAAATTTGTTTGTTTGATTTTAAGGTTTTGAAAATGGTTTTAAAGACCAAAAGCCAAAAGTGGCAAAATGTGAGTTTGATTGATGTTAGTTTGTGAAGAAAGTCTATCTGGTTAAATTGATTGAAGTTTGATTGTGAAATAAGACGCGGACACTTGGTTTAAAATCCAAGGTTTATTGAGAAAATGTTTGAGTGATAAAAGACACTTGGTTTAAAATCCAAGGTTTTTGCATGATAAAAAATGTATGAATGAAGAAAATGCACTTGGTTTAAAATCCAAGGTTTTTAGGCGAGAAAAAGGGACACTTGGGTTAAAGTCCAAGGTTTTAGCGATAAAGGAAGCCATTGGTTTAAAGTCCAAGGCACTTGGTTTAAAATCCAAGTTCGCGATAAAAAAAGACACTTGTGTTAAAATCCAAGGTTTTCACGATAAAAAAGAGCCATTGGTTTAAAGTCCAAGGCACTTGGTTTAAAATCCAAGTTTGCGGTAAAAAAGACTCTTGGGTTAAAATCCAAGGTTTTCGCGATAAAAAGAAACGTTTGCTTTAAAGTCCAAAGTTTTGAAAAAAGTTTGATGATGAAATGTTTTTTATGCTTGATGATGTTGAAAAGAAATGGTGTTGATATTTTTTGAAAGAGGTTTTGACCTCATTTTTTATAATAAAGTGACTAATTATTTTTGAAGAGGTGTTGACCTCATTTTTGAGAATAAAATGACTGATTATTTTAATTGGGATGTTGGGTTCCAAACAAAAAGGTAGCGCGAGCAATAATATTAACGTCGCAATAAGCAAATTAAGCGCGAAGACAATCCGTAACGATATTTTGATCGAAACGGTGTCTTTTCTCTCGGATTTAATATTCTAACGTTTGTGTGGAAAGCGATAAATAAATATGCATGAGATGCAATTTTTCCATTTATAGTGTATATTTATTCCTAATTACATTCTAAGGTATTTGCAAGAAAATAAATAAATATGAGATTAATGCAAGATGATGCTATGCAATTTTTATTTAAATTTACATTAAATCCTAAAAATACAATCTAATGTCCTTGCAATAAAATAAATGATTAACTAATAAGGCAATGAATTAAATGTTAAATTAACAAGCAATAATAAGGAGGTATGTTAGTGACAATAATAATGATAAATTAGCAAGTTAGTAATAATAAAGAATAAAGCATGAATAATCAAAGTTATGTTAGTGAGCAAAATTAAGCACAAATAAATAGTAAAAAAAAAAAAAGGACCTCAAATAAGTGCTTATTGTGGATTTAATAGCTTATTGAAGCACATTCCATAAGCACTTTTATTATAGGCAAAAATAAAATAAAAAATAAAAAACAGAAGAGGGTGCAAATATTAAAAACAAAATAAAAGGGGGTGCAAAAAGCAACAAAACAGTAAAGCCCAGTCCACAAAAGGCCCATCTGTGTAGAGACAAACAAAAAAAAGGCCAGGATCAAATCTGGCCGTCTGATGGATCAGACGGCCCTGATCTAAACTTAAAAACAGAGAGATCCAAGCCATCCGATAGAAATCAGAGGCTGAGAGGAGAGGGTGCATGGTGTGTTGCGATAGACACGCGCACACCGGATCGGGTTGGGGGTATAAATACCCCAAAACCCTAGAAAAATCATTTCATCTCTTCTCTCTCATTTCTCTCCGCCGCGGCCATAAACTTTCTCTTTCTCTCATCTCTCTCTCTCGTTTTAAACCACTCCATTTTTAGAAAGATTCAAATGCAAATACATACACAGTTAATTTCAAAACACAAATCCAAACTCAAAAACAATAAAACCTTTCCCTAGTCCAAATCAAACAGAACAGAAAAAGGAACCAAAAAACAACCTTATACACTTTTGATTCTCGATTCTATTCTTCTTCTTCTGCGTTTTTTCGTTTGGATATGGTTCCGATTTTCTTATCTCTTTCGTCTGTGTTTGATTCGTCTCTCCTCTTCTTCTTCGATTCGGTTTTTGTTTATGGGTTTGTGGTTGAGTTTGGATTTGATTTTGATTTCTGGGTTTATGATTGATTCAGTTATGATGGTTTATGATGATTTTGGTTTTGGATTTGATGAATGAAAGTGATGATGATTTGGGTTTTCTGTTTTTATTTTGAAAAGGAATGAGGGTTTTGTTTATGGGTTTTGAATGATGAATGAAGATGATGATGTTGGAACAAAATATGTGTTAATACACACCCTTAAGTTTTGATGATAACAAAGTATTAAATGGACAATTGATGGTACTAATGTTTAAATTAAGTGCAGGAGAATTCAACGTTTAATCAAGAGCACACTTAATTTAAACTCTGATGAAACCAATGGAAGTCTGAATATTTAAGACTCTGAAAGAGTTCAGATGCTACAACGTGGTCAGAGGCTATACAAAGTTCAGAAGCTCAAAGTAGATTAGAACGTCTGAAAGTTGTTCAGGGACTCAGAGGAGTTCAGAAGCTCAAGGATGTTCAGAAGCCTACAAGAGTTCAGAGGCTATCTGAGAGTCATAAGTCATTCAGAGGATGAAGGCGTTCAGAATCTGAATTACTAAAGACTATCAGAGGCCAACCATTCAAAGACCAATCAGACTCCAAGTTATCAAAGGTTCATCAGAAGCAAAGGGAATTCCCCGTCATCAGAGGGCTACATCAACTACAACTTATCAAGCCTGATGACTTGTTCTAAGGTCAACTAAAATGCAACGGTCACAAAGGATGTGATCCCTCTCTCTAGGAGCTAGTTGTACCTTATAACTGTACCATTGGACATACAGCAAAGGTGAAGCTTCTCTGCAAAGGAAGACGTGGCTTTACTCAACGGATCTTCAATGTCTACAGCTGTTCAAGTTGCAACGGGAATTTCTCCAACGTCTCAATGTCTTTCTCAACTCATATAAATATGCCAAAGAAAGAATTGAAGACTAGCGCTCAACATTAGATAAAATCTCTCAGAAGAAAGTGAGCATTTGAATTGTAATAGATAATATCTCTCAAATGAAGTGAGCATAGAAACTAGCTTAGAGCCTCTGAAGTTATTATGTTTGTAATAAGTTTTAAGCTCTTAAGTTAGTAGTAAGTCTTCTGCTTAGTGTAGAAGCAAGTAAGTCGTCTGCTTAGTGTAGAAGCAAGAAAGTCTTCTGCTTAGTGTAGAAGCACGTAAGTCTCAGTCTTAGTGATTAGAGCAGTGAAGTCTTTAGCCTGAGTGCTTGAGCAAGGAAGCCTCTGATCTTGTGTGATCAGAGCAAGGAAGTCTCTCTGTCTTGTGTGACTTAGAGCAGGAACTCTCAAGCTTGTGTGCTTGAGCAAGGAAGTCTTTGATCTTGTGTGATCAAAGCAAGGAAGTCTCTATAAGTCTTGTGTGACTAAGACCAGGAAGTCTTGAGCTTGTGTGCTTGAGCAACTATTGTAATCCTTGTGATTATAGTGGAACTCTCTTGGAAACAAGGGGACTGGAGTACTCTCAATTTGTGAGGGAAACCAGTATAAATTGTTGTGTGTTCTTCTCTCTCTCACTCTCTCATTTACTCCTTCATCATTCATAACGTCATAAGTTAATTGTGTAAATAATCTGCTGTGCTTTAAAGACTCTGAAAAGTTTTTAAATATCCAAAACACAATTCAACCCCCCTTCTTGTGTTTTCTCCACACACCTTCAATTGGTATCAGAGCTCCGGTTCTGTTGGTAAATCACTTAACCGTGAGACAGTCAAGATCCAAAGGAGAAAACATCCATGACTCAAAACATGGATAAGTGGAAGCAGAAGCTACATCAACAAGTTGCTGATCTTAGCAAGAAATTTGAAGATGAAATGAGCTTAAATGAAGATCTGAGCAAAAATCAAAATTCTTCCACTTCAGGGGCTAATCAAACTTCTGGTATTGATTCTACAGCTACTACTCTGTGCCTCATTAGTGATGATAATGAAAGCATTCAGTGGGCAACAGTAAATGGCTTGTTAGATCAATATGAGGAGTTTAGGATGGAGGAAAATGAGAGCATTGAGAAAATGAACATAAGGTTTCAAGCTATTACAAGCAAGCTTGAAGAGCACAACAACAAACTCAGCAACAAAAAGCTTGTAAGCAAGTTGCTGAGAAGTTTGCCTCTGAACTGGAATGAAATTCCAAATTCTATAGAGGAAACTGAAGACATCAATTAAATGAGTCCTGAATCATTGATTGATTTACTCAGAGTCCATGAATTGGCTCTGAAGGATATGCAAGAGTTGAACCGTGAAGAAGCAGAAGCAGCAAGAAAAGGAAAGCAAGCATTGGAGCATGAAGATCTTGTTGAAGAACCTGATGAAGAGTATCTTGAAAGTTTTTCAAGAAAAATTCAAAGATGGTACATCTTCAAGAAGAATGGAGGAAGACTAGCTAAAGGAATGACAACATGGGATGTACTAGACAACTTCTCTGAAGATGAGTCTGAAAGAGCACCAAGAGCTGAAGGATCAAGTTCTGAAGATGGCTTAGACTTTGAAGACTCAAGCTCTGATGAAAGATCAGAACCTGAGAGCAAAGAAAGCATCCAGAGAACAATAAATCAGGTATATTCTAGTCTTTCCAAAGCTAAATTGATCAAGCATCTTAATAAGACCTTACTTAAACTCTCTAATAGTCAGCAGAAGTTTAAAAAGCTTAAAGCAGACTATGAGAATTTATCAAAACTATATTCTAGTCTTTCCAAAGCTGAAGGTCTTGAACAAAAATATTTTATCAAAACCAAAGACCTTGAGAATGATTTTGCTATATGTTACAAACCCCTTGAGCACTCTCTAGTTCTCAAAGAGTACTGTAACATCAATGCTGATCAAAATAAAATTGTTTCCATGCTTTGCAACCTTAAGACCAACAATACTAATGGGATTGGATACTCTAGTAGTAAAACACTAGAGGAACCAAGCTCATCAGTTATTGATGGAAGCTTCTCACTCCCTAATCTTTACACTACATTTGTTTCTGATAGTTCTCATAAGAAACAAATGAAGGATAAATATTGGGCAACTAACAGTCTAGGACCCTCATGTAAGTGGGTACCAAGAGACAAAATTGTTTACTTGATTGCAGGTGAAACTAAGACTCTGAACCTTCCAATCACATGGATGCATGTGACTGTGAATGGAAGAAGAGCAATTGTGCATAGGAGGCACATTTTTGAAGAATCAGATGAAGAAGAAGATGAAGAAGAGTACATAAGGAGCAGGAGGGAGCATGAAGAACTTGAAGCTTGTTTTGAAGATGATAACAACTCAGTGTCGTGGAGTGATTGCTCTGGCTATAACTCTGACTACACCTAATCAAGAAAGCTTCAATACAAGGTAAGTATGCTTAACTCCTGAATGACATATTCAGAGGAATAACTTTCAAAGGTTTGAAAAACTCTTCTTAAGATACACATTGTTCAGGACTAAAAACTTTAAAAAAATTCTATCTAAACATATTCTTTTTTGTGTGTCCTGAAAGGCCTGTTTTTCAGCCTCTGAAGCTCTTCAGGTTTCAGCATCTGAAGAATCTCAGACTCTGAAAAACGTTTCAACCTCTGACAGTTAAGCCTCTGAATACAAAATGAATTGGAAACGTTTAAGTATGTTTACTAAAACGTTTTGGCGCTAAATAGACAACACGTACACACGTTCTGATTGGGTTGAAACAGTTAATGATTAATTTTTCTGTTTGATTAAGTTTTCTATGTGATTCAATTTTCCTTTAATCAAAACCTCTTAATCACTTACACACACTGCATCTTCATAACCTACACTTTCGATTGTCTCAAACTTAAGATAAACCCTCTTTCTTCTAAAGTTTAGCAAAACCCTAACTGTAGAAATGACAGCATCCACATCGTCTTCAGATTCTCTGTTTGTGTTTCCAAAGAACTTTCCTATCAATACTATTTCGTGCGAAGAATTGTTCTCCACAGATTTATCTCTAAAGATGGAGGGAAAATCTCTAAATCTGGTTATGGAACAACCAGTGGACTTTGATAGCTTGGAGAAGAATCACTTTGATGTCTTAAAGTTCTTTATTGAACATGATGGGAGCTTTAAATACATGGAATTGCTAAATGGTCCCATCTATCCAACGCTTGTAAAGGATTTCTGGGTCAGAAGTAAGGTGAAGACAGTTGAAGACTACAATAGGGAGCTGGATGCAAAGAAGAAGGAGAAGTTGGAGAACAAGGACAAGACTCCTCAAGAATTGGGAATGAGGATAGTTGAAGAAACTGAAGTGCATTCTGTGGTTTGTGGATTTGAAGTGATTCTTACCACGTCAAATCTGGCTAAGGTATTATCCATTCCAAATGAGGGTATCTACCATACCTTTAGCCAAAGTGAAGCAAAGAATTCAGAATTTCTAACAAACATGACCAAGTTGTGCTATGCTAAAGGAAAAAGCTGTGAAAGCAATAAGGTGAGTGATCTGAAGCCTACTCAAAGAGTATTAGCCAGAATAGTTCTAGGATCAATATTTCCAAGGAGTGGAAGTACTGATCAACTTTCTTGGGACCATAGGCACTTTGTCTATTTTCTCACAAGAAAATTCAATTTGAACTGGGCAAAATACATCTTCAATCACCTATGCAAAGCTGTAAGTGCTACTCAGAAGCAGTCTAAACCAAATGTTCATGTCATCTATCCTAGAATCCTGAGTGAGATATTCTATCAGTGTGGAGTGATAGATGCAATTAAGGCTGCTGGTCATGACAATCTGATTAGGGAAATTAGAGCTTCTACAATCTCTGCTCACACTTTCTCTAACATGAACTTACTAGCAGGAAAAGAAATACTGCCGCCTCTGATCCTTTTGAACCTCTACCTCACTCAAAAGATTCAATGCTAAAGAGATTTAAGATTGACATACCTTCTGTCTCAAATGGTATTGTCAATCAATATATACAACTGCTAGAAAGTCTAGGAGAGGAGTTTGAGATTGAAGAAGAAGAGCTGAAGAAGAAAAGGAAGAGGCTGGTGAAGCTCAAGTTAGAAAAGAATGAAGCTGAAAGGGTAGAAAGCAGAGAGAAGGTCAAGTCCAAAGCTGAGTGTTCAACTATGATAGCAGTAGAAGATGAAGTAAGTGAAGATGATGATGAACCATTGTGTGTCAGATTGAAGAAACTCACCAAGGAATCAGAAGAGAAAGCTCTTGAAGGGTCAATCAAGGACAACTCAGGAAACTCATCTATGTCTACACCTGTTATTGCAAACACTCAAGAGATTCAACCAACACCATCATCAACCCAACCAAAAATAAACAAAAATCCTGCTCAGAACCCACTCACTCATCTACTCTCTGAGCAGACTCCAAACACTATCCAAACAAATCCTGAAGACAATCTCACGATAAAACAAATTGTGTCAGGACATGTTCATTAAGAACCCTTCATACCAGAAACAATCCACACTAAACCACAACCTTCATCTAAACCTATCCAAACACAACCTGAACAACTAAGTACTGAGGAACTTGAACCTCACTCTGATGGTTCAAGACATACTGAACTTGTTTATTAAGGAGATATTCAACCTTCCCCACCATCAAACCATGTTGATGATATGGTCAGAGAACTTCATGTAGATGATTTTCGTCTTAAATCTTTCGATCAACAGCAACAACAATCTCAATCATCACAACACACCTCTTCACCCTCAAACTCTGAACCTCATCCAACCAACTTAACCAACCCTGAAATCTTGAGTGAATGCAATAGCTTGATTAGACAGATACATGGTCTTCCTGAGTTAAGACTCTCTGACAAATCATCATCTGAATCTTTTGCAAAATGGGTAAGTTTGGCAGGTGATTTGGTAGAAAAGCTGCATAGTCTTCAAGGAGCTGATGTTGAAGAACTAAAGAGGTTTGAAAAAAGGAAGGATAAGATAGTTGAAGAGGTCATTCAGAATAAGAAGGACGCAGAAAGGAATCACCCTGAATCCTTTACTGAAAGAAACAGCAATCTGGATGAACCTGCTCAAAGAGATTCAAGGAGTGATCAAGAGTGTATGAAAAATCTAGTGTATGAGGCTGAACTTAAAGAAATCAGAACCGAGATGAGCAAGTCAAAAAGGATGTTGGAGAAAGTTGATGGAAAACAAACAGAAATCTTAAAAACATTAACTTCTCTCTTTAACAAGTTACCAGAAAACCAATAAATGCTTAAGTGTTTATCTGCTGATTAAATGTTTTGATTAGATACAGTATTAGGTTCAACTTGTGTAAATATTAAGTTATTTCTTAATTATCTGACTGATTATTTGTTCTTAATTGATTCTGTTTAGTATTACTTTATTCTAGAAATTTTTTAAAAACAAATCAATTCTTGAAAAATCATTACATCAAACAACTGAGCTATTAACTGTCAAACTTGATTTTCAATAAGTACAATATGTGATACTCTTAAAGCTTAAATTACATATCAAGAGAAGAAATATTTATAAGAAATCAAAATTACATAACAAGCCAAAGTAATGAGTTTTATCTCATTAAGAACTTAAGTTGTTGACTACATATCTATCTCCTAATAAAGACTATCTTCTGGAAGTCTCCAAGGGATGATCTTGGAGAAGGGACTGATATTCTCGAAGAAACCATGCATAAGTTTGGTTTCCTTCAGGAATGTCAGTTTGCCCTTCTTAGGCAATGGACTTAAGTTTGATTTTCTTCAGGAAGATATGTCTTCAGAACTTAAAACAGTCAGAGTCCAAAGATTTCTCTTCAGACTCTGAACTGAGTTCTTCTGTGACAGACACTGGCTTTGTTTCCATTGGTTTATTCTTGTGTTTTCTCCTATCTTGACTGACTCTCAGTGAAACTACTTTCTTCTTCTCTGAGCGTTTCATTTTTTCTCTCAAGAGATCTATCAATAACCTAAGATTACTCTGTGTGAGTAAAATGACTAGGTATCTCTCTCCTTTTATAAGCAAAATTCAATTTCCGAATAATTAATGTGTTCAACCACTTCTGATTTGACGGCATTGAAAGTTGAATTTCTATTAATTGCTTATATTACCTTTTTGATAATGACAAAAGGGGGAGAAAGAATATTGGTAAATCAATTGTTGGAAGAAGCGAAATTACTTGGCTTTTTAGGGCCTTGTAGTGCTTCAGAGAGAGAACGTAGGAGAGTGGTCAAAATAGTAGCATGAGGTACATGCTTTGTTATAACAATCTGATCTTTGAGGATTTCAAAATATTGTACTAAAGAGCTCTGAACTGTTTTAAAAATTTTGTTCAGACTCTGAGCTATTTTCTTTGAAAAGATTTTTAAGCTCTGAACTGTTTGAAAATATTTTGAACTCTGAAGCTATTAATGATAACCATCAGAACCAAGTGTGTATGTAGAAGTCTTTAAGCGCCTCTAATTCTATTTTGTCATTAAATTTAAATATTGCTTCAATTTAAATATTGCTTCATCTTGCATCTGCATTAAGGGCTTAATTTTCAAGGAGAATGCATTTATTAATTGAAGTTTATTATTCATAGTTAGTTATTGAGTAAGGGTGCAACTTTACTCAAAGATTATCACACTATGGAAAGAAGAAGCTTGCAAACCTTGTTCTTTACATAGTGAAATATGAATAATTTAAGTCATATAATAAAGTATTTCTGAAACTGATTAAAATTAACTATGGATACAAAATAGGGGGAGCTTACAAACCTAACCCTATGGGTTATCAGACTTAGGGGGAGCTTGCAAAACTCATAAGCCTAATGTCAACATAGCTGATTTTTATCAACAACAATTGTATTTAATACTTGTGTTTGTCATCATCAAAAAGGGGGAGATTGTTGGAACAAAATATGTATTAATACACACCCTTAAGATTTGATGATAACAAAGTATTAAATGGACAATTGATGGTACTAATGTTTAAATTAAGTGCATGAGAATTCAACGTTTAATCAAGAGCACATTTAATTTAATTTCTGATGAAACCAATGGAAGTCTGAATATTTAAGACTCTGAAAGAGTTCAGATGCTACAACGTGGTCAGAGGCTATACAAAGTTCAGAAGCTCAAAGTAGATCAGAACGTCTGAAAGTTGTTCAGGGTCTCAGAGGAGTTCAGAAGCTCAAGGATGTTCAGAAGCCTACAAGAGTTCAGAGGCTATCTGAGAGTCATAAGTCATTCAGAGGATGAAGGCGTTCAGAATCTGAATTACTAAAGACTATCAGAGGTCAACCATTCAAAGACCAATCAGACTCCAAGTTATCAAAGGTTCATCAGAAGCAAAGGGAATTCCCAGTCATCAGAGGGCTACATCAACTACAACTTATCAAGCCTGATGACTTGTTCTAAGGTCAACTAAAATGCAACGGTCACAAAGGATGTGATCCCTCTCTCTAGGAGCTAGTTGTACCTTATAACTGTACCATTGGACAGACAGCAAAGGTGAAGCTTCTCTGCAAAGGAAGACGTTGATTTACTCAACGGATCTTCAATGTCTACAGTTGTCCAAGTTGCAACGGGAATTTCTCCAACGTCTCAATGTCTTTCTCAACTCATATAAATATGCCAAAGAAAGAATTGAAGACTAGCGCTCAACATTAGATAAAATCTCTGAGAAGAAAGTGAGCATTTAAATTGTAATAGATAATATCTCTCAAATGAAGTGAGGATAGAAACTAGCTTAGAGCCTCTGAAGTTATTATGTTTGTAATAAGTTTTAAGCTCTTAAGTTAGTAGTAAGTCTTCTGCTTAGTGTAGAAGCAAGTAAGTCTTCTGCTTAGTGTAGAAGCAAGAAAGTCTTCTGCTTAGTGTAGAATCACGTAAGTCTCAGTCTTAGTGATTAGAGCAGTGAAGTCTTTAGCCTGAGTGCTTGAGCAAGGAAGCCTCTGATCTTGTGTGATCAGAGCAAGGAAGTCTCTCTGTCTTGTGTGACTTAGAGCAGGAAGTCTCAAGCTTGTGTGCTTGAGCAAGGAAGTCTTTGATCTTGTGTGATCAAAGCAAGGAAGTCTCTATAAGTCTTGTATGACTAAGAGCAGGAAGTCTTGAGCTTGTGTGCTTGAGCAACTATTGTAATCCTTGTGATTATAGTGGAACTCTCTTGGAAACAAGGGGACTGGAGTACTCTCAATTTGTGAGGGGAACCAGTATAAATTGTTGTATGTTATTCTCTCTCTCACTCTCTCATTTACTCCTTCATCATTCATAACGCCATAAGTAAATTGTGTAAATAATCCGCTGTGCTTTAAAGACTCTGAAAAGTTTTTAAATATCCAAAACACAATTCAACCCCCCTTCTTGTGTTTTCTCCAAGCACCTTCAGATGATTGTTGCGGTTCTGGTGAGGATGATGATGAATAATGGTGATTGTTTGATTTTTCTTTGATTTTTTGATTTTGGTTTACTGTTTTGATTTTTTTGGTTTTTTTGATTTGATTTTGGAAAAGGAAACAAAAGTTTTTGCGGCTGTGTGATCTCTGACCTAGGGCACTGTGCATTAAATGCACTATATATAGTGTGTCAGGAATTTAGGGTTTGCAGATGAAATTTTCTCCATTTGGACAAAATTGCCCCTTTGGGCCTGGACAAAAACACCTATCTGGACCTCTTTTAAAAAATGACTAAAAACATCAAAATAAAAAAATAGAAAACGAAAATATAAAATAAATAAAAAAATAAAACAGTAATATATATATATATATATATGAAAATGATAAAACTAATTAAATAAATAATAATAAATAAAATATAAAGAGGTAAAAAAAATAATAATAAAAAGAAAGTAAAAAAGAAACCAAATAAATGAGGTATTTTAAAATACCTCTCTGCCGAAATTTCGTCAGAAACGAACAAAGAAAATCCGTCTTAAAAAGACGCATAAAAGCGATCGGTCAAAAAATGGGGTATGACAGATGCCCCTATTTAAGTTTCTTCCATCGGAGATAAAAAGAAAAAGATGATTTTTTGATGATATTTTTGTTTTGGTTCAATGATGGAAGAGACTTAAATACAGAGTACACCATTTTTTGACCGGATTGAACTATAAAATGCTATGATATGATGTTATGAGTATTATGCTTATGAGTGTTATGCTTATGAGTTTTTTAATGTAATGAAGATTATTTGACAGGGGTGATGAAGACAGAGAGCGATAAAGTCATGTATGCGGACAAAAAGCAGTAAAGTCCTGTGTGCGGACAGAAGTAAAGACAGAAAGCAGTAAAGTCCTGTGTGCGGACATAAGCAGATAAAGTCCTGTGTGCGGACAGAAGTAAAGACTGAAAGCGATAAAGTCCTGTGTGCGGACATAAGCAGATAAAGTCCTCTGTGCGGACATAAGTAAAGACAGAAACCAGTAAAGTCCTGTGTACGGACAGAAGCAGATAAAGTCTTGTGTACGGACAGAAGTAAAGACAGAAAGCAGTAAAGTCTTGTGTACGGACAGAAGTAAAGACAGTGTCCACCAACATTGTGGGATGGTAAGGACAAGTAAAGGCAGTGTCTACCAACATTGTGGGATGGTAAGGACACAACGAGGAAATAAATTATCTGCTGTCATTGTGGGAGAGCGAGACATGACAAGAATATGTATTTGTCTGGACCAGACACGCTGGAGATGACTTCTTTTGGGGCAATTAGCCATAAGTTTGCAATTGATTGTTTGCAAAACCTGCTACTTGAAATATGTTTGATGGAGACATCTCTGGACCAGATTCACTAGGGATGACTCTTTTTTTTTTGATGTATTGAATGATGGAGACATCTATGGACCAGATACGCTGGGGATGACTCTTTTTTTTTTTTGTGATGTATTATTGATGGAGACATCTCTGGACCAGATACACTAGGGATGACTCTTTTGTGATGTATGAATGATAGAGACATCTCTGGACCAGATACACTGGGGATGACTCTTTTGTGATGTATGAATGATAGAGACATCTCTGGACCAGATACATTGGGGATGACTCTTTTATGATGTATTGAAGCAAGACACATGATAGTCAATGCGGTATGTGTGAATGATTTTGTGTGCATGTTGCATATGAATATGAATGTTTGTACACATATGTGAATGATTATATGTATGTATGTATGTATGTATGTATGTATGTATGTATGTATGTATGATCGTATGTATGAATATGTGAATGATTTTATGTATGTATGTATGTATATGTATGTGTGAATGTGTGAATGACCGTATGTATATATAAATGTATATATGATTGTATGTAAGTATGAATGTATGTTATGGATATGTAAATGATTGTATGTATGTACATGTGAATGATTGTATTTGTATGATTGAATGGTATTTGTACATGACTGGATGAGATGAGCATTGGGCTGACGTATCCGTACAACTACTCAAAAGTTCTCCACTGGGGCAGCACCCTTATAGGTGAAATAAATCATATTCTCGGGGTAAAACCCGGTATAGTATGTTGATCCATGGTAAGAATGATTGCTTCTTGGGGTAAAGCCCATCGGTCAGAGGTCTGGCAGAAGTCGCCATTTTCTACACTGAAACCGAATATTTTCTCAGGGTCTTGTTTCGACAGTCATGCTTTTTGCCTTTTCTCCTCTTTTTTTGAAATCCCTAACTTTTGCCTGGACCGCCCTTTCGGGTTTTCAATCCACCGGGAATATATTTCTTTTTTTTGTTTTGCCCCTAATTTTTGCCTGGACCGCTCTGTCATACCCCAATTTTTGACCTAAGATCCCACCTCATATTTTCATCATTACATTCCATACATAAAATCCAAAAAAATATAAGTCAATCTTTATCTGTCATACCCCAATTTTTGACCTAAGATCCCACCCCCATATTTTATTGTTCACTCCACACTTCATTTCTTTTGTTGGTTTTGTGAAATTTGTTTCAACGATAACGTTATGGTCATTCAACGATAATGTTATGGTTGTGCAACGATAATGTACTTGGTTAGAAACTCATGCACATGACATAAAGATTTTCATGGGCCTAAGCCTTTAGTGGACTTAAGATGTCAAAAGCCTCATTGAAGCACTCCACGTACATACTTGATCATGGAAGATATTTGTCAAAACACATGAGAAATAAATGTATGGACAAGCATGAAGCACATCACCTTGTTTGGCAAAGGACAAGAGTCACCAAACAAGGAAACAAATGCACATGGCTTGGTTCCCTCATGCAAGACAAAGGCTCATCACTCACAAAAGATCATGCAACTTGTGAAGCCTTGCTGTCATCCAATATTTGAATTTGATCCTCTCTTTTGGACAAAGAATAAGCCACGTAGAAGACTACAAAGCCATGCAAAGCATTGAAGCAAAATTCAACTGACGGTAATGCACAAGTGAAGCAACGGTAATGCACTGTTCAACAAAGGACAATGAGTCATTAAAAGCACATGGCTTTATTCCCTCTTGCAAAGACATCCAACTTGCATGCAAGCTGTCAAGGACTCACAAAAATAAAAGATTCCTTCTTATGGACAAAAGGAAAGCCACGTGAATGGATACAAAACCATGCAACATCTTTGTAGTGCAAAATCAGCAACGATAATGCACTATGCAGCAACGATAATGCACTATTCACAGCAAAAAAAGAAAGTTGCAAGGACGTGTCTCTCTCTTTGCCCTTCCAAACTCTTTCATAAGTCTCTCCAAAGGTCTTTCATGTCTATAAATAGAAGGAGCTCTCCATGACAAAAAAGAAAGAAAAGAGGGGAAGAAGGGGAGGAGTTTTAACAAAGAAATTTCCACACAAATTGTTGAAACAAAACACAACAAAACCATAAGCTCTTCCAAAAACCAAAAGAAAAAAAGTGTTCATCATACCCACTTGTTGTTCATCAAACACATAACCAACTTCATCACATTCAAGGTAAGTTCTCTAACTCTTTCATCTTTATCACTTTTTAATTAGTCTTTGTCTTATTGTTTTTTTGTCTGTTTTCATTATTTGCTTTTCCATTCTTATTATTATTATTGTTATTATTATCATTATTATTAAGAGAAAAATCAAAAAAAAGGAAAAAGAGAGAAAACAGAGAACAACAACATCTTTGTTGTGTTCTTTATAAAAAAAGAATCAAATAAAAAGGAAAAAAGAGATAAAAGAGTATAATAGTAGCATGTTGTGTTCTTCATCAAAACCATAAAAAGGGACAACTTCACTAAACCATCATCACAAACCACCATTCTCACACTCTCATCTCTACAAGAAAAATCCTCAAACCAAATCAAAAGAAAAGAAACCAAAAGAACAACACTCTTGTGCTATCTCACAAACCACACCCACTATTACTCCATCCCCCACCGTCAACTTCATCTTCATCAAACCACCATCAACAACAATCCCATCATTATAATAACAACAACCACCAAAACCACCCAAACCATCATCACAAGATTACCTTCATCCATAAATAGAAAACCAAAACAGTCACCAACCAAGCTACAAAGAAAGAAAACCAAAGAAAAAGCATAAAAACAAACATAAACCACCGCCGTTATTTCACCGAACACCACCGCCAAAAAATGCCACCAGGAGAGAAAGAGAGCTCGTGAGAATGAGAGAGCGAGAGAGAGGATGACCGACGACGGAGTTGGCAAGCACTGGAGCTACTGCTACAAGTGGTGAAATCCAAACCGTGAGAGAAAGGAGTGAAAAACTCAAAACACGTGTGAAAATAATGAAGAAGATGACCACCATCTTTCTCTGTTTTCCCTTTTTTTTATTTTGTTATTTTATTATTATTATTATTATTATTATTATTAACACTTGACACGTGGCAGCATCACAGCAGCATGATCAAACAAATCCTGGCCATGTGATCTTGTTTTTTTTAATTATTTATTTAAACTAAGCCATTTATTTTATTTTTACTACTTTGTTTATATATTTATATTTTCAAACTCAAAAATATAAAAAAATGCAAAAAAACATAAAACTCCAAAAATATCTTTTTTGTCAAACATTAAAATCAATCTCGACCAATCCAAACTTTATTTTTCGCGCCCATGTGCGCTTAATCACCTTTTGCAAACGGATACCATCGCCCAAGTGCGAGTCCGTCTTTTAAATTAAGTAAAACTTTTTCGCCCAAGTGCGAGTCTTTTTTTTAATCAAGCAAGTTTCTCGCCCAAGCGCGAGCAAATCATTTTCGTAAATAAAATCAACCAACGCACAAGCATATTCCCAGAACTACGTGGGCTTTGATTTCTCCATTGCACCTGGAGATACGTAGGCACGAGATTCAACATCTTGTCGAGCTCAATAATAAAAAACTAATATTTTCCCCCCTTTTGTATATACTTTAATAAAGCAACACAAGGATAAAAACAGGACATTAATAAAAAGCACGCAAACAAATTGACAGAACATTTTTAAACCCTAAAGCTAAAAAGGAGGTTCCCGTTGAGTACAACGGATGTGAGGGGTGCTAATACCTTCCCCTCGCATAATCGACTCCCGAACCCGAAAATGGTTGCGACGACCATCCTTCCGTTGTTTCAAAGGTTTTATCGATATTTTCCTTTTCCTACGGGAATGAATAAAGTTCGGTGGCGACTCTGTGTTTCATCTCGCGCGTACCCTACGCCGCCGGGCGTTTTTCGCGGCGCGACAGCTGGCGACTCTGCTGGGGACCTTCCTTTTCAAGAGCGTCAAGCCTACCCCTTTTAGATTTAGGGTTCCATTTTGTTCTTCGCTTGCTTGCATGCTTTTCCTGTTTTTTCTATCCTTTGTACTTGTTGCATTTATTTCTTTATTGTTGTTGATTTATTTCTGCAAATATATTTGTATATATCAATTGTGGGCATGGATTACTATTTGAGTGAAGCTCTACACCCGAGCTTGAGAAAAACCTAAGTTAAGATAGGTGTTAGTAGTATGGACCTGTGGGATGGACATCCCAATGGGTGGCTTACGAAAACTCCACCTAGAGTAGATCTGTTCAAAAGTTTCGTCAGGAATTGGCTAGCCCATCCGCTTGACGAAATTTTGAATTTGGTCCATGACTCTAGGGACCCTTTTCAGAACCCAATAAGCTAAAGTAAGGAGTTAGTAGTATGGGCCCGTGGGATGCACTTCCCATTTGGTGATTTACGAAAACTCCACCTAGAGTAGATCTATTCAAAATGTTTGTCTCGATTTGGCTAGCCCATCCTCTTGACGAAATTTTGGACATGATCGATGACTCTAGGGACCTCTTCAAACTTTGGTGTTTGTATTGGCTTTCGAGGTAGACATCTCGTTTAGTTAGTGCAAACTCCGCCTAGAAGAGATGCATTCGTGAAAGGTTGTCCATATAATGGTTAACCCGTTATTTTGGCAAAATTCCGAGATGCCTCAATGACTCTAGGTGTTTCTAATTTAAAACAAAAATCTTAGAACTGTCCTTGGTGAGAACCCTGATATAGAAAGCACATAGAACTAAGCCCTCATAGGGAGCCCTCCTTTTAAGTTGGTTCTCTCAGTTATCCATATCCTCACAAAGCATACATGCATTGCATCCACATGCATAAAATCATTTTTTTTAAAAAACATACGAGTTTGTTTTAGGAAATTGCGAAGGATAAAATTGTGTTGCAAGTACCTAACTAATTGAACATGGGCTCAAAGAAAAGAAAAACTCTGTCTTACTACTTTTGATAATTTATGTTTCTCCTTATCTCCATACAGTTGGTAGATACTTGCGGTAACATCAAAAACTTTGCAGTTCCCTAAAACTAATCATAAAAAAAAAAAAACTTTTTCATGCATCATTCATCATCCAAGTTTTTATTTCGGGGATTTATTCGTGCCTTTTCTCTTGTCCAGTCGAGTTGTGTCACCAAGTACAAAACTAATCATTCGGAAAAAGATGGATCTGTCACTTGAGCAAGAAAACCGCGAGCTTCATGAAGAGGTGACTACTCTCAGAGCAGGGATGGAAAGATTGACTGCCATGGTAGAAAGTTTGATAGCCGCTCAGAATCAGTCGCCAACTCCTCCGTCTCCTCGTTCCACTCAAGCACCA
The DNA here is from genome assembly GCA_951799995.1 of Trifolium subterraneum. Classification (NCBI taxonomy): domain Eukaryota; kingdom Viridiplantae; phylum Streptophyta; class Magnoliopsida; order Fabales; family Fabaceae; genus Trifolium; species Trifolium subterraneum. The sequence goes on from OX637466.1 coordinate 27,120,617, forward strand.
GTTCCAACCACCGAAGTTGTCAATATTCCTACTTCTGTGCCTCCAGTTGGTGCCCCACAGTATCAAATGCCTGAAGGTTACCCATGGGGCATGCCTTACAACTTCAACGGATGGTATCAGCCCAATGTTTCTGAAGTTCAGCCAGTTACTGAGATTCCTGCTGTACCACATACAACAGCCATCCCCCAACCTGGAATGATTTTTCCTCAAGATACTATTCCTATTCCACGACCGATAATGACTGTTCCAGCTCCAGTGGTCCACACCATTCCTCAGGCAAATGAACCTGTTTATCATGCAGAACCAAATGAAAGCATATGTGCATATGGCCGTATGGATGACTTCCAAGACCAATTTAATGAGATGCAACGTGAGATCAAAGCTCTTCGTGGGAAAGACTTGTTTGGGAAGAATGCGCACGACCTTTGCTTAGTGCCAAATGTCAAAATTCCCGCCAAGTTTAAAGTCCCTGATTTTGAGAAATACAAAGGAAGTTCTTGTCCTCAAAGCCATTTGGTGATGTATGCCAGAAAAATGTCTACCCAAACAGATAACCATCAGCTGTTAATTCACTATTTCCAAGATAGTTTGACCGGTGCCGCCTTAAGATGGTACATGGGTCTGGATAGCACCAACATTCGAACTTTCAATGACTTAGGTGAGGCCTTTGTCCGACAATACAAGTACAATTTAGACATGGCGCCAGATAGAGATCAACTTCAAGCCATGACTCAAAAGGACACAGAAACTTTTAAAGAATATGCTCAAAGATGGAGGGAGATTGCTGCTCAGATCAGCCCACCTCTAGAAGATAAGGAGATGACCAAAATCTTTTTGAAAACTCTTGTTTCATTTTACTATGAGCGAATGATTGCAAGCGCGCCTAGCGATTTCACCGAAATGGTGAACATGGGTATGCGCCTTGAAGAGGGGGTCCGAGAAGGACGTTTAACCAAAGAAAGTGGTTCATCCAGTGGTACAAGGAAGTTTGGAAGTAGTTTTCCAAAGAAAAAGGAACAAGAAGTCGGTATGGTAGCCCAAGGGAGGCCAAGAAACAGTAATTACCAACAACAACATATTGCTGCCATTACCCCTGTCATAAATTCCACTCCAAGCTCAGGACATCAGCCGCAGTTTCAACAACAAAGGCCACAACAACAATATCAGAACCAAAATCAACAACAGCCTCAACAACAGGCTCCGCAACAATTCAACAATCAGAATCGTATTCAAAGGACACCTCAGTTTGACCCCATCCCAATGTCTTATGCGGAGTTGTTCCCTGCTTTGGTTGAGAAGAATCTTGTTCAAACTAGAGTACCTCCTCCAGTACCTGCGCCGTTGCCATGGTGGTATAAATCTGACGCATTTTGTGCTTTCCATCAAGGGGCACCCGGCCACGGCATCGAACATTGTTTGGCTTTGAAGAATGAAGTCCAAAGGCTGATGAGAGCTAACATCCTTTCTTTCAAAGATCTGAACCCAAATGTGCAAGCTAACCCATTGCCAAAACATGTGGCATCATCGGTTAATATGGTGAATGGCTGCCCAGGGACTTACATGGTCTTCGATATTCAACGTATCAGAGAATCATTGGTTCGGATGCATATCAACTTGTGTAATTTGGCTTTCTTTCAACACAACCATGCTGCTTGTGCAATTTGTCCTAGAAATCCACGAGGTTGCCAAAGGGTGAGAGATGATATCCAAGGTATGTTGGATCGAAGGGAGCTCACTATTACATACAAAAGGAATGAAGATGATGTTTCTGGTGATGATGACGTGTTTGTTATAACGCCCGAGTTTAGTATCCCTAAACCTGTAGAGGTGACTTTCAATAGTCAAAACTCTGTTGTTACCCCATTGGTGATTTGTCCGCCAGGTCCAATACCTTATACTTCTAACAAGGCCATACCATACAAATACAATGCTACAATGATTGAAGATGGGCGAGAGGTTCCCATACCTCCTTTGCCTTCTGCAGTCAACATTGCTGAGGTGAGTAGAGTAACGAGAAGTGGGCGCTTGGTTCCTGCAGTGTCCCCAGATAAAGTTGATGCTCCGGTAAATGGACAGGTCCAGTTAGAAAATCCTATTGTAAACTCAGAGTTAAACAAAGAACTAGGTCAGTCCAGTGGGAATAATGTTAATTCTGACTTTGATGAAGTCTTGAAGCTGATAAAGAAGAGTGAGTATAAAGTGGTTGACCAACTAATGCAAACTCCTTCAAAGATCTCCATATTATCCCTACTATTAAATTCAGACGCTCATAGGGAAGCTTTGATGAAGGTTTTAGACCAAGCCTTTGTGGACCACGATGTGACGATTGGTCGATTTGGTGGAATCGTGGGCAACATTACGGCATGCAACAATTTAAGCTTTAGTGATGAAGAACTCCCGGAAGAGGGCAGGAATCACAACCTTGCACTGCACATATCTATGAATTGTCAACCTGACATGCTATCAAATGTGCTCGTGGACACTGGTTCTTCCTTGAATGTAATGCCTAAAACAACTCTTGCTCGACTGTCTTACCAAGGAACTCCTATGAGATACAGTGGATTAGTAGTTAAAGCTTTCGATGGTTCTAAAAAACCGGTCATTGGAGAGGTTGATTTGCCTATGATGATTGGGCCACACTCTTTCCAGATCACTTTTCAAGTAATGGATATCCAAGCAGCATACAGTTGTTTGTTGGGCCGACCATGGATTCATGAAGCAGGAGCAGTGACATCTACGCTTCACCAAAAGTTAAAATTTGTGAAGAACGAAAAGTTGGTCACCATAAGTGGTGAACAAGCCTTGTTGGTAAGCCATTTATCGTCTTTCTCTTTCATCAGTGCCGGTGATGTTGATGGAACACAGTTCCAAGGTCTCTCCTTAGATGAAAAGAATACCAAGAAGAATGGGGCATCCATTTGTTCCTTGAAGGATGCACAAGAAGTGGTTCAGAATGGGTTGTTTACCGGTTGGGGTAAAGTTGTGACTTTGCTAGAAAACAAGCATCGTGAAGGGTTAGGTTTTTCCCCTTCATCCGCAAGAGCTATCAAGACAAATGTCGGCGTCAAGTTGATTAAAGATACTTTCTACAGTGCAGGGTTCATTCACCCTCCTTCGCCAGAAGCTAATGCCATTATTGAAGATGATTCTGAAGAGGATTCACCCAGCTTTGTGACTCATGGAGTGGTTCGCCGCAATTGGATCGCTGTTGACATTCCCTACGCTATTCACATATCTAAGTAATGTGTTTGTTTGTCTTTTTTTAAAAAAAAAATCCTTTTGTTCTGCCCAAGACAAAAGTGAGCTTGTGTTAGGGCTTTATTTAAAATAATTCCTCTTGCTATGCCTAAGGCAAGAGTGAATCACGTGTAAGGCTTTTGTTTCAAGTTATTTCAATCATCAATAAAAATGTTGTTTTGATTTCCATTATGTCTGTTTTTACCTTTTGTTTTTCTGGAAAATGGTAACATAAAAAACCTAAAAAATAATCACTTTCAAAGACTGCATATGATTGTCACATTCATTTTGTTTCTAAAGTCAAGCATAAATCATATGTGCAGATTAATCATTGATAAACCCATTAAACACAATAACCCTATGCCCTCTCCCAACTTTGAGTTTCCTGTGTTTGAAGCCGAGGAGGAGGATGGTGAAGAGATTCCCGATGAGATTTCTCGTTTACTTGAACATGAGGGGAGAGTCATTCAGCCTCACGAGGAGCCGTTAGAAATAATCAACTTGGGTTCCGAGGAAGACAAAAAAGAAGTCAGGATTGGGGCACTTCTTGACGCAGATGTAAAGAATAGATTGACAGAGCTTCTCAAAGAGTATGTTGATGTATTTGCTTGGTCATACCAAGATATGCCAGGGTTGGATACTGATATCGTGGAGCACCGTTTGCCATTAAAGCCTGAATGTCCACCAGTTAAACAAAAGTTGAGAAGAACGCACCCCGACTTAGCGGTCAAGATCAAGGAAGAAGTCCAAAAGCAAATCGACGCAAGTTTCCTTGTTACGTGTGAATACCCTCAGTGGTTGGCCAACATAGTTCCTGTACCAAAAAAGGATGGTAAAGTCAGGATGTGTGTTGATTATCGAGATCTAAACAAGGCCAGTCCAAAGGATGATTTCCCGTTGCCACATATTGATATGTTGGTCGACAATACAGCAAGGTACAATGTTTTCTCCTTCATGGATGGATTCTCCGGTTATAACCAAATTAAGATGGCTCCCGAAGACATGGAGAAGACATCTTTCATTACCCCTTGGGGCACCTTCTGTTATAAGGTGATGCCGTTCGGTTTGAAAAATGCAGGTGCTACCTACCAAAGGGCCATGACTACCCTCTTTCATGACATGATGCATAAGGAAATTGAGGTTTATGTGGATGATATGATTGCCAAGTCTAGAACTGAAGAAGAGCATGTCAAGTATCTTTTGAAGTTGTTTCAACGATTGAGAAAGTATCAGCTTCGATTGAATCCCAACAAATGCACTTTTGGTGTCAGATCAGGAAAACTTTTGGGCTTCATTGTTAGTCAAAAGGGTATTGAAGTGGATCCAGACAAAGTTAGGGCTATTCAAGAAATGCCTGCGCCAAAGACTGAAAAGCAAGTAAGAGGTTTTCTTGGACGTTTGAATTACATCTCCAGATTTATCTCTCATATGACTGCTACTTGTGGGCCGATATTCAAGCTTCTTCGCAAAGATCAAGGGGTAGTTTGGACAGAAGATTGCCAGAAAGCGTTTGATAGCATTAAAGAATATTTGCTAGAACCTCCAATTCTGATCCCTCCAGTTGAAGGCAGACCGCTAATCATATACCTAACTGTGTTAGAAGATTCCATGGGTTGTGTGCTTGGACAACAAGATGAAAGTGGGAAAAAGGAGCATGCCATTTACTATCTGAGTAAGAAATTCACAGATTGTGAGTCTCGATATTCTCTGCTCGAGAAGACTTGTTGTGCTTTAGCATGGGCCTCTAAGCGTTTCCGTCAATATATGATTAATCACACTACTTGGTTGATATCTAAAATGGACCCGATCAAGTACATCTTTGAAAAGCCTGCTTTAACAGGAAGAATTGCCCGCTGGCAGATGTTGTTGTCCGAATATGACATTGAGTACCGCACCCAGAAAGCAATCAAAGGAAGTATTCTTGCTGATCATTTGGCTCACCAGCCAATTGATGACTATCAGTCTATCAAGTTCGATTTTCCTGATGAAGATGTCATGTACTTGAAAATGAAAGATTGCGAGGAACCATTATCTGAAGAAGGTCCAGATCCTGAATCTAGGTGGGGTTTGATATTTGATGGAGCTGTTAACGTTTATGGTAATGGAATTGGGGCAGTCATCATTACTCCGATGGGTACTCATATCCCTTTCTCTGCCAGATTGCTATTTGACTGTACGAACAACATCGCAGAATATGAAGCTTGTATAATGGGTATTGAAGAAGCCATTGACTTAAGGATTAAGGTTCTTGACATATATGGAGATTCAGCCCTCGTGATTAATCAGATTAAAGGAGAATGGGAAACTCGTCATCCTGGCTTGATCCCTTACAAAGACTATGCAAGACGATTACTCACTTTCTTCAACAAGGTTGAATTACATCACATCCCCCGTGAAGAGAATCAAATGGCAGATGCCTTGGCTACTTTATCCTCTATGTTCAAAGTAAACCAGTGGAATGATATGCCTAGGATCAATATTATGCGCCTGGAAAGGCCCGCTCATGTATTTGCAACTGAAGAAGTCATCGATGACAAGCCATGGTTCTACGACATTAAACGTTTCCTTCAAAGTCAGGAATACCCGCTTGGGGCATCCAACAAAGATAAGAAGACTCTGAGAAGACTGGCTGGCAATTTCTTCCTGAATGGAGATATATTGTATAAAAGAAACTTTGACATGGTTTTGCTCAGATGCGTGGACAAACATGAAGCAGACATGTTAATGCATGAAGTGCACGAAGGGTCCTTTGGTACTCATTCTAATGGGCATGCGATGGCTAAGAAAATGTTAAGGGCAGGTTACTATTGGATAACAATGGAATCCGATTGTTATGAACATGTGAAGAAATGTCATAAATGTCAGATTTACGCTGATAAGATTCATGTGCCCCCGACTCTGCTCAACGTTCTCTCCTCTCCATGGCCGTTCTCTATGTGGGGCATCGACATGATTGGTATAATCGAACCAAAAGCTTCAAATGGGCATCGTTTCATTCTAGTGGCTATTGACTACTTCACAAAGTGGGTTGAGGCGGCATCCTATGCTAATGTAACCAAGCAGGTGGTAGTCAGATTTATCAAGAATCAACTCATCTGCCGCTATGGTGTTCCAAGCAAGATTATTACAGATAATGGGTCGAATTTGAACAACAAAATGGTAGAGGAGTTGTGTGACGACTTCAAAATCGAGCATCATAATTCTTCTCCCTACAGACCCAAGATGAATGGTGCTGTTGAAGCTGCAAATAAAAACATCAAGAAGATCATTCAGAAAATGGTCGTTACCTATAAGGATTGGCATGAGATGTTACCATTTGCCTTGCATGGGTATCGTACCTCAGTACGCACTTCAACAGGGGCAACCCCATTTTCATTGGTATATGGTATGGAAGCAGTGCTCCCCGTGGAGGTTGAGATCCCGTCGATGAGGGTTCTGATGGAAGCCAAATTGACTGAGGCGGAATGGTGCCAAAGCAAATATGATCAGTTGAATCTAATTGAAGAGAAACGCATGACTGCCTTGTGTCATGGTCAGTTATATCAAAGAAGGATGAAACAAGCTTTTGATAAGAAGGTTCGACCTCGTGAATTCCAAGAAGGTGATCTTGTGCTCAAGAAGATCTTATCTTTTCAACCTGATTCTAGGGGCAAGTGGACTCCTAATTACGAAGGCCCGTATGTTGTCAAAAGAGCCTTTTCTGGTGGTGCTTTGACTCTTGCAACTATGGATGGTGATGAGCTCCCACGTCCTGTGAACGCCGATGCAGTCAAGAAATACTTTGTCTAAAAAAAAGGGAAAAACAGCTCGGTAGGTCGAAAACCCAAAAGGGCGGCTTAGGCAACAATGAGCGTCTCGGTGGACTGAAAACCCGAAAGGGCGGTCCAGGCAAAAATTAGAGACATAAGCAGAAGATGATTATCCTGGTAGATTGAAAACCTGAAAAGGCAATCTAGGCAAAAGTTAAGGATTATGACAAAGTAACTGCATCAGGACGAACTTGATCACTTGAGGCATTTTTTTTTAAGTTGTCAAAAAGTCTTTGATCAAATCATCTTCAGCTAGAAGCTTGAAACACAGTTGGAATTCAAAGTTGTTAAGGAAAATAACGGTTATCGTGTTTCAATGTAGCCTTTCCCATATATTTATCATTTTCCAACTTCTGTAAAGATCCGTGGGGCAACGCTATTCGCGAGCTACCATTCAGTTAATAAAATTCGAGCCTTTTCCCACGTGATTGGAACTCTCATTTATTCTAGCTTACAAAAACTTCTTTTTATTTTTGATGGCAATGCTTGAGACAAATTTTCTCAGAAAAAGAAATGAATATAAATTTTTCACGCTTTTAAAAAAAATGGCTGCGAACACATTTCTTTTGAACTTGTGAATACAAAACGAGGAATGTCAACAACTATTTCAAGAACGGTTAAAACCTCGAAAGCGAAACTGAGTTGTTTCTCTAAGAACAGAGTTTTTGTTTGATTGACATTGAAAAGGTTTCAAATGGCGGCTTCTTATACACCAGTGCAAACTTAGATTTGGCAACTCCGGGCTAGACTTTGATTCAGATTTTGTTGAGGTTGAGTTTTCTTCCCAGAAAGTATCTTCTCGTCCCCAGGAAGGTTTAAAGCTTTGTAACCAGACGTTGCTCTGTCAATGGCCTTTATTCTATTTTCGAGTGATATATCCATCTTGTTGAGATTTGCCGAGTATTTGTTTGTACTACGATATTGGTTTACCTCCAGTGTTATTTGTCCCATCTGCTTTGTCCTGTGTAATTTTGTTAGCATACATATGACATTCATGGCATTCATACATAACATATATTCTTACATCATGCATGTTTGCATTCTCCGATGTTTATTGATTCATTTATCTTGGTTATGTTTATCTCCAAAAATAAGTGTGAGTGGGTCATCTCTCCAGTAGAGTGTCAGCCGTAAGCAGAAATTGTGTATCCTTTCTAAATTCCCCACTGAGTTCGTCCCTCGTGGAAGAAGGTTGCTTCGGTTATATAACTTCCCAATATGTGGATAGAAAAATCCCCAGCTGAGTTTATTCCTCACTAGGTATGAAGTCTCGCTTGACTATTTCTCTCCAATTCATTCCTGGATTGATTTTCGACCACAAGCAGCAAATGGCAGTCTCTTTATTTGAGCAGCTTCTAGATCACCAAATATCTCTTCATTCAATTTCCTCAAGTGGTTTTATCCCCAATGAGTCATCTCAAGAGATTTTGCTGAAAAGCCTTACAGACGTTTCTTTCATTGTTAAGAAACCTGTATTTTTCAATCTAACCTACATGCATCTCTTTTGAAGCTCCCGGTAGAGTTATCGATTCCCCTATTCTAATAGTGGAAGCTTGTTATCATCATTTGCAAGTAACACCTTTTCTGATTCATTATCTGGATATGTTATCCCTTTGTTGGATAATAGATAATGTCTCATCCTTTTTGTTTCATTATCTGGATATGTTATCCCTTTGTTGGATAATAGGTAATGTCTCATCCTTTTATGTTTCATTATCTGGATATGTTATTCCTTTGTTGGATAATAGATAATGTCACACCTTTTCTGACTCATTATCTGGATATGTTATCCCTTTGTTGGATAATAGGTAATGTCTCATCCTTTTTGTTTCATTATCTGGATATGTTATCCCTTTGTTGGATAATAGATAATGTCTCACCTTTTCTGACTCATTATCTGGATATGTTATCCCTTTGTTGGATAATAGGTAATGTCTCATCCTTTTATGTTTCATTATCTGGATATGTTATCCCTTTGTTGGATAATAGATAATGTCACACCTTTTCTGACTCATTATCTGGATATGTTATCCCTTTGTTGGATAATAGGTAATGTCTCATCCTTTTTGTTTCATTATCTGGATATGTTATCCCTTTGTTGGATAATAGATAATGTCTCACCTTTTCTGACTCATTATCTGGATATGTTATCCCTTTGTTGGATAATAGGTAATGTCTCATCCTTTTATGTTTCATTATCTGGATATGTTATCCCTTTGTTGGATAATAGATAATGTCACACCTTTTCTGACTCATTATCTGGATATGTTATCCCTTTGTTGGATAATAGGTAATGTCTCATCCTTTTTGTTTCATTATCTGGATATGTTATCCCTTTGTTGGATAATAGATAATGTCTCACCTTTTCTGACTCATTATCTGGATATGTTATCCCTTTGTTGGATAATAGGTAATGTCTCATCCTTTTTGTTTCATTATCTGGATATGTTATCCCTTTGTTGGATAATAGATAATGTCTCACTTCTTTTTGGTTTCATTATCTGGATATGTTATCCCTTTGTTGGATAATAGATAATGTTTCACCTTTTCTGACTCATTATCTGGATATGTTATCCCTTTGTTGGATAATAGGTAATGTCTCACCTCTTTTGTTTCATTATCTGGATATGTTATCCCTTTGTTGGATAATAGATAATGTTTCACCTTTTCTGACTCGTTATCTGGATATGCTATCCCTTTGTTGGATAGTAGATAGTGTCTCATCTTTTCGTATTACCTGGATAAGCTATCACTTGCAAGATAGTAGGTAATATTTTCCTAGTGAAACTGTATTGTTTCCCCAGTGGAGTTGGATTCCTTTCCTTGTTGGACTTGGACATCCCTCTTTGTTATCTCTCTTCCCAATCGGGTCACTTTTGTTGTTCCCCTGTGTATTTTCTTTGTCCTATTTTTGGTTCTGTAGTAGTTTGTCTCTTGTGATATCATTTTCCACGAGATTCAAAGTATTGCATCCATATTCACATCATAAACATTTTCTCGGTATCTTAGGTCCAAAATTGGGTATTCTATATTTAAGTCTCTTCAAATCCGTCGAAATGAAGATTTCAATCTTCATATCTCCGGATGAAGAAACTTAAATAGGGGCATCTGTCATACCCCAATTTTTGACCTAAGATCCCACCTCATATTTTCATCATTACATTCCATACATAAAATCCAAAAAAATATAAGTCAATCTTTATCTGTCATACCCCAATTTTTGACCTAAGATCCCACCCCCATATTTTATTGTTCACTCCACACTTCATTTCTTTTGTTGGTTTTGTGAAATTTGTTTCAACGATAACGTTATGGTCATTCAACGATAATGTTATGGTTGTGCAACGATAATGTACTTGGTTAGAAACTCATGCACATGACATAAAGATTTTCATGGGCCTAAGCCTTTAGTGGACTTAAGATGTCAAAAGCCTCATTGAAGCACTCCACGTACATACTTGATCATGGAAGATATTTGTCAAAACACATGAGAAATAAATGTATGGACAAGCATGAAGCACATCACCTTGTTTGGCAAAGGACAAGAGTCACCAAACAAGGAAACAAATGCACATGGCTTGGTTCCCTCATGCAAGACAAAGGCTCATCACTCACAAAAGATCATGCAACTTGTGAAGCCTTGCTGTCATCCAATATTTGAATTTGATCCTCTCTTTTGGACAAAGAATAAGCCACGTAGAAGACTACAAAGCCATGCAAAGCATTGAAGCAAAATTCAACTGACGGTAATGCACAAGTGAAGCAACGGTAATGCACTGTTCAACAAAGGACAATGAGTCATTAAAAGCACATGGCTTTATTCCCTCTTGCAAAGACATCCAACTTGCATGCAAGCTGTCAAGGACTCACAAAAATAAAAGATTCCTTCTTATGGACAAAAGGAAAGCCACGTGAATGGATACAAAACCATGCAACATCTTTGTAGTGCAAAATCAGCAACGATAATGCACTATGCAGCAACGATAATGCACTATTCACAGCAAAAAAAGAAAGTTGCAAGGACGTGTCTCTCTCTTTGCCCTTCCAAACTCTTTCATAAGTCTCTCCAAAGGTCTTTCATGTCTATAAATAGAAGGAGCTCTCCATGACAAAAAAGAAAGAAAAGAGGGGAAGAAGGGGAGGAGTTTTAACAAAGAAATTTCCACACAAATTGTTGAAACAAAACACAACAAAACCATAAGCTCTTCCAAAAACCAAAAGAAAAAAAGTGTTCATCATACCCACTTGTTGTTCATCAAACACATAACCAACTTCATCACATTCAAGGTAAGTTCTCTAACTCTTTCATCTTTATCACTTTTTAATTAGTCTTTGTCTTATTGTTTTTTTGTCTGTTTTCATTATTTGCTTTTCCATTCTTATTATTATTATTGTTATTATTATCATTATTATTAAGAGAAAAATCAAAAAAAAGGAAAAAGAGAGAAAACAGAGAACAACAACATCTTTGTTGTGTTCTTTATAAAAAAAGAATCAAATAAAAAGGAAAAAAGAGATAAAAGAGTATAATAGTAGCATGTTGTGTTCTTCATCAAAACCATAAAAAGGGACAACTTCACTAAACCATCATCACAAACCACCATTCTCACACTCTCATCTCTACAAGAAAAATCCTCAAACCAAATCAAAAGAAAAGAAACCAAAAGAACAACACTCTTGTGCTATCTCACAAACCACACCCACTATTACTCCATCCCCCACCGTCAACTTCATCTTCATCAAACCACCATCAACAACAATCCCATCATTATAATAACAACAACCACCAAAACCACCCAAACCATCATCACAAGATTACCTTCATCCATAAATAGAAAACCAAAACAGTCACCAACCAAGCTACAAAGAAAGAAAACCAAAGAAAAAGCATAAAAACAAACATAAACCACCGCCGTTATTTCACCGAACACCACCGCCAAAAAATGCCACCAGGAGAGAAAGAGAGCTCGTGAGAATGAGAGAGCGAGAGAGAGGATGACCGACGATGGAGTTGGCAAGCACTGGAGCTACTGCTACAAGTGGTGAAATCCAAACCGTGAGAGAAAGGAGTGAAAAACTCAAAACACGTGTGAAAATAATGAAGAAGATGACCACCATCTTTCTCTGTTTTCCCTTTTTTTTATTTTGTTATTTTATTATTATTATTATTATTATTATTATTAACACTTGACACGTGGCAGCATCACAGCAGCATGATCAAACAAATCCTGGCCATGTGATCTTGTTTTTTTTAATTATTTATTTAAACTAAGCCATTTATTTTATTTTTACTACTTTGTTTATATATTTATATTTTCAAACTCAAAAATATAAAAAAATGCAAAAAAACATAAAACTCCAAAAATATCTTTTTTGTCAAACATTAAAATCAATCTCGACCAATCCAAACTTTATTTTTCGCGCCCATGTGCGCTTAATCACCTTTTGCAAACGGATACCATCGCCCAAGTGCGAGTCCGTCTTTTAAATTAAGTAAAACTTTTTCGCCCAAGTGCGAGTCTTTTTTTTAATCAAGCAAGTTTCTCGCCCAAGCGCGAGCAAATCATTTTCGTAAATAAAATCAACCAACGCACAAGCATATTCCCAGAACTACGTGGGCTTTGATTTCTCCATTGCACCTGGAGATACGTAGGCACGAGATTCAACATCTTGTCGAGCTCAATAATAAAAAACTAATATTTTCCCCCCTTTTGTATATACTTTAATAAAGCAACACAAGGATAAAAACAGGACATTAATAAAAAGCACGCAAACAAATTGACAGAACATTTTTAAACCCTAAAGCTAAAAAGGAGGTTCCCGTTGAGTACAACGGATGTGAGGGGTGCTAATACCTTCCCCTCGCATAATCGACTCCCGAACCCGAAAATGGTTGCGACGACCATCCTTCCGTTGTTTCAAAGGTTTTATCGATATTTTCCTTTTCCTACGGGAATGAATAAAGTTCGGTGGCGACTCTGTGTTTCATCTCGCGCGTACCCTACGCCGCCGGGCGTTTTTCGCGGCGCGACACGCTCTTTCGGGTTTTCAATCCACCGGAACGCTCATTTTTGCCTAAGCTGCCCTTTCGGGTTTTCAACTTAGCGAGCTGTTTTTTTGCTTTTTTTCTTTTTTCTTCTTTTTTTCCTTTTTTTTCTCTTTTTTTCTTTGACAGAAAGAAACAAGACTGATATGCTGATGCGCAAATTTCTCCAAGAGATGCCATTTGCTGGTGATATGCAAACTTCCCAAAGAGATGCCATTTGCTGATGATATGCAAACTTCTCAAAGAGATGTCATTTGCTGTTGAAAATGCAAACTTCTCAAAGAGATGCCATTTGCTGTTGAATGAGCCTTCCAAACGGGTCTCAACTTTTTCTTTCACTGGGGAAAAGAAAATCATACAAGTTTCTTGAAGATAACCACTTGCTGGAGGTTACCGGAGAACAGTCAAGTTCAGTATTCAATTGAGGAATGTTGAACCACATGCTCAGCACATTATAGTAACACACATGTCCATAAAACCCAAAATATCAACTCGATGATTATTGGCTCAAGGAGGAAGAGACATAACAACTATCTTGGTAGATCTGGATTGCCCCTGGAAACCACTTCAGGTCCCCCAAATGAGTGAAACATTGACTTTGAATCTTTGAAGGGTATGCCCCTGTATGTAAAGACTTGCCCCAGATTGGCAGGTTCCTGAGGTAACTTGCCCCAAGTCAGGAGCGCTTTGAATTGATTTGCTTTTGATTAGACTATTTTGTTTGAATTTCCTTGATGCCAAATATAAATTTGTAAACAAAATTGTTTCTTTTGAAAAATGTTTCTGATGTAATGCACATGCAAGTTTTGGAATCGCAAAACTTTATATAAAACATATGTGGTGTGTGTAAAAGATTGTTACTCAACAAACAGGTGGAGTCAGTTTTAACAATAATTTTGATGATTATGCTTTCAAAGTAAACCTAGTTTCAATTAGGTCTTTTTAGGGTTATAACGTGGCCTGGTTGATGGTTTTGAAAAAAAAAAGATTATTAGGCTCAAAATTCTGTTTTAACCCACCCACTTCTTTGATGTTCTTCATTCCTACATTCAATTAATCCATTAGACACGCTTTGGTTGACAAGAGGATTTATTTTGACAATGATGTTTGAGGTTGACGCTTTGGTCGAAGCTTTGATGAGATTCTTGAAGTGGCAGTCACTTTTCATTCACAAGTTTGTTTTCAACATTTTTTGCTCTTAATCCCTTATTTTTGCATGGACCAATTCTTTTGGATTTTATGGACCATCGGGATGCCCTGAATTTTGCCTAAGTCTTTTTACCTAGCGGGCTTTTTGTGGTTGTTTTTGTTTGTGTTTTTTTTTTGTTTTGGTGTAGGACAATTGTGATTGCCACATGTTATTGTGAGTTTTGTCTACTCATGACTTCTTGTATCTCAACAGATTTATCCTCCTGTATTGGGATGTGTCATTGAATTAATTGAAAGACTACCATGCCCCGGGTTTAGATTAAGGGTTTTTTTTTTAGAAAGAACACCAACCTCTGGCTCAAAGGGGTTGACTACGGATTATCTCCTTATTTCTCCAGTGTTTGGGAAGTGAAACAATGCCTTACATCATCAACCGGGTCTTTACTAATGAAAGCATATATCAGCAATTTTAATTTACATCATTCTCCCCTCAAGTTTGTAAACAAGAAAAGTGAAATAGAAAAACATTGCCATTTGTGATGGCACAAGAAAAGAGTGAATACGAATGGATGGATTCCAAAATATGCATGCTCATTGCTTAGAAATTTTAATTTAAAAGATACAACTTTAAAATGCAAATAAATGCTTGGCAAGAGAGAAATTACAATTGGAAAAGGCCCGATGATCCTTGGGACAAACTTCTTGAAAATGTTGAAAATAACAGAGGACCCATGATTAAGCTGAGGATGAACTTTGAACATTCGAGCTTGGATCATTAAAAGATAACATGTTGATATGGACCAAATTCTGAACCTCCTTCTTAAAGGCATAATAGTGTTCAACATCATGACTGGGTGCCCCTTGGTGGAAAGCACATGTAAGATCAGTTTGCATGGATGACACCTGTTCACGGAGTATCTGATTCTCTCCTTCGAGATATTCCATTTTCCTATTCAAATTAGATCGAGTATTGTAGATACGAGTTGCTTTGTACTGAATACGCCGAGCCACATGACTGAGGCGGAGAGAAAAGGGAAAGTATGAGACTCGAGTTTCGAAACTTATGAATGTGGTATGATATATGATGTGTTTATGCTAAAATATGCTATGCGTTTTTTTGTTATCAAAGGACTTATCCCAAATTAGTTGTAAACATTTAGACATGGATTTTGTAAGGAGAAAAAGGAGAAAAATTTATTATGTGTCATTTGAAATGAATGTTCTCTATAATGTTTACAAAAAATTTGTTTAAGCTCTTCGATATCGGATGAGGAAAAAAGAATTTATGAATGAGTGCATGCATGCATGATGCGGAAAACATGGTGGGGTTAAAGTATAATGTTGGAGTCAAAGGTGAAATCCACCCATATGGTATGTACTAAGGTTCATTTGTACCTGCATGACGGGTTCTACAAAGTTCCCAAAGTCATCAACCGTCTTATGAACATCACTGGATTACGTGACTACTCTCTTTCCAATAATATTCACAAGATGATCTCGTTTGAGTGTAGTCTCACGTGACAACTAAATTCAAGACTTACTCTTGATTAGCCACCGCACTACGCCCTAAAAAGGCCAAGATGGGTTAAAGGTAATCTAAAGGTTCTCGGCTTCTCCGGACACTCACATTGAAAGTAATAACACCATCATGACTTATCATGACGACGAGTACTACCGTCGTGAGGTCTCCACCGAGCGGGATCATATCACATATGCTTCATAATCTAAAGACATGTCACTAAGATTTCATCCCATCCTATCTTATTGTGTCTCTCAAGCCCGGGTTAGGACTTATCTCACCACTCAAAGCAAACTCAAGTATATATATACAAACATACACAAGTAAAAGAATAATAGCGCGAAGATAGAAAATAAAACAAGTTAGGCTCAACCCGCTTGGTTGTCCCCAGTGAAGTCGCCATTTCTATCCTGGTGATTTTTGGATATAGAGTTATTAATTAACTTCGAATCGCAATTTAATGTTCCACCACCGATCTTTAATTTATCCAAGGGAAAGGGAAAAAGTTCGAAAAAACCCTATTTTTTTAGAGAACAAGGTTCGGGGGTTAGTTATACGAAGGGAAGGTATTAGCACCCTAAGTATCTATAGTATCCTATAGGAACCTCTTGTTTTTATTCTAACTTTGCACTTAATTTTATTTCCTTGCAAAAAAATGTATAAGTATAGGAATTAAAGTGATGATAAAAAATGAAGTTTAAAGTGACGGAATAGGAAAAATGTTTTTGTTGATTTTATTGATTGGAGAGACAAGTCTCATGCCTACGTACCCGAGGGATCAAACCACCGTAGTTCGGGGTAAAAAGACAAGTAAATTTGTTTGTTTGATTTTAAGGTTTTGAAAATGGTTTTAAAGACCAAAAGCCAAAAGTGGCAAAATGTGAGTTTGATTGATGTTAGTTTGTGAAGAAAGTCTATATGGTTAAATTGATTGAAGTTTGATTGTGAAATAAGACGCGGACACTTGGTTTAAAATCCAAGGTTTATTGAGAAAATGTTTGAGTGATAAAAGACACTTGGTTTAAAATCCAAGGTTTTTGCATGATAAAAAATGTATGAATGAAGAAAATGCACTTGGTTTAAAATCCAAGGTTTTTAGGCGAGAAAAATGGACACTTGGGTTAAAGTCCAAGGTTTTAGCGATAAAGGAAGCCATTGGTTTAAAGTCCAAGGCACTTGGTTTAAAATCCAAGTTCCCGATAAAAAAAGACACTTGGGTTAAAATCCTAGGTTTTCACGATAAAAAAGAGCCATTGGTTTAAAGTCCAAGGCACTTGGTTTAAAATCCAAGTTTGCGGTAAAAAAGACTCTTGGGTTAAAATCCAAGGTTTTCGCGATAAAAAGAAACGTTTGCTTTAAAGTCCAAAGTTTTGAAAAAAATTTGATGATGAAATGTTTTTGATGCTTGATGATGTTGAAAAGAAATGGTGTTGATATTTTTTGAAAGAGGTTTTGACCTCATTTTTTAGAATAAAGTGACTAATTATTTTTGAAGAGGTGTTGACCTCATTTTTGAGAATAAAATGACTGATTATTTTAATTGGGATGTTGGGTTCCAAACAAAAAGGTAGCGCGAGCAATAATATTAACGTCGCAATAAGCAAATTAAGCGCGAAGACAATCCGTAACGATATTTTGATCGAAACGGTTTCTTTTCCCTCAGGAATTAATATTCTAACGTTTGTGCGGAAAGCGATAAAAAATATGCATGAGATGCAATTTTTCCATTTATAGTGTACATTTATTCCTAATTACATTCTAAGGTATTTGCAAGAAAAAAAATAAATATGAGATGAATGCAAGATGATGCTATGCAATTTTTATTTAAATCCTAAAAATACAATCTAATGTCCTTGCAATAAAATAAATGATTAACTAATAAGGCAATGAATTAAATGTTAAATTAACAAGCAATAATAAGGAGGTATGTTAGTGACAATAATAATGATAAATTAGCAAGTTAGTAATAATAAAGAATAAAGCATGAATAATCAAAGTTAAGTTAGTGAGCAAAATTAAGCACAAATAAATAGTAAAAAAAATAAAAGGACCTCAAATAAGTGCTTATTTTGGATTTAATAGCTTATTGAAGCACATTCCATAAGCACTTTTATCATAGGCAAAAATAAAATAAAAAATAAAAAACAGAAGAGGGTGCAAATATTAAAAACAAAATAAAAGGGGGTGCAAAAAGCAACAAAACAGTAAAGCCCAGTCCACAAAAGGTCCATCTGTGTAGAGACAAACAAAAAAAAGGCTGAGAGGAGAGGGTGCATGGTGTGCTGCGATAGACACGCGCACACCGGATCGGGTTGGGGGTATAAATACCCCAAAACCCTAGAAAAATCATTTCATCTCTTCTCTCTCATTTCTCTCCGCCGCGGCCATAAACTTTCTCTCATCTCTCTCTCTCGTTTTAAACCACTCCATTTTTAGAAAGATTCAAATGCAAATACATACACAGTTAATTTCAAAACACAAATCCAAACTCAAAAACAATAAAACCTTTCCCTAGTCCAAATCAAACAGAACAGAAAAAGGAACCAAAAAACAACCTTATACACATTTGATTCTCGATTCTATTCTTCTTCTTCTGCGTTTTTTCGTTTGGATATGGTTCCGATTTTCTTATCTCTTTCGTATGTGTTTGATTCGTCTCTCTTCTTCTTCTTCGATTCGGTTTTTGTTTATGGGTTTGTGGTTGAGTTTGGATTTGATTTCGATTTCTGGGCTTATGATTGATTCGGTTATGATGGTTTATGATGATTTTGGTTTTGGATTTGATGAATGAAAGTGATGATGATTTGGGTTTTCTGTTTTTATTTTGAAAAGGAATGAGGGTTTTGTTTATGGGTTTTGAATGATGAATGAAGATGATGATTGTTGCGGTTCTGGTGAGGATGATGATGAATAATGGTGATTGTTTGATTTTTCTTTGATTTTTTGATTTTGGTTTAATGTTTTGATTTTTTTGGTTTTTTCGATTTGATTTTGGAAAAGGAAAGAAAAGTTTTTGCGGCTGTGTGATCTCTGACCTAGGGCACTGTGCATTAAATGCACTATATATAGTGTGTCAGGAATTTAGGGTTTGCAGATGAAATTTTCTCCATTTGGACAAAATTGCCCCTTTGGGCCTGGACAAAAACACCTATCTGGACCTCTTTGAAAAAATGACTAAAAACATCACCAAAAAAAATAGAAAACGAAAATATAAAAAAAAAAAAAAAAAAAAAAAACAGTAATATATATATATATATGAAAATGATAAAACTAATTAAATAAATAATAATAAATAAAATATAAAGAGGTAAAAAAAATAATAATAAAAAGAAAGTAAAAAAGCAACCAAATAAATGAGGTATTTTAAAATACCTCTCTGCCGAAATTTCGTCAGAAACGAACAAAGAAAATCCGTCTTAAAAAGACGCATAAAAGCGATCGGTCAAAAAATGGGGTATGAAAACTTACATGGCGGCCATTATAATTTACCATCAAAGCCTTAGTCTCACACGATGGTGTCAGTATTATATATTTCTTTTCTACTGGATTTTTCACTCGCCAAAGTCTTAGACTTACATGGCGGTGCTGGTATTATATAATTCTCTTCTACCAGATTCTAGTTCGCCAAAGCCTTAGACTTACATGGCGGCCTTATTAATTCACACATCAAAGCCTTAGACTTACATGATGGTGCCGGTATTATATATTTCTTTTTTACCGTTTTTTTTTATGACTCGCCAATGCCTTAGACTTACATGGCGGACCTGATAATCCACGCATCAAAGCCTTAGACTTACATGATGGTGTTAATTTCTTCGTGGCTGAGGCCTTAGGCCTACACAGCGTTGATCCATTTTTGCGATTTTGCTGAAAACTCATAAATGAAGTAATTAAATAACACATTGTAATCTTTCTGAAAACGGTGGGCCTCAATAAAAACTCTTGCAATTGCAAGAGAAAAGAGTGTCCCACTGTTCTTTATTCATCAGCTTCTTGATTCCAGTATACATAAGATATTTAAAGTACATATAACAGAGATGTAGCTCATTTATCCTAATGTATAAAAAATCAAAAATATACATGAGCTCGTCTTGGCGAACTCACTCACAAACCCTTTTAGCTGTAACAGAATTTCAAATTCGCGATGTTCCATATTCTGCGCAGAGTCTCGCCTTCCATTGTCTCTAGTCTGTAAGCGCCTCCTTCAATGCCTCTTGGACCCTGAAGGGTCCTTCCCAGTTAGCCGCCATCTTCCCACCTTTGTCTCTGCCCATGGGTCTCTTTAAAACCAAATCGCCTTCTTTGAATTTCCTTTGTATGACTCTAGTGTTGTATTTTCTTGCAGCTCTTTGTTTGATATAAAATTCTCTGATGTGAGCTTTCTCCCTTAATTCTGGAAGCAAATCCAGGCTCTCTTCTAAAGCTGCATTGTTTTCCTGTAGAGTTAGAGTGTCTCTTCTCCAGGATGAAGGTTGTATCTCCACGGGAATCATAGCATCTTCTCCATAAACCATGGTGAAGGGTGGTTTTCCCGTTGATGATTGTGGCATTGTGTGATATGACCACAATATTGCAGGTAGGTGTTCCACCAACTTTCTTGCTTCGAGTTGGTCCTTCTTTTTAGGCTCGAAGGATTACTTTGTTGGATGACTCTTCCTGCTCGTTGTCTTGGGGGTGTTCCACAGAGATAAAGGTATTTTGGATTCCCTTTCCTCTACGGTATTCCACCACTCTTTCGCTGGCAAAGTGTGTACCATTGTCTGAAACAATGTACTTAGGGAAACCGAACCTGCAAATAATTTTCTTCCAGTAAAATTTTATTACCTGGTCTGATGATATATCTGATATTGGCTCTGCCTCCACCCATTTGGTGAAGTAATCGACTGCCACAATGATCCATCTTGCTTGGGCCATAGATATGGGAAAAGGTGCAATGATGTCTACCCTCCACATATATAACGGCCATGGCGATAAAACTGACTTTAACGGCTCACCCGGAGCGTGATGCAGGTTTGAGTAGCGCTGACATTTGTCACAAGTTCTGACGTGCCTTGCCGCATCATCATGTAGGTTGGGTAAGTAAAACCCAGCCCTCATTACCTTCCTTGCCAGCGATCTGGCTCCGATATGGCTTCCGCATGTTCCTTCATGTATTTCTTTTAGAATTCGGCATGCCTCCGTGTTACTTACACATAGAAGCATAGGAGCTGCAAATCTTCTCTTGTAGAGTTTATCTCCTACCATTGTGTACCACGCCGCCATTTTCCTCATCTTTGCTGCTTCGTCCCTTGCCAGGGGGAGGGCGTCTCTTTGTAAATATCTAATGATTGGGCTTCGCCAGTCCTCTTCTTGTACCACCATCCCTACTTATGCTTCATTTATACTTGGTGATTTTAAAGTTTCTTGAATGACAGTGCGATGGTTACCTGGCTTCTTCGTACTGGCGAGCTTAGCTAGTAGATCTGCCCTTGCGCTTTGCTCCCTGGGCATATATGTTAACACGAACATGGTGAATTGTTTCGCCATTTCCTTAACCTTCTCCAAGTATCTGGCGAGTTGCGGATCTTTGGTCTGGAATTCTCCCGAGACTTGATTGGCGACCAGCTGTGAGTCGCTTTGCACCTTGAGCTCTTGTACTTCCATCTCCTTGGCCAATTTCATTCTCGCTATCAATGCTTCATACTCCGCCTAATTATTACTCGCCTTGAAAGAGAATCGTAGTGATTGCTCTATAAGTACTCCTTCTGGCCCCTCTAGGACTACGCCTGCTCCGCTGCCTCTCAAATTAGATGACCCGTCCACATAGAGAGTCCATGGGTGGGCCTCGCCCTCATTTGGAGAATCTGTCAGTTCTATCATAAAATCTGCATAGGCTTGGGATTTGATCGCCCCTCTGGGTATGTAGGTGATGTCAAACTCTGACAGTTCAACTGATCATACCACCATTCTTCCAGCTAAGTCCGGTTTGCGTAACATATTTTTGATGGGGTAGTCGGACTTCACTACTACTTGGTGACTCTGAAAATAATGCCTCAACTTCCGAGCTGTTATAACTACTGCTAGGCATAGCCTTTCAATTTTTTGATATCTGGTTTCCGCTCCTCGCAGAGTCTTGCCCTGTTCGGCGCGAGTGAGGATAGGAGGTGAGGCTAAGAATACCTTCAGCTTTTGAAATGCTTCCTCGCACTCAGGGCTCCAGGTGAATCTCTCACTCTTCCTCAAGGTGGCGAAGAAGTGACGCGCCTTTTCGCTTGAACAGGACAAAAACCTGGATAGTGTTGCTATTCGCCCTGTCAGTTGTTGTACTTCTTTGACGGAGGTAGGGCTCCTCATGTTGATGATGGATTGACATTTGTCTGGATTCGCCTCTATCCCTCTATGAGTAAGTAAGAAACCGAAAAATTTACCAGCTTGAACTCCAAAAGAGCATTTGGCTGGATTAAGACGCATGTTGTACCTCCTGACTGACTTCAGAATGTCCTCTAAATCTTTATCGTGCTCGCCTTCCTTTTGAGTCTTGACAACCAGGTCATCAATATATACTTCCAAATTCTTCCCTATCTGCTCCATGAACACTCTGTCCATCAGTCGTTGGTAAGTGGCTCCTGCATTCTTCAGGCCGAAAGGCATAACATTGTAAAAATAGTTACAAGTGTTGGACATGAACGCCGTATGCTGGGCGTGTTGGTGTAAGCCCTAGAGGCCAATTAATTATTGAATAATTTACTCATCAAATAAAAGGCTTTTTCTTTATTATGTTTATGTGTTAAAATAATAAAATTCCCTAGAATAGTTGATTCGTTAATGGAACGTTAAGTATGACTTAAACGTGGGAATCCATTAAATATAAGAACACTATTCTTAAACGTATCTGTAGTCAAGCTTTATTATGAAATGAGATAACATTAAAACATAGAGACTATTATGTTGGTAGACTGGTGATCACGTCTCACTGATCATACATAATGAGTTATCAAGTCTTCACATAGATATAAATGTTAAGGGTAACTTTATATCGGATTGACCCACCATGAGAATACTACATAGAATGTTATGAAATGTCATAACTTATTCTCATAGTGATAAAAGGTGCATTCCACCCTTTGACCTGAAACCACTGTGTACCCTAGATGTAGGAGTGTAATACCTTGTTACCATTCAAACGTTATCCGTAACTGGATAACTATAAAGTTGGTTTATGGGTATCCCACGAATCATGATGAGGGACATGAGTGACCTAGATGAAATTTGTCCCTCCTACATAACGGGTGATATGTCTATCGGCCAAATATTGAACTAGACAAGGATGACATATTATGCCTTGTGTTCAATATAGACATGAGGACAAAAGGGTAATTATGCACAAGATCTTTATCACAGAAAAGTTAGTCAGATCACATTACATTCTTATAACTTGGGTAACAGTGATGTGTTGCTAGATACCGCTCACTGTTTATAATATTAAGATAAATATTATTGCCAACGTTATAAGAACCTACAGGGTCAAACACATAAGGACAGTTAAAATGGGAAAACTAAGTTATTGCGGAAGTGCAATTAGTGAAAAACGAATATTGGGATTAAGAAGTCCAAATTCGTGTGAACTGAGGCCCACATAAGAAACTCTATAAATAGAGCCTTATGAAGTTCAGTCACTTACACTTTAGGAGAAATTTTGAATTTCTCTAAACCCTAATTCGTATTTGAGAAATTCTGAATTTCTCTAAACCCTAATCCGCTCAAGTTCCCTCATTCTTCATCCAAGAACGGCTAGCACCGAAGGTTGAAGGTTCTTGTTCGTGTGGACTAAGTGGAGGCGCTGCAATTGTGGTTCTCGTGATCGATTGAAGGTTCTTGTTCGTGATCATACGGTGTTTCTTGTTCGTGATCGAAAGTCAGTTCGTGTTCGTGATCGTAAGCAATTTCTGTTCGTGATTGAAAGCTCCTTGGTCGTGAAAGAAAGCATCAGTTCTTCAAAGGTAACAATATATTCTTGATCATGATCTTTCACGTGGACCCATTGAAGGAAAATAAAATTTTAAATTCCGCTGCGTTTTATCTTTGATAAACAGTTACGTTTTCCTTCAGGGCGTCCATGGGATGCATCTTGATCTGGTTATAACCGGAGTAAGCTGCCATGAAGCTCAGCGTTTTGTACCCTGAGGCCCCGTCGATTAACCTGTCAATGTTCGGCAGCGGATACAGATCCTTAGGATAGGCCTTGTTCAGGTCCGCGAAATCGACACACATTCTCCACTTGCCGCTTACCTTTTTCACCATTACTACATTTGCTAGCCATGTTGGATATTTAATTTCTTCTATGAATCCCGCCTCTTTCAGTTTAGCCACCTCCTTCGTGATGGCGGCTCTTCGTTCTTCACCAACTTTTCTTTTTCGCTGAACCACTGGCTTGTTGGCGGGCGAGATAGACAATTTATGAGTGATTATGCTCTCGTCAATTCCCGGCATGTCAGATGGCTGCCATGCAAAAATATCTTTGTTGTTGCGCAGTAGGGTGACGATTTTCTCCTTTTCTTCTGGTTGGAGGCTTGTTCCGATGTTGGTCGTCTGGTGCGGCTGTTCGCCAATTTGAACTTGCTCCAGGTCTTCAATTAGACTGACCCTTCTGTCCTGGAACTCTTCTCTTGGATCCAGATCTGTAATGTTGACCATATTTATCCCTTTGGTTCGCTCTCCGCTGTCTAGGGGCGAGACGAGCTTGAACAGTTTATGGCGAATTTTTAAACTTGATTCATAACATTTCCTTTCCAATACTTGGACCCTTGACCACTCCAACCTTACCATTGTTCAGAGGGTATTTCATTGACAAGTAGAGAGTAGACATAACCGCACCCAACGCGTTGAACGCCGATCTTCCAATGATAATATTGTACAAAGTAAAGAGTGTCTTAACCACCAGATATCTAACCTTGATAGTTTTAGCGTTCTCGTCCTCGCCGAACGTGGTGTATAAGGTGATATGACCCATGATGTCCACCTGATCGCCGGCGAATCTCGCCAAAGTGCTTGAGTATGGATTCAATTGTTCATCGGACAAGCGCATTGCCTTATAGGCATTCCAGTATAGGATGTCTACGGAACTCCCTAAGTCAATGAGAACTCTTTTGACATCACAGTTTAGAATATGAACTTGTATCACCAAAGGATCGTCATCGTGAGGAATGGCGTCTCGTGCATCCTCCGGGTTGAACGAGATGTTAGGGGTGTGGGGAAAAGTCGAACTTCGCACTGAGCATACTTCAAACCTCGATCTCCTAAGATAACGTTTTCTAGCCGAGTTGGACTCGCCTCCTCCTGCGATCCTCCAGATATTGTTTTAACTGCTACTCGATGTTTTTCTCCTTTGTTTCTGTTGTCGCCTTCCCCCTTCTGTTGGTTGGGAATTTGTTTTGGGACGACGACTTGTCCTTTGGCGGCGTCTTCAAGGAATTTTCTCAAATGACCGCTTCTGATCAGATCTTTAATCAAGTCCCTCAACCGGAAACACCTTTCCGTATCGTGACCTTTGCACCTGTGATAAGCACACCACGCCTCGGTGTCTGGTCTCATGATGGTGTTGTGCATCCTGGGAGGAGGGAGAGGAGCCAAGCCTATTTGTAGAATTTCATGCAACACATGCACCCTAGCCCTGTTTAGCGGCGTGTATTCCCTATCCGTAGGATATCGCCTGTACTGTGAGTAACTTGATCCTCCACCAGCGTTAGGAAGATGATAGGGCTTAGCACGATATCCCTGTTTGTGAGTATCGTTGTTGTGCCAGTTGCGTTGGGGTTGCGAACTTTGCCCCTTGCTACTGTTGTTCCTTGAATCCTTTTCTTTGGCGTCTCTGGAGCGCTTTTCTGAGTTGCTCTCCTCGCCTTTAATGTAGCAACTGGCTCTTTTGACTACTTCCTGCATTGAGGTAGCGGGCTTCTGTGCTAAAGACTCGTTGAAGTACCCCGCCTTCAATGCATTGTGAAAAGCTGCAACGAACATTTCCTGGTTTGGATTTGACACTGTGATCGTTGCTTCACTGAATCGGGCAAGATATTCTCTAAGAGTTTCAGTATAGTTATGTCGCATTGTGAACAAACTGGTTGCTGTGACCTTGATATGCTTGGTTCCTGAGAATTGGTGTATGAACTTTTTATAAAGTCAGCATAACTTTCAATGGAGTGATTGGTTAAGTTCATATAGCAACGCAACGCAACATCCTTCAAAGTCCCTGAAAGGAGTTTGCACCTTAGATGCTCTGGTGCTCCAATGATGGCAGTTTGAGTTCCCACAGCCATCAAATGCTCCACTAGGTCTGTCTTACCGTCAAAGGTTGGTAAGTGGGGTGACTTGAAGTTGTCTGGAACTTTGGAATCCCAGAGCGATTGTCGAAGGGGCTGGGATTCAACCAGGCTCTCATCATCAGAATCTAAGTTTTGTTCAGCCCTTTCGTTCTCCATCGTAGTGACTTTCTTCTGCAAGCTTCTGATCTCTTCCATTGCAACTTGGAGTGAAGGAGTTCCATGATTGGCAGCCATGGTTTGATCTTTGCTTACAGTGTTGCTTTCTCTCTAAGTGGTAGGCTGGGAATCGTTTTACCGCAGCCCCACGGTGGGCGGCAAAATGTTCTGGTGAACACTTAAAGAGGTGTAGAAAGTAAATAAATTGGACCGTCGAAATAACAAAATAATCTAAGTATTGTCTGTAATTTCTTGGTTGTTCGTCCTCTTTTTCATCAATGTTACAAGTATTTATAGGGTATGCAGGGATAGAGTTCTTCCCGCCATTTTTTCTCTGTTGGCCAATCTCACGTCCCTTCTATACATTTGATCACATGTCTATTTGCAAGGTCATCATGAGGAACGTGGTTTGAATACAATGGTTCTTCTTAAAATCTGCTCCTAGTCATATGGAAAATGAAGATAAGTGAGTGAAATCGTGGAAGAATGACAGTTACAATGGAGGATGGAGAGATCGTGGGATCGTGAGGATCTCGCCCATACGGCCATGTCTCGCAAGGGATAGATCTCTCGTCCTTCCGGTCTCGCCCTTAATGGAAAATGGGGCTTTGACTCTCGCGTGTGTATTGGGCCGTTGTACAAATCATTAATTAATGTTTGAATTTTTGCTAAATACACCCTTCACATTTACCCCCGGTCCAATTTTTTTATGGACTTTAGATTTTTTTTATTAGTATTTTTTAATGGACTTTATATTTTATTTATTATTTGCCTAATGTTGATTCAATTGTTCAACTCTCATTTTTACATATTATAAAAAAAATCCTCTCAATTTTACTTATAATAACTAATGTTTTTCCGGTAAAAAAAACTAATGATTCTAATTTATTATATTTACAATTAAAATACATATGCTATAAAAAAAAATTAAAAAATAAAATAAATAGATTTTGTTTTTCACAGAATAAAATAAATAGATACCTAGTCACCGATTCAATCTAATTTAACACATATAATTGTTTTTTATACATACCGAGCCATATGATCGAGTCATCCGATAAAAAATAATCAGTCCAATTTTTAAAAGTCTGCATAAGATAAGAGTGTTGCCATATTATCACTAAGTGGACCTGCTCATCAGCCAACACACCTTTCTATTATGAAGCTATATGTGTGTGAGAAATGTGACAAAGTCATGCCTAGTGGTTAGGCTTTTTTACCCAATTGCCACACTTTGAAATCAAATATACCAAACTGCCACACATTGAAAAAAAAATTCCAAAATGCCACACTTTTGACTTTTCAAATTTACTTCCGCCACCCCCTGTGGCGGAATTCTACACCCCCTATTTTTTTTTTCAATTTTTTTTTTCCAAGCCACATCATGTGGCGAAATTCTGAAGGAATTTTTTTTTTTTTCAAGCCACATGATATGGCGGAATTGTGAAGTTTTTTTTTTTTTTTACTTTTTTTTTTCCTTTTTGTCTTATTATGTTTTTTTGTCTTATTATGTTTTTCTTTTTCGTTTTTTCTTTTTTTTTTTTTTTTTAATCCTAAAAAAACCCAAAAAATTCTAAAAACATTATCTTAACACTAATTAATTTATATAATGATAAATGCTAGAAAAAAATTTCAAAAGAGGCAAAATTAGTAGTACAACACTTAATATTTAACTTATATAACTAAAATAGTACAATTACAAATATAAATTACTAATAATTTATATTTGAACAAACATAAAAAAAAAAAAAAAAAAGACATGAACAAACATAGAAAAAATTATTTTGCTTTGACATAGATGATAAATCTATCAAGTGCCACATGGTGGACGTCGACGAGGTCAATGAGGTAACTGGCGACGTGTTTGCAATTGAAGAACCGGTTCTTCTTCTTCTTCTCCTTGTCCTTCTCCTTCTTCTTCTTCGTTCGGTGTGTTTAGATCAAAACGCGCATGTCCCGAAGATTGTGGAATGCCTGGACTCTCTTGAAAAAATTGAGTCATTGAGTTCATCCAAGTTGAATTATCAGATTCTTGGACAAGCTGTCGGAGAAAGTCGTTGTCAAAATCATTCCCTAAATGAAGTTCGGTTGGTGGGAACCCAAAATGTTGTTGTTGTTGTTGTGGTGGTGGTGGTGGTGGAAACCCAAAATGTTGTTGTTGTTGTTGTTGTTGTTGTTGTTGTTGTTGTTGTTGTTGTGGTGATGGTGGGAATCCGAATGATTGATATGTTGACGGATTATTGTATTCTTGGGGCAGTGGATACTCAAATGGTTGAAAAGTTGATGAGGATGGTTGAAACGTTGATGATGACGCGTAGTGTTGTTGGGTGGTTTGAGGATATGCGTATGGATTTGTTGTATCTGGATATTGTGGTTGAGATGAATGGAGAGGTGTATAAAAAGCTGCTGTGCTTTGTTGGGTTGGTGGTGGTGGTGACGGATATGTAGTTGGCATTAGTTCAACTACACGCGGGTCTTGAAGTTGTTGAGTAGGAGAAATAAATGGAGTGAAAGTGGCTCTAAACCAAGACAAATAATTGTAGTCTGGTTTAAGTTCAACTTTGAAGCGCACTTCACCATTTAAGACATGTTGGTGTCGAAGATTCCAATGTTCAATCTCATTTCCCCAATTTATACCCCACGAAGTGTCCACTTGTTTTCGCAATGATACGGTGTGGTACTCTCGCATATCATTTGGTTGTTGTGGAATTTCTTGCGGGAATCCAAATTGAAGTTTTACTCTATCAGTTTGGTGCATTTCCACAACTTCAAAACAAATAAGGAAAGTAGTAGCACTCCATATCCAAGCTTGTGCTGGTTGAGGTTGATGATTGAACAAAAGATACGGCCTCCAAGTAAACTGGTAAAAAAAATTAAATAGTTAGTCTTCAATATTTATTAAAAGAAATTAAACTTAAAAAAAATGTAAGGATATATAATATTACATCTGTCTCGATCATGTGATCGATGCGTGATCGATAGTCAAATACTTTGTGAAGAGGGCTTTTAAGATAATTGTGTCCCGATTCACACCACCTAAAAAATTTTAGAATTTAGTAATGTAAAAGAAAAGTGTAAATAAATAAATAAAAATTGAAAAAAAAAATATTACTCACATTCTTGCGAAAGGAAAATTGACTGGGTGACGACTAATAGGAGCGATAAATGGCATTCTAGTCCATGCCCACGATTGTAGGAGAATCAAGCATCCTCCAATTTCTCTAGTACCATTTTTCGATGCTTGACACAATTGAGAGTATAACATTGCTAAAACAGCCGAACCCCAACTGTATTCTCCTACTTTGTTTAAATCGGTTAACGGCACAAGATATTTCATATGTACACAGCTTCCCGTCGTATCGGGCATTAAAACATTACCGATTAATAAAAGAATGTAAGCCCTACAATATTCTTGTTTTTTTCGGCTTGACGATTCAGCGCTCAAATCCTTAAAATTATCTTTTAGCCAAGAAAGTAAGAGTATCTTACCCTTGCCCCCATTGTCGTTGGGGGCTTTTCCCAATCGGTCAAGACAAAAATCCTTGTAATTCCATTCGGAGAAACCTTTTAACGCATTACCGTCAACTGGTAAACCGATCAACATGTTAACATCTTCCAACGTGATTGTACATTCACCCGTTGGAAAATGAAATGTGTGGGTTTCGGGTCTCCACCGTTCAGCCAAAGCAGTGATTAAGTTTGGGTCGAGTCTAAATTTTCCTAATTTTATAATTTCTCCAAAACCGATATTCTCTAATAGCGGTATCAAATGTTCATTCGGATGAACCATAGAATGTGCACGACATCTGAGTACGGTATGTGCCTACAAAATACATGATAAAATAATTATGACATAAATAACATAATAAATTAATAATATAAATTAATAATAATAAATAAATAAATTTTGAAATTAATAAATTAAATATGACATAGATTTCATAATAATAATAAATAAATAAATAAATTTCGAAATTAATAAAATAAATAATATAAATTTCGAAATTAAATTAATAGGCTAATTATCGATAATTAAAAACACAATTTACACCTTTGGTTCAATGTGCTTTGATCTATGATCATCTCCCAACCATAATAAGTCTTCCGCCATTTTTTGTGAAATAAGTGATTGATATTTAAAATTGGAAAATAGAAGAGTGGTTATAAGTGAGTTGTGAATGATTTAGAAGTGTAGAGAAAGTGTGTATTTATAGAGATTTTATGAAAGTGAGTTGTGAAAATGAGTTGAGTTGTGAAAATGAGAAGAGTGGCAAGGAGAGTATTTATAGATACTAGTAACACACTAAAAACACTTAAAATAATATTATTACACTGATATTCAAATACACTGATATTGAAATACAATGATTTTAACTTCCTCAAGAAAACACGCTTATATTGAAGTGAAAATATTGCCTTAGTCGCTCAGGATTGGATTTCCAGGTTCATAAATCCGACCCGAGCCGAATTATACTTAAATGTGTAATGCAAGAATGTTCATTCTACTTGAGAGCATCCAAGAGAAAAAGAAGTGAAAATAAGTGGGTGATTGGAACACTGAAAAGTCACACGTGCACATCTTCTACTTTGTCACAGGATCATCGCAAGCTCACCTCTAGTTTCATATGTGACGATATTATGTCTCTCATTGAAAAGGACCCGTCTATCAAGGCGAAAATAATCATTGCACACATCCGACAAAGGTATAATTATACACCATCGTACATAAAGGCTTGGATTGCCAAAAATATGGCAATCGAAAAGATTTATGGGAATTGGGAAAAGTTTTATCAAGAGTTTCCCCGATGGTTGATAGCACTACAAACATTTCTTCTACGAACTGTTATACAAATGGAGACACTCCAAGCAGTGGATTCAAATGGTAATATATTGCAAAACTCTGGGATCTTCCATCGTCTCTTTTGGGCATTCTATCCATGCATCAAAGGCTTTGAATACTGCAAACCAATTGTTCAAGTCGATGGAACATGGTTGTATGGAAAATACAAAGGGACGTTGTTGATGGCTACTACACAAGATGGGAATAGCAATATATTTCCCATTGCGTTTGCTTTAGTGGAAGGTGAGACAAAGGATGGCTGGAGTTTTTTCTTGAAAAATCTGAGAAGACACGTCACACCACAAGCTGGAATTTGCTTGATTTCAGACAGACACGAGGCAATAAAAAGTGCATATAACAATCCAGAAAATGGCTGGCAAGCTCCTCCGTCAAGACATGTGTATTGTGTTCGACACATCGCACAAAATTTCATGAGGAAGTTCAAAGTTAGGGATCTTCGGAAAAAAGTTATGAATATGGGTAATGACCTCAGTCTTATTACTACAATAATTACATATTTTTCTAAAAACATCATATTTAACATTTAATTTTTTTGACGATATATAGGATATGCAATGAATAGGGGATCATTGGAGTACTACCGCGGAGTAATTGGATGTGAAAATCCAGAGGCTGGGAGGTGGGTCGACAATATCGATAGATCAAAATGGACACAAGCATTTGATGATGGTTTGCGATGGGGTCACATGACAACCAACCTCGCTGAGTCAATGAACTCCGTGTTAAAGGGTACTCGAAACCTCCCTATTACAGCTTTGGTGAAGTCAACCTACTTCAAGTTGGTGGAGTTATTTGTGCAACGGGGAAAGCAGTGGCACGCTGTTTTTAATTCTGGTCAAGCATATACACAAAAATGTATGAAGATGATTAATGAAGCAGTGGAGAAGTCCAACAGTCACAGAGTCACATATTTTGACCGACAAGATCAAACATTTTACGTTCAAGAAACTGTCAACCAGAATGAGGGCCGACCAATGGGAGATTTCATGGTTGATTTGCTTAACAAGTGTTGTGACTGTGGTAGATTTCAAGCTTTACATCTACCTTGTTCACATGTCATAGCTGCATGTTCAAGCATTCGTCAAAACTATCAAGTCTATATATCTGAAAAATACAGCGTTTCTACTGTTTTCAATGTTTACAAAGAACCTTTTGGAGTTGTTCGCAACGAAGATTTCTGGCCTCCTTTTCATGGCATAAAATTACTTGCAAATGAAAAGATGCGAAGAACCAAAAAAGGTCGTCCAAACAGTACTCGAATAAGGACCGAAATGGACGATTTTCCAAAAGAACCAAGAAATTGCGGGTTATGTAAAACACCCGGTCATTATCGTAAGAACTGTCCAAATGTTGCGGGTCCATCTAATCAACACTAGTTATTTTCTTTTTTTTTTTGTTGAAATTGTATTATCTAATTTTTTCTATGTTTGTTCATGTCTTTTTTTTTTTTTTTTTTTTTATGTTTGTTCAAATATAAATTATTAGTAATTTATATTTGTAATTGTACTATTTTAATTATAAAGTTAAATATTAAGTGTTGTACTACTAATTTTGCCTCTTTTGAAATTTTTTTCTAGCATTTATCATTATATAAATTAATTAGTGTTAAGATAATTTTTTTAGAATTTTTTGGGTTTTTTTAGGATTAAAAAAAAAAGAAAAAGAAAAAACGAAAAAAAAAACATAATAAGACAAAAAGGAAAAAAAAAGTAAAAAAAAAAAATACTTCACAATTCCGCCATATCATGTGGCTTGAAAAAAAAAAAAATTCCTTCAGAATTTCGCCACATGATGTGGCTTGGAAAAAAAAATTGAAAAAAAAAATAGGGGGTGTAGAATTCCGCCACAGGGTGGCGGAAGTAAATTTGAAAAGTCAAAAGTGTGGTATTTTAGAAATTTTTTTCAAAGTGTGACAGTTTGGTATATTTGATTTCAAAGTGTGGCAATTGGGTAAAAAAGCCTAGTGGTTACATGTCATTATGTTAACAACTCTCATAAAGTCATGCATCATCACAACATTAACAGAATAACAATAAAAAAGTTTTTTTTTTGACGGAATAACAATAAAAAAGTTAAGAAAAAGAATTCATGACATTTCATTCAATAATAATAATAATATCAATAATAATATTTTTTTTGACAATAATAATAATTATAAGAATATAGAATATTGATATACGTGTGGTGTGAATGATATATAGAGGATATCAAACTCATAGCAAACTCCTTCATAAATTATTGTTATATGAGACTACTGCATACAAAAATCAAAACAAAATAAATAAATGAAAGAAAACTCACTTTTTTTTATAAAAAAGTAAATGACAACAAATTTAGTAAGAAGACTTTTTACATTACAGTGTACAATGCAATAACAATTAAGGCTCAACTATATATATATATTTGGTCATTTACGTTTATATTAAATTTTAATTTCGTCCTGTTTAAAAAAATATTAATTTAGTTCTTTACGTTTCCATTAATTAGGTTCGATTTAGTCTTTTCCGTTAGTTTTATCACATGTGGCAGTCGGGTTGCATATGTGGACAGACACGTGTGCACTTGGAGACACAGATACGTGTATAGTTCAAACGATGTTAGTGAAAAAAACTAACGGAAATGACTAAATTGAAATCTAATGGAAACGTAAGGGACCAAATTGATACTTTTTAAACATAAGGGACCAAATTGAAACCTAAAATAAACGTAAGGGATCAAATGTTAAGTTAAGCCAACAATTAATTTTTCTTAAATATGTTGAAACAAAATATGTTTTATGTAAAACCCTTTGAGTTTTGATGATAACAAAGGATTAAATAAAATTGGTAGTACTAATATTTGATCTAGTGTGCAGGAATATAAGTTAAAAAAACTATAAGCACAATAATTCTGTTAAAGAGAAGATTTCAAGTTCTGAAGTATCATGATCTGAAGAAGTTGATTCTGAAGATGACAAGCTCTGAAGTCCACAAGTTCTGAAGATTGTTAGAGCCTCTAAAGACCTTCAAAAGCTAAAGCTACATATCCTGAAGAAATATCAAAGTCTGACAATGCTGAAAATCAAGATTGATCTTTCTGCATTTCAAATGATCAAAGGATGACAGCTAATAGTTGAAGCTTAATCACATAGTACAACATCCTTATCTTCAACCTTATCATCAAATGGAGTGTATTGTACGAGTGTACTATCTTTACTTCAAATGGTGGAGCGTTTTCTTAAAAGGATGAAGTAGTGGAATTGAATTACCTCTTTTGGAAAAGAAATTCAAATTCACACTTCAAGCATTGTTATCCACATCTGTCCATCCACATTCTTCTCCAACGGTCATCACTGGCAACGTCTCTATTTTCTCTCTATAAATAGAGATCTTTGTCAACAATTTTGGCTGCTCAACTTCGTTGAAATATATCTATCTAAAAAGCTATCTAGTTATAAATTGTCTAAGTCTCTAAAGATCATTGTTGATATTCACTTATATGTTAAGTGTGTTTGAGTTTTAGAAAGCTTAGAAATTTGTTTAAGAACTCCTGTGTGAGTGTTACTTTTTTTTTAGAAGTCTCTCGTTAGTTGTAACTTGAGCATTGAGTTAGAAGTCTCTCGTTAGTTGTAACTTGAGCATTGTGTCAGAAGTCTCTTGCTTGTGTGCTTGAACAAAGTTAGTGTAATCTTTAGTGATTATAGTGAACTCTCTTGGAAGTGCAAGGGGAACCAGTATAAATCTTGTGGGTTCATCCCCTCTCCCTTATCTCTTTTATTGTGTTTGTTTATCCGCTGCATCACTAAAAGCTTTAGTTTTCAAAAACACAATTCAACTATTCCTTGTATTTTTCACACCTTCAATTGGTATCTAGAGTCTGGTTCTGTCATTATTACTTAACTGTAAGACAGTAAAGATTCATGAAAAACACTATGTCTGAAACTTCTGAAGTAAACAAGAAAGCACCCTTCTTCGGTGGAGATATTACTAACTTTACCTGGTGGAAACAGAGGATCTACAGTCACATTACTGGTATTGATGATGAGTTAGAAGAGGAAGTTAGTATTCAGGACATGAATGAAAATGGTAGGTTATCCAAATCAATTCAAACCCAAAAAAAATCGATTTTTATGGTTTGGATTCAAAACCGAACCGAACCAATTAAAAATTGATGTGGTTTGATTCGGTTCTCGAATTTAATTTTTAATAACCGATGAACCGACCAATGCATATACCGTTTCAATGTTCAAATTGAAAATAAATTCAATGTTTTATATTCTAACTTGTGTATGGATATTTCAATTTATTATTTCATGATGGGTGCATTGGCGATTCAAGTGGGAAAAAAATTGAAATTTTATTTTGGTTGTATTTTTTTATTTGATGTTGAACTTATGAACTTAATTTAATATATGATTATATTTTGTATTTAACTGTGAACTCTACCTATAAATTGTATTTTGTATTTGAAAACTTATGACTTGTATTTTGTCAATTTTGTTTGAATTAGAACATGTGTTTGAAAACCATTGTCAAAAGAAAAATTGATCCAAACGGGTCCGATTACACCTATAACTATTAGGATTATAGGATTAATGCATTAACAAAAATACTAATTAAAATCATAGTTTATTTAGGCAAACTTTCATAATCTGAATTGTGACCAAACTTTAGTGCGTCAGATGATGAGCCCAAAATTTACAGGGTCAAGTCACAATCAAATTTTAATTTTTGTACTTTTTCAAAAAAATAATTTTAATAATAATATACAATTTATTATTTGTACATATTATGCTAGCCACGTGGAGAAAAATTAGGAGAATTCACAGTGTGCATTTTATCCACAAAATTAAAATACTCCGTCAAAGAATGAGATGAGAGATTTGAGAATGAATCAAAGTTTGTTTTGAATTCTGATAGAATGTGGCACTTCAACAAAATACACTTGAATCTAGTTGCATTTTCTATCACTACCTTTGTGGTGTTTTTTGGTATTGATTCATTAGATGGTGTAAAATTAGTGTCTAGATTGAATTATCAAAGGGTTCAAAAGGGAGATTTAGGATCCACCCTTTCATCTTACAAGGTATATATAATATGAATGAATCTTTTGTCCAATTGTCTTATTTTTCTTTCATGCATGTGATTTTAATTTTGTGCATTTAAGGTTAATTAAGGTTTGATTAATATTTTGTTTTTTGTTGTTGTTTTTGTACATGTAGGGTGAGGGAAGATATGAGCCAATGGTCTATAGTGGCTTAGTTAACAAATTGCCTATAAGAAGATCAATGCAACAAGGAGATGGAAATTTGGAGAAAGTTGAAGCAAGTCTTGCAAAAGCAAGAGCATTAATAAAACAAGCCTTGTTGAGAACCAATAACATTGTGCCTCTTGAGGATTCTCATGATTATATTCCACAAGGAGACATCTACAGAAATGCTTTTGCTTTTCATAGGTATGATTTTATAAATGATAGTATTATGAGAGGGGGGGACAAGGGTTTTACTCATCAAGAGAAACCAAAGAAAGTTTTTTCATCTTATGTGAGTCCTTGTGTGATAAACAAAAAACTTATGTGAGTTTGACATCACTACCTCTTGATAATTTGCAGATAATTACCTAATAATCAATGAGAATAAATAAATTACATAAAGATGATTAACCTTAAGGCATTTACCCAAAATTAACTCGTGGTGGCGTAGAAAAAACCATATTTTTATAGAGTAAAAGACATTTGGTATGATTTAGAATTGTAGATAATCATTTGGTTTAATTTTTTATTAGATACTAGTTAATATATTTGATGTTAATACACAAGGATTATAACTTTTGAGACCTCTATTGGAGTTAAGATCCTCTCAATTTTTTATGTTTTCCATTTCTTCTATTATTATATAGTTTTAGAATTATAAATGTAAAAGTGTGACATTAATAGGTCCAAATGTCTTTTATACATCCCAAAACATTTAAAAAATTTGGTAATGGAAGAAATGGAAAACATAGGAAATTGAGAGGATCTTAACTCCCTGTATTGTGGGTCTATTTCCGCAGTCACATGATCGACCCTAATTTGATCGACCTCACCCTTGTTATAAGAGCTAACAAATACTAATATTGGTAATAACAAAAAATATGATAAACATATAATATTTTTATACCGTAAAAAAAAATATATAATTTTTTTGTAAGATTAAACTTTAAGATTAAAATGAGCAACATAGCACCACCGTTAGTAACCTCACATCCCATAAAATATAGAATTAAGTTGGAATTCCACTCTATTACACCTCCGTTGTTAAGGTTAAAGATAGTGTTCTCTATAATTGTAAGGCACAGAGAATATCCTCCTTGAATTAAGATAAGGAAAAAGAATTATTTCATTGATACCCCAATCATTATAAGTACCATTACATATATAGGCCTATTCTGCAAAACGACAAATAAATATAACAAATTATTCTCTAGTGATCCAATAAAAAGGACATGTCATAACATTCTAGAATTCTCTTTATAAGGCTATGTGTCTTAGGTCAAGTCACAATCCTCCAATCTCTTAGGAAGCTTGATTGTTCTTTTGGGCCTTCCCTCCACTGGTTCCTTATGGGCTGCATCATGATCCAATGTAGGAAGATCCATAACAATATTCCCTCCATCAAATTCGACCTTGCCCTCAAGGTCATAAGTGTGCTTTAACTCATCCCATGGCTCCCAAGAAGTGTCCTCAAGGAGCAGACCACTCCACTGATCCAAAGCAAAACAAGTTGGAACTTCATCCACCATTTGAGTCCGAAAGTTCAGTATTGCAAGAGGGGAGATGATGGGATGATTATCCACAGAAAAAGCTGGTAACAGATCCAACTACTGGGGTACAGGGCCTTCGTACAGCTTAAGAAGGGAGACATGGAAAACATTGTGGATTTTGGCTTGAGGAGGTAAGTCTAATTTATATGCTACAGCCCCTATCTTGGCAGTGATCAAATAAGATCCATAATACCGTTTAGATAGCTTATGATACTTAGCCCGAGATAATGAAATTTGTTGGTAAGGTTGTAGTTTCACATACACCCAAGTCCCTACCTCAAAATTGACTTCCTTCCGATGTTTATCAGCATTGGATTTCATTCGTGTTTGCGTTTTGCTGAGGTTCTTGCGTAATAAGGGAAGAATTTCGTCTCGTGACTGCAACACGGAATCACAAGCCTCTATAGACGAGGAACCAGTAATGTAGGATGGAATAGAAGGTGGGCTTTCCCCAAACATTACCTGGAATGGTGAAAGGCCAGAACCTGAATGAATAGAAGTGTTGTAGTGGTACTCCACCCATGGTAATAAAGAGACCCAATTGGAAGGTTTTTCATGAACAAAAGCTGGCAAATATTGCTCAATAGTGCAGTTCATAACTTCTGTTTGGCCGTCTGTCTGAGGGTGATAGGAGGAACTCATACGCAAGAATGTGCCACTAAATTTGAAGAGATCTTGCCAAAATTTGCTTATAAAAATGGGGTCACGATCAGAAACAATGCTACGAGGTATCCCATGATGCTTGCAGACAATTGAAACAAATAATTCTGCAACTTTATAAGCTGTAAACCCATAA
The DNA here is from genome assembly GCA_951799995.1 of Trifolium subterraneum. Classification (NCBI taxonomy): domain Eukaryota; kingdom Viridiplantae; phylum Streptophyta; class Magnoliopsida; order Fabales; family Fabaceae; genus Trifolium; species Trifolium subterraneum. The sequence goes on from OX637466.1 coordinate 27,159,267, forward strand.
AATAAAGCGCCTAAATGAATACCTTTGGAAAAATGATCCACCACCACAAAGAGAACTGAGTTTCCTTTAGATAATGGGAGTCCAGTGATAAAGTCCATTGACAAATCCTCCCATATGTGATTAGGGAGAGGCAGAGGTTGCAGTAACCCTCCTGGCCTAGCTGTAGAATATTTAGTTTACTGGCAGACTGTGCATTTACGAATATGAGCCTGCACATCAAGCTTCATGTGATCCCAAAAGAAATTTTCAGATAATCGCTTCATAGTTTTGGATAAACCAGCATGCCCAGCAGATAAGGAGTCATGGTACTCTTGTAAAAGTAATGCCTTGAAGCGAGAAAGAGGGTTGATCCATATACGCCCATTATAACTCAACTACCCATTAACTAATTTGAATTTGGGAAATGAGGATGGATCAACTTGAACCTTGCGGCATAATTCTAAGAAAACCCTGTCAGTGGACAATTCCTTGCGTAACTCCTCCAGGAACACCAAGTTGGGTACAGATAGTAAGTAAAATGTATCTGTGAAAGGAACATTGATACGGGATAAGGCATCTGCCGCCAAATTAGTGTTGCCAAGACGATATTGTATCTCATAATGGTATCCCAATAGTTTAGACAAATAATGTTGTTGCTCAGGGGTTTGGATGACCTGGGTGAGGAGTTCCTTCAAGCTTCTGTGATCAGTCTGAATGATGAAAAAATGTCCAAGAAGGTATTGTCGCCAACTTTTCACTGCTGCTGTAATGGCATGTAATTCCCTTATATAAGTAGAAGATTTAGCAATACATGGAAAAAATATCTTACTAAAGTATGCTAAAGGATGGCCTTGTTGTAATAATACCGCACCCATGGCATAGTTTGAAGCATCCTTTTGCACAACAAAAGTAATTGAAAAATCTGGAAGGGCTAAAACAAGAGCCGTACTGAGAGCTTTTTTTAGGGCATTAAATGAATCAAATGCAGAATCTGTCCAATGAAAGGCATCTTTCTTTAATAAAGATGTCAATGGTGAGGCCAAAAAAGCATAATTGCGCACAAATTTCCGGTAATATCCAACGAGCCCCAGGAAACCATGAAGAGTTTTAACAAAGTTAGGGACTGGCCACTCTATGATAGCTTTAATTTTCTCAGGATCTGGGGCAACAGTTCCAGCAGATACAACATGACCCAAGTAATCGATTTGGTGTTGAGCAAAAGAACACTTTAGGGGTTTTATGTAAAACTGATGTTGAGCTAACAATTCAAATACACTCTTCAAGTGATCAATATGAGAAGCTTCAGTATCACTGTAAACAAGTATATCATCGAAGAAGACGATGACAGTACGACGGAGGAGAGGACGAAAAATATCGTTCATAGTAGCTTGAAATGTAGCCAGAGCGTTACACAACCCAAACAGCATAACCTTGTATTCATAGTGTCCGTTGTGAGTTCTAAATGTCGTTTTATGCGAATCCTGAGGATGCAAACGGATTTGATGGAATCCAGAAGTTAAATCCAACTTAGAAAATACACGGGCTGATCCTAGTTCATCAAGTAACTCATCATCCGTCGGTAAGGGAAAATGGTATTTGATAGTTAAAGCGTTCAACGCTCTATAGTCCACACACATCCACCACGAGCCATCCTTTTTCTTGAGGAGAAGGACCAGCGAGGAATATGGACTGTTACTAGGTTGGATCCATCCATTATCAAGAAGTTTCTGAACTTGGGTCTCAATTTCAAGTTTTTGAGCATGGGGATACCGATAGGGACGAACATTAAATGGGCAAGCATCGGGTGGTAATGGAATTTGATGATCAGTAAACCGTGGTGGTGGTAATTGAGTTGGTTCATTGAATAGGGACGAGAATTGGCGCAGTAGTGATGTGACGATAGGGTTCTGATGATTCATAAAATCAGATATAGTAGATGGAGTAGTGCCTAGGCTTAAGGATAACAATTGGGCCATGGGCTCAGTGTCAACAAGCTTTTTTAATTGATTATATGAAATAGCAGCAGGGGGTTCAATTTCACCACATAATTCAATATTAGCATCAACATGGGTAAATTTCATGGTAAGAGAGTCATAATCCATCAACATTGGGCCTAAGGCTTTAAGCCATGGTGTACCCAACACAATATCCGGCCCACACAGATTAAGGGCATACAAATCAACAGCAAAAATATGACCTTGCATTTCTAATTGCACATCCTTACAAACCTGAGTACTAGAAAGTTCTTCCCCATTGCCCACAATTACCTTGAGTGGTGGTGAAGGAATGTGAGGTAAGCCCAATTTGTGCGCAACTTGGGCCTGGATAAAATTGAGTGTGCTTCCTCCGTCTATTAGAACCCGAACTGAATGTGACCCGACCCGGCCCAGAACACGAATTGTTTGAGCTGATTGGACTCCTGATAAAGCATGATAACTAAGTTGGGCTGAATGGGGATCCTCAATAAGACCCGATAGTTCTGGAGGTGGATCGAAAGTAGTGTCACCTGGATCCAACCCAATGGCTTCTTCATCTTCCTCAGCAATAAACAAGAGAATATGAGCTTTACAACGATGTGAACGAGAGAAACATTCATCGCAGTTAAAGCAGAGACCCTTTTCTCGTCGCTCAGCCATCTCGGTAGGCGAAAGTTGTCGATATCTTGGTCGATTGGCTGGAGTGGGGAGGAGTGGAGGTGTCACAACCCCTGGTGGAGGCGTACGGACTGATGGCTGCGGATTTGTCCAAGGTGTGATAGCACGTGCCTTAGCCAAACGAAGAAGGTCTTGTATCTTTTCCTCTTGAAGACGAGTTAGACCCGCCGCCTGAGATAAAGAGGAAGGTTGTTGAGCTAACACTTCCCGACAAATTTCAGATCTGAGACCCGAAATGAAAAAACTCAATAGATCTGGTGGAGACAATCCAACGATGCGGTTTGCAATCGATTCGAACTCACTCAGGTATGCAGACACAGTGGTAGTTTGCTGGAGTTTAAATAACTTACCACGAGGGTCGTCAAAAGCCGTGGGTGCAAAACGAAGTTTGAGAGCTTGCAAAAATTGAGGCCATGAAACAATCTGACCGTTGCGATAAAGCCATTGGTACCAAGCTAAGGCAGGACCATCAAGATAAAAAGAAGCAACAGTGATTCTTTCTTCTTTAGGGGTGTGGTGGTATTCGAAGAACTGAGAGATTTTGAAGATCCAACCATGGGCGTTGTGGCCGTCAAAACGAGGTACATCTAATTTTAGACGAGGTGGTGTGGGGTTATTTGGGAGAGGAAACGGCGGCGGAACAGAAGCAGAAGCCGAAGAAGGGTCGGGAGTACGACACTCCAACAATTCAACTAGACTAACAACATCTGCCATGGTGGTAGTGAATTGGAGTTGGAATTGAGTGAGCTGGTGAAGCAACTCATCAAAACGGTCAGGAGCGGCGGGTTGAGTGTTACGAGTCATTTGGATGCGGCGGGAGTGGATGAGAGCACCAAATGTTAAGGTTAAAGATAGTGTTCTATGTAATTGTAAGGCACGGAGAATATCCTCCTTGAATTAAGATAAGGAAAAAGAATTATTTCATTGATACCCAAATCATTGTAAGTACCATTACATATATAGGCCTATACTGGCTCTGCAAAACGACAAATAAATCTAACAAATTATTCTCTAGTGATCCAATAAAAAAGGACACGTCATAACATTCTAGAATTCTCTTTATAAGGCTACGTGTCTTAGGTCAAGTCACAATCCTCCAATCTCTTAGGAAGCTTGATTGTTCTTTTGGGCCTTCCCTCCATTGGTTCCTTATAGGCTGCATCATGATCCAATGTAGGAAGATCCATGACATCCGTCCTAAAATTTTGATCATTTTAAAATTTTGTATGTGGATTAAAATATAATAAATATTGAAAAATTAAATCTTTTTCACTTTTTGAATAAGAAAGATAAAAAAAAATTAAAGAATGTTATAATTTTTATTTTTTGTCATCTATCATAGTAGCTAAAAATTTCACATTTAAAATGGATAAGTGGGATGACCAGAGTTCGAACTCCGACCTCCTACATATATAATACAATGTCCTTGTCAATTGAGCTAAGTGCACTGGACAAGAATGTTTTAGTTTTTGTAAGAGTACAAATGGTCAAACATCAATAATTGTTTCTTGGTTTCTTAAAAGGACCAAATTTTGGGACAAAATAAAATGTCAAAAGAACTAAAGATTCGGGCTACGAAAAGAAAAGAAAAAATTAATCAATCAATAGTTGGTCCAGTGGCGATTGATGATAAACTTGGTAGGAATAATCAATGTTAGATCCCACAACTGCGATAGAAATTGAGCTGGTCTAGTGTATCAGATTTTAATGGTGAAAACCAATTTAAGAAAATTTAAAAAGAGATAATAGGGTTCATTAAAAAAATTCAACTTTGATATTTTCTCAATTCAAATTTTACACATCCACTCATCATCTATCTCTTTCTTTCTATATTGAAATCACCAAATCATCTCTCTTTTTTTTATTCCTATCTTTTCATCATAACTAAAGGTATGAGGAAAAAATCAGTTTTCTCTTAAATAGTTACGTGCTATAATGGTTCGTTTTAAACAGTTTTCAAATACTCTTTTTAAGTTTTCAAAAGTTAAAAAAGAAAAAATATGTTTGAAAATCCTCTTTTCATAAATTGTTTTTAAAAACTGTTTCTTATTTTATAGTCTTAAAAACTAAAAAACAGAAACAGGTTATAGGTGTTTTACTTTTTAAAAATTGTTTTCAAAAACTAATTTATAAAACACATTTTAAAACTAAAAAACACAACTGTCTCAAACATGTGTTAATCTTTCAGACACTTTACGATAGACATTGTGGAAGCTTGTAAATTATTATTCTTTCTTAATTATGAACATTGTTTTTTTAATCTAAATTAGGAACATTGTAGGAGATGATGCCAAAAAAGAAAAGGAAAGGAAATTGTCTGGTCACATGTTTATGGTTCATTGAACTTGAGCAAAATTATTACACTCTAATTAGACCTAAATTCATGTGTTTACGTATCGAGTTGAGATCACCTCTTGCCTTTGTAATATCCTTAGATTGCTTAGTACAGTCAAGCCTCCTCCTACAATTATCATCCCAAAGGAGCAAAATCACAACATGGCCTAATTATTTGCATGCAGCTTAATTAAAATAAATTCAACCTTCTCCATTTAATGAAATGTTTTATAAACTTATAGATACATTCATGGAAGATCTAAACAAGATAGCCTTTTGAACTAATTTTGAGAAGGCTTTAATGCAGTTTTGGTCCCCCTATTTTGAAAAACTTGAAGTTTTGATCCCCTATTTTAAAAGCCAACTTTTTGGTCCCCCTATTTTGAAAAATTTGAAGTTTTGATCCCCCTATTTAAAAACCAACTTTTCGATCCCCCTATTTTGAAAAACTTATGGATTGAATGAGATTCAAGCTGGGGAATTGGTTGAATTTGCCAGCGGTGTGAAAGGAATAGCGTTGAATCTTGAGAATGAGAATGTCGGAATTGTTGTCTTTGGTAGTGATACCTCTATCAAAGAAGGAGATCTTGTCAAACGTACTGGATCTATTGTGGATGTTCCTGCGGGAAAGGCTATGCTAGGGCGTGTGGTCGACGGGTTGGGAACTTTTGATCCTCCAATTCAATTTGGTCAAATTTTTGCTTACGTGACAAACTCATTGATGACGTGACAGTGTCTATGTGGACATATAATATTCCATGTCATTTATATTTTCTTTAACTAAAATAATATTATGTTTTAAACGTATTAAAATAATTAATAATGATTAAAAATTACTAAATTACCCAAATATATAATTTAAAATCAAGAAATTACTCAAATATATCATTAAAAATTAGTAAGTTACCAAAATATATAATTAAAAATTACCCAAATATATAATTCATAATAAATAAAAATTATATATTTAAAAATTATATGTTTAAAAATTATATATTTTTATTACTATTAATTATATATTTGGGTAATTTTAACTTATATATTTGGATAATTTACTAATTTTAAATTATATATTTGGGTAATATATTGATTTTAAATTATATATTTGGGTAATTTAGTAATTTTTAATTATTATTAATTAATTATTTTATTATATAATCATATTAATATGTTTTTAGACATAATATTATTTTATTTGAAGAAAAAAATTAATGACATAGAATATTATATGTCCACGTGGACACTTCCACTTCATCAATGAGTTTGCCACGTAAGAAAAAATGTGAACAAATTGAGTTGGGGATCAAAAGTTCAAGTTTTTCAAAATAGGGGATCAAAAAGTTGGCTTTTAAAATAGGGGATCAAAAGTTCAAGTTTTTCAAAATAGGGAACCTAAAAGTTGGTTTTTAAAATAGCGGATCAAAATTTCAAGTTTTTTAAAATAGGGGGACCAAAACTGCATTAAAGGCTTTTGAGAATTGTTGTTTAAAAAACTTAATCATTGCAAGATTTTCATTGATACTTAAATATGGACAAAAATTGATTTCTAGATTAAAAAATGAAAAGAGAAAAGAAAAAAAACACCCTTCCCCCTTCTTCCTTGCAAATACAACATCATTGTTCATCTTCTTTGCTACTTATCCTCTCATCGCAAATGAAAGTAATTGCCACAAAAAAACACTAAGAAACATTATATCAATTCAAATTATATCATCAAATAGTAGTAGAAAACAAATATAGCAAAAACTAACTTTGATTAAAAAATATTCACATCATGCAAACCCTTATAAAAAAAATATCAACATCGCAATGTATCAAAACAATAGCATATTTTGAATGAAATCATATAAAATTGAACTGTTGTATCAGAAAAATAATCATAATCAAAATGACAACTTTCTTTATTATAATAACACACAAGATACAAAAAAATTCTATACAAAAAAGTACAGGAGATTCAACATAACTAAAGGGCATAAATTAAAGACGGAGAGGCGATGTACAGATGGATACGGCGGTTTGTTTCAACGGAGAAGAGGAAACGTAGAAGGAATGTATCGTGAAAAGAAGAGTAACCCTTTTTCTCAACCAAATTTTCATTTTTTTAATATAAACCATTGATTCGTTTTATTGCCATGTGTCACACATCTGTTAAGAAACTGGAATAACTGGAGCATAGGTGACTGAAGCATATCTGAACTCACAATATACTCGTCTCTTTTAAAAATATTTTGAGAAAAATTATGAGGACCAAAAACATAGTTAACCGGATCCACGTCAACTTTTAGTCCAAGAAACAAACATAGAGACTAAATTTGGTCACATAAATAAATTATAGGGTTTTTTAAAAACATTTTTGAAATATAGGGACTATTGTTAAAAACAAGCAAAATGTAGAGACCAAAAATATAGTTAAACCTTAAAATTTTTGTCTAAATTTCTTGTTTGGATTACTAATTTAGAAAATTTCAAAATGATGGGAATTTATAAAGTATTTTGTCCAAGCTAGTTAAATTTAAGGAATTTCAAATGACAAAAAAAATAGGAATTTTAAATAAATTTTTAATCCCATTATATAGCGAATTTTAATTTTAGTTCTTAAAAATAAAAAGATGTTTTGGTCCTCCTAATTTACAAGCATCTCGCAATAAGAGTTAGTTTTTGGAGTGGTTGGAGTTCGAATCCCGGATTCCACATTTCTCCACATTAGAGTATTTGTCCATCAACCAATGAAAATAAGACACATATGTGGATTTGCATGTGTACCCACAACTAACTTGTAAATATAGACTTGTATATAGTTTGTTCTGATTGGTTGGTGGATAAATTCCCACAATTTATGAAAGGGTAGATTAGAAAAAACCTGATTTTTATTAGTTGTTATAGCCTCTTACATGTCGCACTTTATTTTCCTTTCTTTTGAATAGTAATTTTTACTTATATATATGTGGATACAGAAGTTACCTCTTAATGGAGAAACTCTTTAAAATCTTTGTGTATGAAGAGGGAGAACCTCCTCTTTTTCATTATGGTCCTTGCAAGAATATATATTCAATGGAGGGAATATTTATCAATTTATTGGAAAGGAATACTCTATTTCGGACTCACAATCCAAATGAAGCTCATGTCTACTTTCTTCCATTTAGTGTTGTTATGATCCTTGAACATCTCTTTCATCCAGTTATTCGTGACAAAGCTGTTTTAGGGAGAACTATTGGTGATTATGTTCATATCATATCACACAAATATGCATATTGGAATAGAAGTTATGGAGCTGATCATTTCATGCTTTCTTGTCATGATTGGGTACTTGTTTTCAATTTCCTTCCTCTAATTATATTGCATGAATTCAAATCCAATATGAATTGCAATTTGCAACCATTCAATATTCTTGTTCATCGACACTTATTATTAAATATGGTGTGACAAAGATTTTTATTTTTGTGCATAGGGACCAAGGGCAACATGGTATGTTAAGGAATTATATTTCATTGCAATCCGAGTACTTTGTAATGCAAACATCTCTGAACATTTCAATCCAAAGAAAGATGCATCATTTCCTGAAATCAACTTAGTAACAGGAGAAACAACAAATCTACTTGGTGGTTATCCATCATGGAACAGAACAATTTTAGCTTTTTTTGCAGGACAAATGCATGGTAGAATTAGACCAATTCTTTTCCAACATTGGAAAAACAAAGACAAAGATGTGTTAGTTTATGAAAAGCTTCCAGAAAATGTTTCATACCATGAAACAATGAAGATGAGTAAATATTGTATTTGTCCAAGTGGATGGGAAGTGGCAAGTCCAAGAATTGTTGAGGCAATTTATGCTGAATGTGTACCTATTATAATATCACAACAATATGTGCTTCCTTTTAATGATGTTCTTAATTGGAATTCTTTTTCTGTTCAGATTGAAGTGAGTGAAATCCCTAAGCTTAAGGAAATTTTGTTGGGTATAACTGAGGAGAAATATATGAAATTGCATGAGGGAGTTAAGCAAGTGCAAAGACATTTTGTTGTGAATAATCCCCCTAAGAGATATGATGTATTCCATATGATTATTCATTCTATATGGCTTAGGAGATTGAATGTAATTGTGAAATGAGTATTGTTCTCTCAATATTCATTCTTTTGTTCATGAGGAATGTATCGCAGCTTCTTCTTCTTCAATTGAAAGTCCAAACCCTTTCTCTGAAGTTGTTGAATTTGTTAAAGATGTCTCACATCCGTTGAGAGATGGCTTGAATTATGTTTATAAGTGAGAACAATCATCACCTTACAACCCGATTTTGTGATGATGAGTTAGGTCCAAAACTCAATTCTAAGAGAAGTTGCTACTTCACATTTTATTGTAATTTTGTTTCGAGATTTATGCCCCCTTCGTTACAAAAGTCAAACATTGTCTAAAAAAATATTATACGGGAGCTATCCGCAAATATTCATAGATATTTTAATTTTAACTAAAATATGGACCACATATACAAGGAAGAAAAGTGAGACATTTTTTATCGAAAGAAATAAGTATCATTAAGGTATCCATTGACATCCCTAATTACGATGGAAAATAATTTTATACTCCATTTCCAAAACTTTGATCTTTTAAAAGTTTTTCATGTGGATTAAGAAATGATATGATCCTAATATGATGTCCCTTTAGAGGAAGAATTAATATTTATTTTTTTTTGGTACAAGAATTAATAATATTTTTTATTTGGTCATCAAAATGTCATTATGTGGAAGGCCAATTAAAATGCTACAGTTATGAAATTAATTGGAACAACAAAGTCACACTTTAATATTTGAGAAAAACGCAAGGATTGCCATATTAAAGTCTTGCCACGATTTTCATTTGGTTTATGGCATGTACTTGTAGCAACTCATCTATTGGCATCCATCATGCAATTATGTAGTGTTTTCTTATTGGAAGATAATTGTAAGGCTAATATGCCATTTAATTGCTACTTTTTTTTGTTTAGATTTAATTTATAAGTTTTATTTGAATTAATTAGGACTATTGAGCTAGTTTTTGATTGAGTAAAAATATGATATTAGTTCTCTTTGATTCTCCGAACCGTGTTTTTAGCTTATCGGTTCGCCGTGGCGCTAATATTTGACCTATTGACTGGAGCCTCCATAGCCGGTTGTGGCGTCCTCGCAACTTATCAATTGGTTTTCCACCCCGATTGTGGCATATTTCCACCTTATCCACCATCACGACTCTTGTTTCGTTTCGACCGCTCTGCGATCCTCATCAAGAAATAATAAAGAATGATAAGCTAAGTTATTTTTACCCTTACTTTATTAAGAAAGGGAAAATTCATTTAATGAATGCTTAAGTTTTTTTTTTTTTGGGATAGAATGCTTAAGTTTTTGTAAGGGTATAAATAAGAAAATATCATTAATTATGTCTTGATTTCTTAAAAGGACAAAACTAAAAAATAAAAGCACAAAAAATTTGGGACAGAGGGAGTATAAATTTTTAATAATAAATTAATATTAATTTGAGTTACTATGTAATAGGTATGAAGTTTTCACCGTTAATAGCGAAGATTAATCTCAATCGGAGAATGTGTTGGGTATGTGGACTTCATCCTCCCGACAGACCACCTTCTTAAGAGGTCCAAGACTCTTCCCAATGCGACAAATTCATTGGTGGTTATAGTATTATTTTCTTATTAATAACTATTAAGAGTTAGGAACCAATTTTTTTTATAAGCAAAAAGATTGAATTATAAGGAGTACAATGTATACTCAACCCTTACAATTCGAAGAACATCTAACGATGTTTTGGATACACCCTAATGGGTCATTACACCAATCAGAAAAAACAAGAGAATAAGCATTCCCTGATCTACCAATAAACCAAAACCTGGAAATACTGATAATTTGATTAACTATAGCAGACAGATTTGCAACTTCTCCTCGGAACAAAATATTATTACGAAGTCTCCAAATACTCCAAGTAGTAGCTAACCAAATTAAATGACGAGCCTTCATTCCTTTCTTGTTCCTCAACAAACTACCAAAGGAATTGAAATGACTCCAACTTTCCTCGAAAGAAATAAATTCCACCTTCAGCCAATAATAATATACCTCCAAACTAGAGTTGAAAAACAACAATTAAAAAATAAATGTTAAATATCTTCGTCCTCCCGAAAACAAAAAACACAAGACATTTCGCGCTGATTAACAATGATGCATTTGCTTGCCAAAGCCATACGAGTCGGTAATCTAGCTAATAATAATCTCCAACAAAAAATATTTGTCTTTGATGGTACATCATTCACCCATAAATTTTGTAACGTGCTCACAACATCACTGTCTAAAACCACCGAGTCAACTCGATTTTAAAGGAAAATATACACCGAATGCACCGAGAAAATGCCGGACAAATCTGGAATCCATCTTCTTTTATCTTCCTTATCCTTCACAAGACACACATCTGCCAACAACACAAGTAAATCAGCTGCTGCTACTTCTTCTACAGGGAGCAATTCATTAGGCAAAAGAAAATTCCATGACCATTTATCTTCATTCCAGGTGCCTATATCCTCAATCATAGCAAGTGACCTTAACGTTAAATTATACAGGGAAGGAAAAAGAAACTTCAAAGGAGTTGGTCCCAACCATTTTTCATTCCAAAAGCTAATACTATTCCCTTTACCCAAGACATTGTTTATGTTATTGTTAAACCAACAATTGTTCATCTCTCCCCCAATCTTCATGAGATCACGCCACCAAATTGATTGACCCCTTCCTGAATTATTCTCAGTGGACATAATGTTAGCATTCATTAAACCATATCTATGAACAAGCAAGTCAGACCACAAGGTATTTGCTTCACATAAACCTGTCCATTTCCATTTGCAAAGTAAGGCTTGATTAAATAACTCAAGATTTTTAATACCCAACCCTCCTCTAACTTTAGATAGACAAATTATGTTCCAACTAACCCAACAAATTTTCTTACTTTCCGAACCTACTCCCCATAAAAAGATCCTTTGGATGCTGACTAATTCTTTTAAAACATGGACTGGGCTAAAATATAGGGGGTTTGTTTAGTAAGGCCCAGACATTGTTTTAGGATCCAAATAAAGGCCCAACATACAGAGGCCCAATATACAAAAGAAGTTCAATCTAAATATGCTAAAAACGTGACATAAAGGCGAGACGCTCTCCTTTGGCTAGGGCGAGAAGGCGACTCGCTCACGACACCCATGATCCCATGATCTACCAAACGTAACCGCGTCATACCCACTACCTCTTCCATTTATTCCCCACGATCCCAGCAACCAGGAGCACGATTTATGAGTAATGCATGTTCCCCGTGATCAGAGTGTTAATAGGCGCATGATCAAAATATAGAGGGAGAACGTGGGGGTGGACTAAAAGAAGAAAAGGGCGGGAAGATTTTCCCTTATATGACCTATAAATACCTGTATTTATAATGAATGAGAAGGTCCAATTTTTACTATTAACATACATTTTAATTACTTTGCATACTACCTTAAGTTTTTACCAGAACATTTTGGCGCCCACCGTGGGGCTGCGGTAAAAAGATTCCCAGCCTACCACCTAGAAAGGAAGAAAAATCGCAAGAAAAGATCTATCCATGTCAGGAACCCAAAACCATGGAACTGTCACTCTACAAACCGCAGTGGACGAGATCAGACGCTTGCAAGGAAAAATAGCAACAATTGAAAAGGAACAGGCGGGACAAAATGCGGATTCAGATGATGAAGGCCTCATTGAATCTCAGCCTTTAGCTCAAGCTCTCTGGGACGCCAAAGTCCCAGACAACTTTAAATCCCCACACCAACCAACGTTTGATGGGAAGACTGATCCACTAGAGCATTTGATGGAAGTGGGAACCCAAACCGCCATCATCGGCGCACTAGAACACCTTAGGTGCAAGCTCCTTTCAAGGACATTCAAAGATGCTGCCCTGCGTTGGTACATGTACCTACCCAAAAATTCTATCGTAAATTATGCTGATTTTCACAAGAAATTCATCCACCAATTCTTTGGAACAAAACACATAAAAGTCACGGCAACTAGCTTATTCCATATCCGCCAAAACCATGTAGAAACCCTCAGAGAATACCTAGCCAGATTCAGTGAAGCCACAATCAAAGTGTCAAACCCCAATTAGGAGATTTTTGTGTCTGCTTTACACAATGGGTTGAAAGCAGGACACTTCAACGAATCATTGGCACCGAAACCTGCTTCTTCAATGCAAGAAGTGATAAAAAGAGCAAGCTTTTACATAAAGGGTGAGGAGAGCAATGCAGAAAAGCGTTCAAGGGACGCTAAGGAAAAAGATGCGAGAGGCAACAATAGCAAAGGGTAGTACTCAAAGCCCCACCGAAATTGGCAAGCAAATGAAGGCCAAAGACAAGGGTATCGCAATAAGCCTTACTACCTCGCCAACGGGAATGGCGGCATGACCTACCCTCAACACAGGCGATACCCACCAGACAGAGAGTACACACCTCTGAATAAGGCCAGAGTACACGTCTTACACGAAATCCTGCAAACAAGTTTAGCACCTTTACCTCCCCCTATGATGAAGAATGCCATTATGGGCCATGATACAAAAGCATGGTGCACTTATCACATATGCAAAGGTCACGACACCGAAAAATGCTTTCGATTGAGAGACATGATTGAAGATCTAATCAGGAGTGGTCATCTACGTAAGTTCTTGGAAGACACTACCAAGGGACAGATTGCCCTTCCAAGGCAAGAGTGTTACCCGCCTAAAGGCGAAGGAGATGGGGGAAACAAAGGTGAAAAAAACAGAGTGGCGGTGAACACAATCGCTAGATGATTCGCAGGAGGAGGCGAATCCAACTCCGCCAAGAAGCGCTATGTCAGACGTTTAATGTTTGAAGTCTGTTCAGTAGGGCACACAACTTTCCCTAGAATTCCAGAAATCTCGTTTAGTGCTGAAGATGGGCAAGATGTCATGCCACACGATGATGACCCCCTGGTAGTACAAGTACAAATATTTAATTGTGACGTGAAAAGGCTCCTCATCGATTCTAGGAGTTCAGCGGATATCCTCTACTGGGAGGCATTCAAGGCGGTGCGGTTATCAGACGAACAGCTGAAACCATACATTGGAACTCTTATAGGATTCTCCGGAGAGCAAGTGGAAGTTATGGGCCACGTCACCTTATACACCACCTTTGGGATGGACGAAAACGCCAAGACGATTAAGGTTAGATATCTGTTGGTAAAAACTCCCTTTACTTCGTACAATATTATCATTGGAAGGCCAGAGTTCAATTCTTTGGGCGCAATCATGTCAACATTGTACCTGGCGATGAAGTACCCCTTGGACAACGGGAGAGTGGGAGTAGTCAAAGGAGATCAGGCACTGGCGAGAAAGTGCTATGAATCAAGCTTGAAGATAAAACACACAATGACGAGACCAAGATCACCTCCATATGGCGAGAGATAAGCAAATGGAGTGAACATGGTAAGCACAACAGATCTGGATCCTCGTGAGGACTTCTAGGACAGGAGAGTTAGCCCAATTGAGGAACTGGAGCAAGTTCAAATAGGTGACTCGCCCCCATCAAACAACCAATATTGGGACAACGCTCCAACCATCAGAGAAAGAGAGAATCATTACCCTATTGTGAAACAACAAAGATTTATTTGCATGGCAGCCATCAGACATGCCAGGGATTGATGAGACGGTAATCACGCACAAACTATCCATCTCGCCAACCATTAAGCTAGTATCCCAAAGAAAAAGAAAAGTAGGCGGAGAGCAGCAATAACAGAGGAAGTGACAAAGCTGAAGGAAGCAAGGTTCATAGAAGAGATCAAGTACCCTACTTGGTTGGCAAACGTGGTGATCGTAAAGAATGTGAATGGCAAATGGAGAATGTGTGTAGACTTCATGGATCTGAACAAGGCGTGCCCCAAAGATCTGTATCCACCCAAACATCGACAGGCTGATTGATAGTGCACCTGGGTACAAAACACTGAGTTTCATGGATGCCTACTCAGGGTACAATCAGATAAAAATGAACCAACTGGACGCACCACATACCGCCTTCATATCCACCACCTGCAACTATTTCTACAACGTCATGCCATTTAGGTTAAAGAATGCAGGAGCAACCTATCAGAGGTTGATGGACAGAGTGTTCGCAGATCAGATCGGAAAAAATCTAGAAGTCTACATAGACGATATAGTGGTGAAAACGGAAAAGGAGGGCGAGCACGACAAAGACTTGGCCGCTATTTTGGGTTCAGTAAGAAAATACAACATGAGGCTTAATCCAGCGAAATATTCCTTTGGAGTACAAGGTGGTAAGTTCTTGGGATTCTTACTTACTCATAGGGTAATAGAGGCGAACCCAGAGAAATGTCGAGCCATCATAGATATGAGGAGTCCCACCTCAGTCAAAGAGGTTCAACAACTAACAGGGAGAATAGCTGCACTATACAGATTTTTGTCTTGCGCAGGTGAGAAGGCATTTCACCTTTTTGCTACTTTAAAGAAGAGCGAAAGATTCACATGCAGTCCTCAATGCGAGGAAGCTTTTCAAAAATTGAAAGTATTTTTAGCCTCGCAACCTATTCTCACTCGCCCTGAGCAAGGTAAAACATTGTACTTGTATCTAGTTGTATCTGATAAAGCGCTTAGCTTGGCACTCGTCCAAGAAGTAGAGGGGGAAGAGAAACTCATATATTTCGTAAGCAAAACCCTAAAAGGAGCAGAAAAAAGGTATCAGAAGATCGAAAGGCTATCATTAGCAGTAGTGGTAACTGCCAAAAGGTTGAGGCAGTATTTCCAAAGCCACAAAAAAATCGTGGTAAAAACTGACTACACCATCAAGAACGTGTTGAGAAAGCCAGATTTAGCAGGGAGAATGGTGGCGTGGTCAGTAGAGTTGTTAGAGTTTGACATATCCTACATACCAAGAGGACCAATTAAATCCCAGGTGTTAGCGGATTTCGTACTCGAGTTAACCAACCCCCCAAATGGGAGCGACCCACAACCAGGGACCCTCTCCGTGGATGGGTCATCTAATATAAGAGGAAGTGGAGCCTGATTGGTCCTGGAAGGACCAGCTGGAGTATTAATTGAGCAGTCATTGAGGTTCGCCTTCAAGGCGAGTAATAACCAAGCAGAATAAGAGGCGTTAATTGTCAGAATGAAGCCAACAAAAGAGATGGATGTACATGAACTAAAAGCTCAAAGCGACTCACAGCTGGTCGCGAACCAAGTGGTTGGGGAATTCCAAACCAAAGATCCCGAGTTAGCAAAATACCTGGAGAAAGTCAAAGAAATGGCAAAGCATTTCGCCATGCTTGAATTGGTGTACGTCCCAAGAGAGCATAACTCAAGGGCGGACTTGCTGGCTAAGCTCACCAGTACCAAAAAACCAGGTAACCATCGCACCGTTATTCAAGAAACCTTGAAGTCGCCAAGCATCAATGAAGTCACAATAGGGATGGTGATAGAAGAAGATTGGTGAAGCCCTATAATCCGATACCTTCAAAGAGACGTGCTTCCCCGTGAAAGGGACGAAGCGATTAAGGTAAGGAAAATGGCAGCGTGGTTCACAATGGTTGGAGACAAGTTATACAAGAGAGGTTTTTCAGCCCCTATGTTACTATGTGTAAGTGAAGTGGAAGCAAGCAGGATTCTAAATGAGATACATGAAGCCTCATGTCGGAGCCACATTGGAGCAAGGTCATTAGCAGGAAAAGTCGTGAGGGCTGGTTTCTACTGGCTAAATTTGCATGATGATGCAGCTAGGCATGTGAGAACTTGCGACAAATCTCAACGCTACTCAAATTTACATCACGCCCCTGGCGAGCCACTGAAATCAGTATTATCCCCTTGGCCATTTTTCATGTGGGGAGTGGACATCCTTGGACCATTCCACATATCCACAGCACAAACAAGGTCGGTTATAGTGGCAGTTGATTACTTCACCAAATGGGTGGAGGCAGAACCAGTGTCAAGCATATCAGCGGATCAGGTGAAGAAATTCTATTGGAAGAAGATTATCTGCAGATTCGAGCTGCCCAAATATATTGTCTCAGACAACGGCACCCAGTTCGCCAGCGAGAAGGTCGTAGAATACTGCAGAAAGAAGGAAATCCAAAATACCTTCATCTTTGTAGAACACCCTCAAGCTAATGGGCAAGCGGAGTCAGCAAATAAGTTATCCTTGGAGCTTTAAAAAGAAGAATAAACTCCAAACAAGAGAGTTGGGTGGAACACCTCCCAGGGATACTATGGTCATACCACACAACGGCACAATCCTCAACAGGGGAGCCGCCTTTCAAACAATTATATGGCGCAGTTGCGCAGATGCTATGATTCCTGTGGAAATACAACCCCCAAGTTGGAGAAGGGACACATTGATATTACAGGAGAACAACGCCGCACTGGAGGAAAGTTTGGATTTACTCCCAGAATTAAGTGAAAAAGCTCACTTCAAGGAATTCTACACTAAGCAAAGAGCGGAGAGCAAGTATAACACAAGAGTCATTCCTAGGAAGTTCAAGGAGGGCGACTTAGTGCTGAAAAGACTTCTGGGCAGAGACAAGGGGGAAGATGGCAGCCAATTGGGAAGGACCTTTCAGGGTCCATGAAGCTTTCAAGGGAGGAGCTTATAGGCTTGAAACTATGAACGGCGAAGTCATGCATTTGACTTGGAATGTCGCCAACTTAAGGTTCTACTACAGCTAGGTGACATGGTTTGTGAGTGGTCTCGCCAAGGCGACATGACGTTTATTTTTCAATTTTAAACAAGCTTTAGGTTTTAGTTTCCATTTTTAAATGTATACTTCAATCTCTCATATGTACTGAAATCAAGAAGCTAATGAATAAAGAATAGTGGGACACTATTTTCTCTTGCAATAGCAAGAGTTTTTAGAAATAGTTACAGTGTGTTATTTAATCATTTGATTAGCTCGCTTTTCAGCAAATTACAAACAAATTGCAAACCTCAAAAAAGGATCAACGTTGTGTAAGTCTAAGGCCTCAGCCATAAAGAGATGAACAAAAAGGACTTTGTCCTCTAAGAAGTTCATGACAAAATGAACAGAAAGGACTATGTCCTCTAACAAGTTCAAAAGGAATAAACAGAAAGGACTTTTCCTCTAACAAGTTTAATTCCTACACCGCCATGTAAGTCTAAGGCTTTGACGAGTGTAAATATCTGGTAATAAATATATATATATATTACCAGCAAAACCGTGTAAGACTAAAGACATCGGTTATAAGGGAACAAACAGAAAGGAATTTATCCTCTAAGAAGTTAAATCCCTACACTTCCATGTAAGACTGAGGCTTTGGCGAGTGAAATTATCTGGTAAAAAAAAATATAATACCAGCAAAACTGTGTAAGGCTAAGGCATCGGTTAAAAGGAGTAAACAAAAAGGACTACGTCCTCTAAGAAGTTTAACTCCTACACCATCATGTAAGTCTAAGGCTTTGATGAGTGAAAGTACCCCGCCATGTAAGTCTAAGACTTTGGCGAGTGAAATTATTTGGTGAATTTAAGTATCCGGTGAACATCACATTAAGTCTAAGGCATCGATGAAAATATATTATCTGGCGAATTGAAGTACCCAGTTTTTAAGAAAAAGTGAAGTAGTCATTTGTTAAATCAATTGGTGAATTAAAGTGAAGTAGCCAATTTGTTAAATCAATTGGTGAATTAAAGTGCAATAGCCCAAATTATCAGGTGAGCACGACGGCATCACCAACGATTCATTCAAAGAAACTAGGAGGTGACACAGCACAAAAGCAAGCGCCTCGCCAAAGAAGAAAGGAAGTTAAGAAAAGAAATTCATTTCATTCAAAAGAAACAATTACAAAGGGAAATGCTACAAAGGAAAGTACAAAAAGAAAAATACAATCGAAACAAAGCCAAAGATACTTAAATCTAAACATCTGGAGCTGCGTCCAAGGCCATGGTCTGCATGTCTTCCAAAGCACGTTTGTACTTCTTGGTTGTCACCAGGTCCTCAATGATTTTCTTTAGCCCTTCTCCTAAGTCTTTCGTCTTGACTTCAAGGCGCGCAAGGTTACGACGTTTTGCTAGCAAAATGGCGATCTCATCCTTATTACTCAGATGAAGCTCTTCCTTCTTTTTGGATAAGATCTTCAGCTCATCCTCCAGAACCTTCATCCGGTGTGTCACCGCCTCTTCTTCAATAAAGGCAAGGTTGTGAAGCTCCTCATGCAACCTCATGCTTTCTTTCAGATGTCAGGTTTGGTCGAACAAATTGGAGACCATCTCATGGTGGCAGTAATGAGAGTCCTCAACAGATTAAATGAAAGCCGTGTCAGAGGCTAATTCTTCTTTAAGGTGCATCACCCTCTACAGAAAAAGCAGTTCTTTGTTGGTCAACCTCCATGAGGCAAGCCTGTGATCCTCTACTATAGCAGAGAAGTCATCAACCTGATCTAGTAGCTCATCAATATCATAGCGGAGCAAGCGCTTCAAAGCTTTGATGGTTTTTATAACTTGGGATTCAAGAACATAGGTGAGAGATTCCATAGCTGGATTGTATGATGAAATGCGAAGAAGTGTGTATGACTTGAAACAACTCAATAAGGTCTTATTTATAGCAGCTCCCGCCAGAAGAGGGAGTTTACATCGTCGGATAGAGGCGTGCCCGAAAAATTAGCCACGTGACAGAGCGGTTATCAGCGAGAAAACCGTCCATGATCACCACTTCGCCTCCACTGAGTCTCATGCTTGGGGGGGCTGTGGACTGGGCTAAAATATAGGAGGTTTGTTTAGTAAGGCCCATACATTGTTTTAAGATCCAAATAAAGGCTCAATAGACAGAGGTCCAATATACAAAAGAAGTCCAATCCAAACATGCTAAAAACGTGACATAAAGGTGAGACGCTCTCCTTTGGTTAGGGCGAGAAGGCGACTCGCCCACGACACCCATGATCTCATGATCTACCAAACGTAACCGCTTCATACCCACTACCTCTTCCATTTATTCCCCACGATCCCAGCAACCGGGAGCACGATTTATGAGTAATGTACATGTCCCTCCCACGTTCCCCATGATTAGAGTGTTAATAGGCGCATGATCAAAATATAGAGGGAGAACGTGGGGTGGACTAGAAGAAGAAAAGGGCGGGAAATTTTTTCCTTATATAACCTATAAATACCTGTGATTATAATGAATGAGAAAGTCCAATTTTTACTATTAACATGCTGTCATACCCCATTTTTTGACCTAAGATCCTACCTCATATTTTCATCATCGCATTTTATGCATCAATAACGAAAAATTCAAAAATATGTCAACTTATTTAGTTTTATTTTTTGTTTGTATATTTGTTAAAAAAAATCCAAAAAATATGTTAAGAATCTATTTTATTTTTCAAGATATCTTTGTTTTTATATGTTGATAAAAAATCTAAGGAAAAAAGAAGCTATAAATTAGGAGTCAAATCTTTTTATTATTACTATTTTTTTTTTCTCTTTCCTTTTATTATTATTATTATTATTATTATTATTATTATTATAACAAAAAAAGCTAAAAAAGGGGGAAGGCAAGATTGATGAACAAACAGAACACGCAGAAACAACAGCAACACGCCTATCTTTCCTTTGTTTTCAGCTTTTAGCTTTTTCAACTTTTCCCTCAAATTAAGCTTAAGTTTTCACCAAATGCACTCAAACAAAAGCTTCAATCACTTCCATCTCTGCAAATCTACTTTCTTTGCCAAAACAAAGACAAATCAAATGAATCAATTACCTAATGAACATCAAAAGGGTCCAATGCTCTCTATAAGTTAAAGCTAAAAAAATCAGAACAAAGAGGGGAGGAGGAACCAAAAACAGAGAGAAAAGAAATATGTAAAGATAAACTTCCACCATCTCCATCAAAACCACAACCTTCTAACCCAAACTAGAATAAAAGAAGAGGAAAACCAGGAAAAAAAGAGAAAACAAAAACTGAGAGGTAGAGAAAACAAACACAAACTTCACCATCTTCATCTTTCTCATATAACCTCCACTTTAACCACCACTTTCAAATCACCATAAAACCAAATCCAAACAAAACTCAGAAAGTCAGAACAGCAAATATGTAGGGAGGCAGTGAGAGGTTTGAGAGAGGCAGAACAAAAAATAATAAATACTCATCTTTTCAAAACATCCCTTTGACAGCAATAACAACACCACCATCATAATCAATCAACACAACCACCTGTAACCCATTCCAACACCACCAATAAGAAGCAGAACAGGAATCGGAGAGTTCGCCGCAGCCATACATCTCGCCGGATCTCCCTCGCCGTCCCAGACTTTCTCTCTCGGTCAAATTCCTTTTCTCTCATTCTCTTATGCGTGCGTGCGTGTTTATGTTGTTTCTGCAGAAGTTGTTTTGTTAAAATAAGTTCCTTTCTTATTATTATTTATTATTTTTATTTTCTTTTAGTTTATTTGAGTTGGGCTGTTCTTACAATATGGGTTTGTAAACCCATTTATTTTTTACTCCCAGCTGTCCATACTGTTTGCACTTCTTTTTTTTTATTATTTTTGTTAAATTTTGGCTTATGGTAACAAGTGCTTATGGAATAAGTTTATTTAAGCTATTTTATCCATATTTGCATAAATTTGAAGCTTTTCTCTTTATTCATTAATTTTTTTGTCTATTTTTCTTCACATTAATTTATTCATTAGTTTACTATTGATATTTAATTGTGATTTTAGCCTATGATAGAAGTGCTTATGAAATAAGCTTAAATAATCTATTTAATCCATTCTAAGTACTAACTTGAGGCTTTTGTTTTTATTCTTATATTTATAATTAATTAATTACTATTTTCTTTAGTTTATTTTTAGTTTATTACTTCTCTATGCCTATTTCTTAGTTTATTTTTTATGGCACTTACTTTATCGCATTATTATTTATCTTTGTTTGCATCATTATTTATTCGGTTTAATTACTATGATTAGTATGTATTTAGGATCCGATGTAAATATAAATGAGAAACAACCGCATTGCATGCATATTTATTTATTTTGCTTTACGCCAAAAAAACGAAAAATATAAAAGTAGTAGGGTAGTAAATCCAAGGAAAAGGGGACTCATTCTTTGATCCCACGTCATTTTGAAATCCCTTACGCTTATTTATTTTATCGCGTTATTTTAATTTATTACACTTAGCTTTTTTGTTATAAACAAAAAATCTCAAAAAAACATTCAAATATTCAAAAACATCATCAAAAACTTTTTATCAAAAACCTTGGATTTCAAACCAAGTGACATTTTCTCAAATCAAAATCAAACATTTTTCTTTCAATCAATAAACCTTGGACTTTAAACCAAGTGATCTTTTTATCGCAAAAAACTTGGACTTTAAACCAAGTGCTCTTTTTTATCACAAAAAAACTTGGACTTTAAACCAAGTATTCTTTTTATCGCAAAAACCTTGGATTTCAAACCAAGTATTCTTTTTATCGCAAAAAACCTTGGACTTTAAACCAAGTGTTTTTTTTCTCGTTAAAACCTTGGAATTCAAACCAAGTGTCTCTTTTATCGCAAAAACCTTGGAATTCAAACCAAGTGTTCTTTTTTTCTTGCAAAATAACCTTGGAATTTAAACCAAGTGCATTTTCCTCATTCATACATCTTTAATCATGCATAAACCTTGGATTTTAAACCAAGTGTCTTTTATCACTCAAAACATTTTCTCAACAAACCTTGGATTTTAAACCAAGTATTCTTTTTATCGCAAAAAACCTTGGACTTTAAACCAAGTGTTTTTTTTCTCGTTAAAACCTTGGAATTCAAACCAAGTGTCTCTTTTATCGCAAAAACCTTGGAATTCAAACCAAGTGTTCTTTTTTTCTTGCAAAATAACCTTGGAATTTAAACCAAGTGCATTTTCCTCATTCATACATCTTTAATCATGCATAAACCTTGGATTTTAAACCAAGTGTCTTTTATCACTCAAAACATTTTCTCAACAAACCTTGGATTTTAAACCAAGTGTCCGCGTCTTATTTCATAATCAAACTTCAATCAATTTAACCATATAGACTTTCTTCACAAACTAACATCAATCAAACTCACATTTTGCCACTTTTGGCTTTTTGGTCTTTAAAACCATTTTCAAAACTTTAAAATCAAACAAACAAATTTACTCATAATTTTTACCCCGAACTACGGTGGTTTGATCCCTCGGGTACGTAGGCATGAGACTTGTCTCTCCAATCAATAAAATCAACAAAAACATTTTTCCTTTTCCATCACTTTAAACTTTTCTCGATCATCACTTTAATTCTTACATTTATACATTTTTACAAGCAATTAAAATAAAGCGCAAAGTTAGAAATAAAAACAAGAGGTTCCTATAGAGTAGTATAGATACTTAGGGTGCTAGTACCTTCCCTTCGTATAACCAACCCCCGAACCTTGTTCTCCAAAAAATAGGGTTTTTACGAACTTTTTCCCTTTCCCTCGGATAAATTAAAGATCAGTGGTGGAACATTAAATTGCGATTCGAAGTTAATTAATAACTCGATATCCAAAAATCACCGCGACAGAAATGGCGACTTCACTGGGGACAACCAAGCGGGTTGAGCCTAACTTACTTTAATTTTTTATTTTTGCACTATTATTCTATTGCTTGTATGAATGTATGTTTATATGCTTGGGAATGCTTTGAGTGGTGAGATAAGTCCTAACCCGGGCTTGAGCGACACAATAAGATAGGATGAGGTGGAATCATAGTGACTTGTCCAGAGTAGTCTGGATTATGAAGCACATGTGATATGATCTCGCTCGGTGGAGGCCTCACGACGGTAGTACTCGTCGACATGAAAAGTCATGATGGTGTTATTACTTTCAATGTGAGTGTCCGGAGAAGCCGAGAACCTTTAGAATTACCTTTAACCCATCTTGGCCTTTTAGGGCGTAGTGCGGTGGCTAATCAAGAGTAAGTCTTGAATTTAGTTGTCACGCGAGACTACACTCAAACGAGATCATCTTGTGAATATTATTGGAACGAGGGTAGTCACGTAATCCAGTGATGTTCATGAGGTGGTTAATGACTTAGGGAACTTTGTAGAACCCGTAATGCAGGTACAAATAAACCCTAGTACTTATCATATGGGAGGGCTTTTACCTTTAACTCCATCACTATATATCCCAATCCTTCAAGTTGTGTTGTGAATTATTGTGGCATAATCATGCATGCATGCACTCATTCATAAATTTCTTTTTCCTCATCCGATGTCGAAGGACTTAAACAAATTTTTTTGCAAACATTATAGAGAACATTCATTTCAAATGATACATAATAAATTTTTCTTTTTTGTTCTTCTTTTCTCCTTACAATATCCATATCTACAATGTTTACAATCAATTTGGGATAAGTCCCTCGATGACAAAATTTTTTTTTGCATATTTTAGCATAACATATATCATGCATCATACTGCATTCATAAAATTTATTTACTTTGGTTTTCGAGGAACCTAGGATTCTCTTTGCGAACGTTATAGATCTTGTAATCTTCCATTATCAATGAAATAAAGTTTTTCTTTTTTCTACCTCCGATAAAATTTGGTAAGTTTTTTTAGTAAAAGATGGCATGTTTTTCTTAAAAAAAAAAAAGGGACTCCTTATGATGTTTGCAAGTAATATTGTGTTCCTTGGAAACCAATAAAAATAAATCATTTGCATTTAATTTTATTTCATGCATCATTCATCATTCAAGTTTTCTCATTCCGAGAATTTGGTCGTACCTTTTTACTCGAGTTGTGTCACAAAGTACAACCAAGCTAATCAAGATGGATCTAACACAAGAGTAAGAGAATCATGAGCTTCGTGAGGAGCTGACTACTCTGCGATCAGGGGTGAATATGATTGAAGGTTGTTCAGATGAACGTATGATCTCAGGCCATGGCTGTTGTTGATGAGATTGGTTCAAATTTCGAGTGACCACGTTTTCTAACTTGTGGGGGAAGCCAATTTGAAATAGATTGCTGCAGATGTTCAAGTCTAAATGGAAAGATACTTCTCAGTTTTGTTAGCATTACATTGCTTTTGTTAGTTGCATTTTTTTGATTGATGTTATAATGTTTGCATCATGAATGCGTATCTTAATATAATGAGTATGTTTGTCTTGAAGAAATTCATTCGTTTCACTCATATTTTCTTTCAATTGATTTCTTTTTCTACATTATGATACCAAATTCTACCAATCTTCTTGCTTAGGTAGAAATTAGAGGGAGGATGACGATTGAAAACGCAAAAAAAAAAAAAAAAAAACTCTGATTTTCTGCTTTTGAATAAAACTTTGTTGATGACGTAAGGCATTGTTTCACTTCCCAAACACCGGAGAAATAAGGAGATAATACGTAGTCAACCCCTTTGAGCCAGAAGTTGGTGTTCTTTCTATATATAAAAAAAAACCCTTAATCTTAACCCGGGGCAGGGTAGTCTTTCAATTAATTCAATGATACATCCCAATACAAGAGGATAAATTTGTTGAGATAGAAGAAATCGTGAGAAGACAAAAACTCGCAATAGCATGTGGCAGTCACAATTGCCCTACACCAAAAAAAACAAAACAACAAAGGCCCGCTAAGTAAAAAGACTTAGGCAAAATTTAGGGCCTCCCGATGGACCACGAAATCCAAAAGATTTGGTCCATGCAAAAATAAGGGATTAAAAGCAAAAATCAAAAGCAAGCTTGTGAATGAAAAAGTGACTGCCACTTCAAGAACCTCATCAAAGCTTCGACCAAAGTGTCAACCTCAAACATCATTGTTAAAAGAAATCCTCTTGTCAACCAAAGTGTGTCTGATAAATTAATTGTGCATAGGACTGAAGAATATCACGAAGAATGGGTGGGCACAAATAAACTTCGAGCCTTAAAATCTTTTTTTTCAAAACCGTGAACCAGGCCACATTTCAACCCTCAAAAGTCCTAATTGAAATAGGGTTTATTTCGATAGCACACTTTAAAGCGTTCCTGACTCCCGTGATTTTTGCTCAAAATTTGTGATGGTATCATATGCTTTTGTATATTTGTCTTTCAAAAATCAATGTCATATCCTAATCAGTGATTCAGTCACAAGGTTTTGCGACAACTTTTTTAATAAAATCTTCAAGACTCACATAACTGTCATATTAAAATTCTCTTTCTCTGAATAGACATTTTATCTTGTAAAACATTTGCTGATATCAAGGAAACTTGCAATTGACCATCAGCAAGGGGCATGCTGCCTAGAAGATTTGTTGAGCAAAGAATATGCCAAATACCGTTAATCTGGGGCAATTACCTCGAGATTCGGCGAATCTCTTTGTGAATCCGTTGATCAATCAATTTATCTGAAAGACCGTGCATTCCGAGACAAGTTGTGAATCAGAGGTCAGTACATTAAATTTGGGGCACCTGAAGTGGTTTCTGGGAGCAATCTAGATCTGTCAAAGATATATGTTATGTCTCTTCCTCCTTAAGCCAAGAATCAACCTCCCACAGAGTTGATCTTTTTGGGTTTTACGGACATGTGCAGTGTTCCCCTAAAGAAGAGTGTTGCTATAATGGGTTGGGTATGTGATCTCGCATTCTTCAACTAAATACTGAACTTGAATGTTCCCCGGCGTTCCCCAGCTAAAACTCGAAGAAGAGTTCGCGTTGTTATCCTTTCGGATTTGTGATATTAGAAGATTGAATTTTGGAGGTTCATCCCCAAGAAGGATTTTCCTCTCCTTAGTGAGACTTGAGAATTAAAAAACTCTACTCTATCGGTGGTTTTGATTTCTCTCCAGTGATGCTTCCTTCTTGATTGAGATTGGCTGAGTATCCGGTTGTACTGGTGTTGTTTGGTAATCTCCAATTTGTCTGTTTATCTGTTTTGTCAGCATATACATGATACGCATCATAACATTCATGCATTTATTCATTCATCACGCATAGCCGAATTTATATTCGTTGCTCATTTTTGCATTTTGATATTTGTCCCTTCTCCTCATAAGGTGTATATACTTCTCTCAATTAGAGTTTACCCCTTAAGCAGAAAATCACACTATTTTTTGAATCTCCATTAAGCTTTTCCCTTATGGAAACATTTTATTCCGCGTTCTACTCCAGTTCATATTTGGATAGAACAACCCTTTAGTTGAGCTATTCCCTCACTAAAGTCTTGATCGACTGTTTCTCTCCAGATTGTTCCTGGATTGAATTTTGATCCTCCAGTTGTTACTGTTTGGAAGGTGGTTCAGGAGATTGCATTTATTTTGCAAACTCGACATTCCACAACATAATTTTGTCTCCCCAGTGGAATCACCAATATTGATCCGCTTTCAAATCTTTCCAGCAAAAATTATCAATTTTATCCCCAGCAAGTGGTTATCTTTAAGAAGCTTGTATGTTTTTTCCTTTCCCCAGTGAAAGAAGGGGCTGAGACCCGTTTTGGGAGGCTTATTCAACAGCAAATGGCATCTCTTTGGGAAGTTTGCATACCAGCAGCAAATGGCATCTCATTGAGAAGTTTGCATTCAACAGCAAATGGCATCTCTTTGGGAAGTTTGCATTCAACAGCAAATGACATCTCTTTGGGAAGTTTGCATATCAGCAGCAAATGGCATCTCATTGAGAAGTTTGCATTCAACAGCAAATGGCATCTCTTTGGGAAGTTTGCATTCAACAGCAAATGACATCTCTTTGGGAAGTTTGCATATCAGCAGCAAATGGCATCTCATTGAGAAGTTTGCATTCAACAGCAAATGGCATCTCTTTGGGAAGTTTACATTCAGCAGCAAATGGCATCTCTTTGAGAAGTTTGCATTCAACAGCAAATGGCATCTCTTTGGGAAGTTTGCATTCAACAGCAAATGACATCTCTTTGAGAAGTTTGCTTATCAGCAGCAAATGGCATCTCTTTGAGAAGTTTGCATTCAACAGCAAATGGCATCTCTTTGGGAAGTTTGCATATTAGTAGCAAATGGCATCTCTTTGAGAAGTTTGCATTCAACAGCAAATGACATCTCTTTGGGAAGTTTGCCTATCAGCAGCAAATGGCATCTCTTTGAGAAGTTTGCATACCAATAACAAATTGCATCTCTTTGAGAAGTTGGCATATCAGTCTTGTTTCTTTCTGTCAAAAAAAAAAGAGAGCAAAAAAAAAAGCAAAAAAGAACAGCTCGCTAAGTTGAAAACCCGAAAGGGCGGCTTAGGCAAAAATGAGCGTCCCGGTGAATTGAAAACCCGAAAGGGCGGTCCAGGCAAAAATTAGGGGCAAAAAAAAAGAAAGGAGATATATATTCCCGGTGGATTGAAAACCCGAAAGGGCGATCCAGGCAAAAGTTAGGGATTTCAAAAACAAAAGAGAAGCAAAAAAACTTGACTGTTGAAACATGACCATGAGAAAATATTCGGTTCCAGTGTACAAAATGGCGACTTCTGCCAGAGCTCTGACCAATGGGCTTTACCCCAAGAAGCAATCATTCTTACCATGGATCAACATACCATACTGGGTTTTTACCCCGAGGATCTGATTTATTTCACTTTTAAAAGTGCTGCCCCCAGTGGAGAACTATCGAGTGGTTGTACGGATACGTCGGCCCAATGCTCATCTTGCCTGATCAAACTTTTGTCTCATCCAGTCATGTACAAATATCATTCAATCATACAAACATACATACATACATACATACATACATACATACATACATACATACATAACAATCATTCACATATGTGTACACACATTCATATTTACATGCAACATGCAAACAAAATCATTCATACATACTGCATTGACCATCATGTGTCTTGCTTCAATACATCACAAAAAAGGGTCATCCCTAGTGTATCTGGTCCAGAGATGTCTCCATCAATCATAAATCAAAAAAGAGTCATCCCAGTAAGTCTAAGTCTGGTCCAGAGATGTCTCCATCAAACATATTTCAAGTGCCAGGTTTTGCAAAAAATCAACTGCAAACTTGTAGTTAATTTCCCCAAAAGAGGTCATCTCCAGTGTGTCTGGTCTAGACAAATACATATTCTTGTCATGTCTCGCTCTCCCACAATGATAGCAGACAATTTATTTCCTCGTTGTGTCCTTACCATCCCACAATGTTGGTAGACACTGCCTTTACTTGTCCTCACCATCCCACAATGTTGGTGGACACTGTCTTTACTTCTGTCCGCACACAGGACTTTACCGCTTATGTCCGCACACAGGACTTTATTGCTTTCAGTCTTTACTTTTGTCCGTACACATGACTTTATCTGCTTCTGTCCGCACACAAGACTTTACTGCTTTCTGTCTTTACTTCTGTCCGTACACAGGACTTTATCGCTTTCAGTCTTTACTTCTGTCCGCACACAGGACTTTACTGCTTTCGGTCTTTGCTTATGTCCGCACACAGGACTTTATTGCTTTCCGTCTTTACTTCTGTCCGTACACAAGACTTTATCTGCTTATGTCCGCACACAGGACTTAACTGCTTATGTCCGCATACAGGAGTTTACCGCTTTCTGTCTTTACGTCTGTCCATACACAGGACTTTACTGCTTATGTCCGCATACAGGACTATACCGCTTTCTGTCTTTACTTTTGTCCATACACAGGACTTTATCGCTTTCTGTCTTCATTACCCATGTCAAATAATCATCATTACATTCAAACACTTGGTAAATATAGCACTCATAAACATAACACTCATAAGCATGACACCCATAACATCATATCATAGCATTTTATAGTTCAATCCGGTCAAAAAATGGTGTACTCTGTATTTAAGTCTCTTCCACCGTCGAACTAAAACAAAAACATTATCAAAAATAATCTTTTTCTTTTTAATCTCCGGTAGAAGAAACTTAAATAGGGGCATCTGTCATACCCCATTTTTTGACCTAAGATCCTACCTCATATTTTCATCATCGCATTTTATGCATCAATAACGAAAAATTCAAAAATATGTCAACTTATTTTATTTTATTTTTTGTTTGTATATTTGTTAAAAAAAATCCAAAAAATATGTTAAGAATCTATTTTATTTTTCAAGATATCTTTGTTTTTATATTTTGATAAAAAATCTAAGGAAAAAAGAAGCTATAAATTAGGAGTCAAATCTTTTTATTATTACTACTTTTTTTTTCTCTTTCCTTTTATTATTATTATTATTATAACAAAAAAAGCTAAAAAAGGGGAAAGGCAAGATTGATGAACAAACAGAACACGCAGAAACAACAACAACACGCCTATCTTTCCTTTGTTTTCAGCTTTTAGCTTTTTCAACTTTTCCCTCAAATTAAGCTTAAGTTTTCACCAAATGCACTCAAACAAAAGCTTCAATCACTTCCATCTCTGCAAATCTACTTTCTTTGCCAAAACAAAGACAAATCAAATGAATCAATTACCTAATGAACATCAAAAGGGTTCAATGCTCTCTATAAGTTAAAGCTAAAAAAATCAGAACAAAGAGGGGAGGAGGAACCAAAAACAGAGAGAAAAGAAAAATGTAAAGATAAACTCCCACCATCTCCATCAAAACCACAACCTTCTAACCCAAACTAGAATAAAAGAAGAGGAAAACCAGGAAAAAAAGAGAAAACAAACACTGAGAGGTAGAGAAAACAAACACAAACTTCACCATCTTCATCTTTCTCATATAACCTCCACTTTAACCACCACTTTCAAATCACCATAAAACCAAATCCAAACAAAACTCAGAAAGTTAGAACAGCAAAGATGTAGGGAGGCAGTGAGAGGTTTGAGAGAGGCAGAACAAAAAATAATAAATACTCATCTTTTCAAAACATCCCTTTGACAGCAATAACAACACCACGATCATAATCAATCAACACAACCACATGTAACCCATTCCAACACCACCAATAATCAAAACAAAAAACAAAGAAAAAGAATGAATCGAAAAGAAGAAGCAGAACAGGAATCAGAGAGTTCGCCGCAGCCATACATCTCGCCGGATCTCCCTCGCCATCCCAGACTTTCTCTCTCGGTCAAATTCCTTTTCTCTCATTCTCTTATGCGTGCGTGCGTGTTTATGTTGTTTCTGCAGAAGTTGTTTTGTTAAAATAAGTTCCTTTCTTATTATTATTTATTATTTTTATTTTCTTTTAGTTTATTTGAGTTGGGCTGTTCTTACAATATGGGTTTGTAAACCCATTTATTTTTTACACCCATCTGTCCATACTGTTTGCACTTCTGTTTTTTTATTATTTTTGTTAAATTTTGGCTTATGATAACAAGTGCTTATGGAATAAGTTTATTTAAGCTATTTTATCCATATTTGCATAAATTTGAAGCTTTTCTTTTTATTCATTAATTTTTTTGTCTATTTTTCTTCACATTAATTTAATCATTAGTTTACTATTGATATTTAATTGTGATTTTAGCCTATGATAGAAGTGCTTATGAAATAAGCTTAAATAATCTATTTAATCCATTCTAAGTACTAACTTGAGGCTTTTTTTTTTATTCTTATATTTATAATTAATTACTTACTATTTTCTTTAGTTTATTTTTAGTTTATTACTTCTCTATGCCTATTTCTTAGTTTATTTTTTATGGCACTTACTTTATCGCATCATTATTTATCTTTGTTTGCATCATTATTTATTCGGTTTAATTACTATGATTAGTATGTATTTAGGATCCGATGTAAATATAAATGAGAAACAACCGCATTGCATGCATATTTATTTATTTTGCTTTACGCCAAAAAAACGAAAAATATAAAAGTAGTAGGGTAGTAAATCCAAGGAAAAGGGGACTCATTCTTTGATCCCACGTCATTTTGAAATCCCTTACGCTTATTTATTTTATCGCGTTATTTTAATTTATTACACTTAGCTTTTTTGTTATAAACAAAAAATCTCAAAAAAACATTCAAATATTCAAAAACATCATCAAAAACTTTTTATCAAAAACCTTGGATTTCAAACCAAGTGACATTTTCTCAAATCAA
This sequence comes from Trifolium subterraneum, assembly GCA_951799995.1. Lineage (NCBI taxonomy): Eukaryota > Viridiplantae > Streptophyta > Magnoliopsida > Fabales > Fabaceae > Trifolium > Trifolium subterraneum. The sequence continues at coordinate 27,191,212 of OX637466.1, forward strand.
AATCAAACATTTTTCTTTCAATCAATAAACCTTGGACTTTAAACAAAGTGATCTTTTTATCGCAAAAAACTTGGACTTTAAACCAAGTGCTCTTTTTTATCACAAAAAAACTTGGACTTTAAACCAAGTATTCTTTTTATCGCAAAAAACCTTGGACTTTAAACCAAGTGTTTTTTTTCTCGTTAAAACCTTGGAATTCAAACCAAGTGTCTCTTTTATCGCAAAAACCTTGGAATTCAAACCAAGTGTTCTTTTTTTCTTGCAAAATAACCTTGGAATTTAAACCAAGTGCATTTTCCTCATTCATACATCTTTTTTTTTTTTGACTAACTCATTCATACATCTTTAATCATGCATAAACCTTGGATTTTAAACCAAGTGTCTTTTATCATTCAAAACCTTTTCTCAACAAACCTTGGATTTTAAACCAAGTGTCCGCGTCTTATTTCATAATCAAACTTCAATCAATTTAACCATATAGACTTTCTTCACAAACTAACATCAATCAAACTCACATTTTGCCATTTTTGGCTTTTTGGTCTTTAAAACCATTTTTAAAACTTTAAAATCAAACAAACAAATTTACTCATAATTTTTACCCCGAACTACGGTGGTTTGATCCCTCGGGTACGTAGGCATGAGACTTGTCTCTCCAATCAATAAAATCAACAAAAACATTTTTCCTTTTCCATCACTTTAAACTTTTCTCGATCATCACTTTAATTCTAACATTTATACATTTTTACAAGCAATTAAAATAAAGCGCAAAGTTAGAAATAAAAACAAGAGGTTCCTATAGAGTACTATAGATACTTAGGGTGCTAGTACTTTCCCTTCGTATAACCAACCCTCGAACCTTGTTCTCCAAAAAATAGGGTTTTTTCGAACTTTTTTCCTTTCCCTCGGATAAATTAAAGATCGGTGGTGGAACATTAAATTGCGATTCGAAGTTAATTAATAACTCGATATCCAAAAATCACCGCGACAAATACATTTTAATTACTTTGCATACCACCTTAAGTTTTTACCAGAACAAAACACATAACGATGCCTTAAAAAAAGAAAAATAGTAAAGAGGTAAGCTTGAAAGCACCGAATTAATGAGAGTTAATCTACCACCAATAGACAAATTTCTGCCACTCCAACCATTTAGACATTTTCTCATAGATTCCACGATGGGGTTCCAAGTTGCTTTTCTGCTTGGATTAGCTCCAACTGGGATTCCTAAGAATCGAAAAGGAATAGAGTCCAACCCACAATGTAAAAAAGATGACACGGCAGACGAAAAATTATCATCGATATTAATACCAATGTTTTAAGAACTAGGCCGAACCGGCTGGCTCGACCGGTCAGACCGGGAACCGGACACAGTAGCGGTCCGGGAGGATGCTAGGAATCGCTAGTCTGTAAAATCGGTGAAAACCGGACCATAACCGGACCGAACCGTCTCGAACCGGAGGAACCGGTGACGGTTTTGGAAAACCAGCCGGTCTGTTCCCAGTTTTTAAAAAAACCGAAAAATTCATTTTTCTTTTCAATTTTATATTTTTTTTTTGGCGAAACAGTTAACCCTTCTTTGTTTTTTGTTCACGCATGAAAACCAGTTCAATTTTAGTTTTTTAATAATAAAAAAATATACATAATTTCATATTTTTTCCCTTTTTTTTGCGATTTTTAAACTTCCTTTTTCACTGTTTCTTTCGCTGTTTCTCACACGCAGCTAACTCCTAACAAAAGTTAAAATTTCATCTCAGAATATTCAATTTTTACTTCAAAATACTAAGGCTTTGTTCTTTATTTGTATTTCATAAGTTTTGTTAAAGGAAACAAGTAAAAGGGAAAGTTCTGAAACTATTGAAATTAAATTGTTGTGTTATGGCATATTGGCCTTTGAAAGAAGAAGGAGACATGTTATAGAAAAAGAATTGTTGAAAGAAACGAATGAAGAAGAAAACAAAAGAAACATGTATTGAGAAGCAGAGAAGAAAGAAAGAAACATGACAGCAGTGAATAGTGATGATGTTGTTGTTTGATAGAGTAGTATTTTTAAGTGTATAAAATTAGGGTTATTGGAAATATTGGGTTGGTCCTTACTTATTTTGTATACTGGGCTTTAAAACTTGCTTCTTTTTTATGGTTTTTTTCAAAAATATTGTATTTATTTGTTAAAGTTTAGGATTATATTTATTAATTTATTTATTTATTTATTAAATAGTTTAATAACGGTTGAACCAATTGAACCGGTTGAACCATGAACCGGAGACTTCACCGGTTCAATGTCCGGTCCGGTTTTTAAAACATTGATTAATACCATAGAGTTTGCTTTTGAAGAAATTGACCTTCAAACCAGAAACAAGCTCAAAACTCCGCAACACAGTTTTTATGGACCATAAATTGTCCCAATTACCTTCGCCTACTATAACTGTATCATCTGCAAATTGAAGAATGTGAAATTGTAAATCGTCTCTGACTTTGTAACCGTGAAAGTTACTTATATCAACTGCCCTCTACATCAATCGTGTAAGACCTTCCGCCGCTATCAAAAATAAAAAAGGGGATAACGGATCACCTTGTCTCAAACCTTTACCGACGGCGAAATCCTTTGTAGGGCTACCATTAACAAGGACCGACATAGAACTATTAAAAATGCAGGTTCTCATCCACTTCATCCAACGTTGTGTAAAACCCATCTGATACATCATATATTCCAAATAATTCCAATTAACAGTATCATAGGACCTTTCAAAATCGACCTTCAGCATCAAACATTTGTCCTTCCTTCTCTTAGCCAAATCAATTAGTTCATTCACAACAATCACCCCATCCAATATCTGCCTATTCGGTAAAAAGGTTGATTGACACTCTAAAATCAAATGACCCAAGACATTTTTTAATCTAGCTGCCAATACTTTTGAAAGAAGTTTGTACAAGCATCCGACTGAGCAAATTGGCCTATAATCTGACAAAGCTTGAGGGTGATCCTTCTTTGGGATTAAAACCAAGAAAGACGATGTGATTGCTTCCGGGAGAAAAGTATTGCTATGAAACTCATGAAGAAAATTCATAATATCTTCCTTTATAGTTTCCCAGCAACTCTTCAAAAAATTAAAATTAAACCCATCGGAGCCCGGACATTTGTTTCCATCACAACTCCAAACAACATCATGAACTTCATCAACCGAAAAAGGTTTCATAAGAAAAAAATTATCTTCCTATGACAAAGAATTAGAGTTGATACCGTCAAGATTAGGACAACCATTTTGCTTCAAAAAAGAACCCAATTTAGTCCCTCAAAAATTTCCAGCGGATCTCAGACAAAAATAAAATTTAAATAAGCCCTTGACATTTTTATATGAGACAAATTTGTTTGTAATTTTTATAAGGGTTAAATATGTTTTTGGTCCCTATAGTTTCACATAATTTCATTTTTAGTCCCTGAAGATTTTTTTTACACTTTTTAGTCCCTAATGTTTTGTTAGTCGGTGTTTTTAGTCCCTACTTTTCAATCAACTCGTGCATATCATTCGAAATTTTAAATTTTTTTATGCAGTCATGTTTAGTACATTATATGAATATCTCTTACAAAAGTTTAAATTTTTTTAACAAGAGATGAATTAAATATGAATTTTTTAGTTTTTTGCACATAAAAATTCATAAATAATTCATCTTATGTTATAAACATGAATATAAAGAATCGTTAAAAATGTGAAAGTATACAAGAGTTTGATTAAAAGTAGGGACTAAAAACACTGACTGAGAAAATTTTAGGGACTAAAAAGTGTGGAAAAAATCTTCAGGGACTAAGCACGAAATTCTGCGAAACTATAGGGACCAAAAACATATTTAACCCTTTTTATGATAGAGGAATTAACTTGTATAAAAATGTTGGAGATTAATTTTAGTTTTAGTAGTGAGTTATCCACTTATCCTGTTAGAAATTTGTGAGGGGTTAAGATAAGTTTTCACTCTAAAAATTAATATAAAATTACTTTTTATTTTTAAAACATTTAGAAAAGAAAAAAAATTGACCAAAAAACATTTAGAAGAAAAACAAAATCATTATTAGAAATGTTATAAAATATTCCATAAAAAAATAAAGGAATGAATCACAGGTTCTTTCTTGTTCCTTCTTCCTCTTGAATTGAAGGTTGAAACCCTTTCTTGCAATTGACCTCGTCGTCGGCAATAAGAGCGAAGATGCAGGTAAACCCTTCTTTCATCTATTCGTTCGTATTCATTCTTGTTGTTGTTGCGAGTGAGTGAAACCTTGATTGATTGAATTTGCAGGCGAGTGATAGGTTTAACATCAATTCACAACTTGAGCATCTTCAAGCTAAATATGTTGGAACTGGTCATGCTGATATGAACAGATTTGAATGGGCAGTCAACATTCAGCGTGATAGCTATGCTTCATACATCGGTCACTACCCTTTACTTTCATATTTTGCAATTGCTGAAAATGAATCTATTGGAAGACAACGTTATACCTTCATGCAGGTTTTTTTTCTTATTCCTATTTTCTTCATCAGCTATTAGGGTTTTACAAATAGTGTATCTGGGTGGATCATAAGCTACCATTTGAATTTAATAATTTATATATACCAACAGTGTGTAGACATTTGAGGCTATAATCTAGGAATAATTCTATATTTCATTGGATGCATCTGTAACAAAGTTTTACATTATCGGTGCATAGCAAGAGTCATCGGTTAGCATTTATAGGAGGAGAATTAGGGTTTTTCTTACCAACAACCCTAATTGGACATATGTCTTTCCTTGAATGACAGTTGTAGACAAATCGTTATATGTTTTTCATCGTGTAGTCTTAATTTGGCCACCAGGCCTACTTGGTTGTGCTTCTAGCCCTCTAGAGTTTGTCCACCATATCATCTGTAGTGGTCTTCAAAGGATCTGTTTCTTTTTGGACTGGGTTTGGTCTAGTTTGCAACAATTACTAATGCAGTCATAATTACGACAACCATGCAATTGTGATAGGGACATTGAAGCCATGATATTGTGGTCACAATTGTTGTTGTGGACTGTAATTTTAAACCTTTTATCTATCACAAGGTCAACATAAAATGGAAAATTTAGAAGGTTATGTTTGTCTCTAAGTTCCTTCATTATACCAAGTTAAAACAGCACGAACTGGACAGAACCGTACAAGATAGTACGGGACAAAGTTGTAATGGAGAGAGATAAGGCGATAATATTTTTATATTCGAAATAAAATGACTATTTTTATATTTTTTATAGTTGTACTATGGACAAAAAGTTGTCTTATGGTTCTGTGAAGGACAAAAATTATTGTTTTTGTCTTGTCCCTTGCTACCTGTTTTGTCCTATCCTGCAACTCGTAAGATTGGGGATTGAAAATTCAAAACCAAATCGATGCATCTAGGCCCTTGAAACTCAGAAGAAAAGACGCAAAAATAAAAGAGAGTGTCATATATATCATATTCAAAATTCAAAATATAAAAAATTAAGGATTGTACGAGGTTCTCTTCACTTTTTCTGGTTTTGGGAGTATGTTTCAATGTACACGCAAACTAAAATATTATATAATATGGACTGATAAACTTGAGGAAAATGAAAGTTAGAAAATCGTATTTTAAGCAAAATAACCAACAAGTGAGATTAGGAAGACTGTTTCCTTAAATCTGTCGAGCGTATTTTTATTATTATTTAGTTTAAGAGATTAAAGATGGGAGTAGAGTAGAATCTGTGGCAGGGCAGGCTTGTTACTATGTTTTATTGTATATATTTTGCTATTTTTTAACTATTTTGAATTAGAATATCAGAGTTTTCCTGTCTGAGGAAAAAGGTATTTCCCACCATATTATATGAGCTATGTAGCCTTGCATTGAAGGTTTTTCTAAAAAAAAAGGTTCATGATTGTGAAATAGGCCTGTTACAGAATATAAACTCTGTTAGATTTAGTTAGTCAATTAGGAATTAGTTACCAATTAGTTAGTACATCTGATCTTTATAAATTGGACAATCATGTACATAATACATTATCTTTTATCAATCAAAAGAATTTGTTATGAGCTTCTACCTCATGAGTATTTATGTGCTCTTTTTCTCCCTTATGAGTATGATCTATGGCCCTATCGTCCCATGATTCTTCACAAGACTGTAGCGTCAATGTTTTGAATGCAAGAGCGACGGGGGCCACATCAACCATATTTTGCCACGATTCTCCATAATATAAGGATTACAATGTGCAACGCAATGTTTATTCAATAAAACATTGTTTTGCATTTGCAAGCAATGTTAGCAAATATAGCGCTTTAGTATAGCAAAATTTGAACAAATTGCTATTGTTCCATGATATGCTATTTATTACAAATTATTGTCAAATAATGGGTATAGCATCGCTATAACACTAGCCTAGTAGGATTTGATCAAACTGTTCTTTTCTTTGATCTGTGATTGACATCATTGCTTGCAAGAAGAGACTACTCGGTACTCACTATTTACATAGCAGCAATTCTAAACATTGCACATAGGAGTCCTATTTCCTTGATATTAGAGAATATTATATTAGGGAATATTGTGGACAAATATGACTGATGCGGTCACAATTACGACAGTCATGCAATTGCAGGGACATTAGAACTTTTAATGCAGCCACAACGTAACTTTAGACCTTGTATCTATCACAAGGTCAACTTAAGATGGAAAAATTAGAAGGTTGTTATGAGTTATGTTTTGTCTTTCTGTTCGTCAATTATACAACGTCAAAACATCACCATTATTCGATGGGAGGAAAGCTGAAAAAAATTGTGAGGTACTCCTTCCCCCCTAATAACAGACCACGTAGAGCGTGTATAGGTGTATTAAGAAAAAAAAATTGCAACTCAGAAGATTAGGGATTGAAAAGTCAAAATATAGGCACTTGAAACTCAGAAGAAAAGAAGCAAAAATATAAGAGGATGTCATAAATATCATATTCAAAATGTCAAAAATTTAGGATTGTATGAAACTTTATTCACTTTGGGGATTAGGAGTATGCTTCTATATAAACAGAAACTAAAATATTATATAATGTGGACTGATAAAATTTTGAGGAAAATGAAAATTAGAAAATAGAATTTTATACAATTAACAAGGCAAAGTGAGATTAGGAAGGGTGTGTCCTTAAATCTCTCTAGCATATTTTTATAATCTTCAGTTTAGGAGATTAAAGATCAGAGAGATGAATTCAGTGGTAGGCTTGTTGCTATTTTCTCTTCTATATATACTTTTAGTAAAAAAATTGAATGAGAAGAAAATCAGAGTTTTACTGTCTGAGAATATTCCCCTCATCATATTATATGAGCTATGTAGATGTAGACAAATTGGTATTAAGCATCCTTACAAATTGGTGTAGTAGTTGTTAATTTTTTAATTGACAAATTCCGATTTTTATGCAGAAAATGCTCCTGCCTTGTGGTCTGCCTCCAGAAAGGGAAGAGGATTAAAAATTTGTCGTCTAGATTACAAATGGCTCATCCTGGTTTATAGCGCTTGACCTTTATGTTATAATGTTCCATTTCGATTAAGGAACCTATGAGACCTTGATTGGAGATTGCAGTATCATTTGTTTTAACATCTAAACGCTTTAGATATTATGGAGCTTGAAAAGTTAGATCATATATCAGATGTTAAAATTAGTCTCTCTTTTTTTCCAAGTTGTGTTGATGTTTCTTGAATGATGGCCCTTTTAAGATGAATGAGCTTGTGTTTTGCATCCATAAATTTATAGTTGTGATTTGTAAATGAATTCCAAATATTGGAGGAATTATTCAACAATTTCAATCTTGACAATTCAAACATTGGAAGAATTCTTCGACCATTCTAACTGGTTAGTGGCAACTTCGAATTTGGAATGCATTATCTATAATCTATTCAAGTACAATTCATCTCAGCATGCTCATTGGTCCCAATGCTTTTTACTTCCAGCCCTAAGGTTTTTACAAAATCATTTTGAGTATTTTTGGTATCTCGGTAGGTATTTTAGAAATTGCAACATATCATCGGAATTTTTCAAAATTTATTTAACTTTTGAAACATAACAGTAGCTCGCCATAATTTCGACAAACGCATAATATCTAACATTCACTTACTCAGTAGAATCTTTGCAGCTCCCTTTTAGTAAAACCTCATTTTACCATACCTTTGTTCTGTTATAATTTTAACTTGACATATTACATTTTTTTATTTAAGACTTATGATCAAGTTGTTTTGTTAACTTCAAAATACTGACATTTCAATTCAATTCAGTCCAGTGTAATATTGACATTTAAAAAATAGTTTCACAATTCAAGATCTGAGTTGCAATTTGACAACCATGACATGGGTGCATACACATTTGTCACTACAAAAAAAAATGACTTGGTGTGTCAAAAAAAAAAATGACTTGATGTGCGTAGGTTATAGTTGCATACGAGAGCAGTAAAAGCGCGGCGCACACCAAAAATTTGGATTTGGTGATTAAAGAAAGGTGAATACTCGTAAAATAAAGCAACCAACAAATGGGGTTTAGATCTAGCAGTGAAACATAGTTCAAATATGTCAGGAGAGGCGCCCAAATTTTGAGTCCGGCAATTAGTCAAAAATATTGACTCAATAAGAGGCGACATGCGAGTTCACAAAAAAACAACAGAGTAACTGCTAAAATACAAAGTAACAAACAAACACCTCCATTACCAGATTCATTAAATTAAGCTTTAATATACATATTCAAAACACACATGTATAGACTACAAAAAGTATTCCCCTATTGGTGTTAAATCTAACAGTGTTAGATTCCTGTTTAAGCTTTGCACCTGTTAGCATGATAGTCACAACCTTCATATACCTCTAACCCAGGTTGGTCTAACTGAGACTTTTCAAAGCAAGCGCAACGCTTGCTCATCTTCCCCGTCAAAGCAATTTCTAGTGGTCTCTGAACCAACCTAGGGTAGCCGACATCACACCATACCTGACCAAAACATGTAAACCTGTGTCATAATCTGCATTTATACAGGTAGGTTGAACTGCTAAATATAACAAAGAAAGAGGGTTAAGAATAATGAAGATAGTGGTGTTGGCCTGGGACCTTGGAGTGTGTTCCTCTCAAGGTCTCAGGTTTGATTCCCTCTAGTGTCAATTTCGGTGGGCTAGTTTATACAGAGTAAAAAGCTCTGGCTTTAAACGGGGGCCCCGCAAGTGGACGGTGGGATTGGTTCCCTCGGATTAGTCGGTCCTTGGGCTGGATACCGAGTTTTATAAATAAAAAAATCAAGAATAATGACGATAGTGTATACCTCACCACCCTCATCTTGACTCCATCTTGAACTGCATGAAGATTGCTTAGCCTCTTCAATCTTCTGCTTTTCTAGAAGCTGAGCACCTCTTGCAGCCTTTGCTTCAACCCCTTTCAAATATTTTGTAGGATTCCCTTGACTATCATAGTATCGACCAACTAACTTGCCAACGTACCTACAAAAATAAGGATAAGTATTCAAGTAAACATTCAAGTAATATGCTGTCATAAAGGGAACTGATTCGACTAAAATCTGATTAATTTTCATTACCTAATCAGCTACAACATGCATCAATTCAATTATTAAAAAATAAATAAAACGATTAAAAATTGACACTCGAGAAAACTCCATATTTCAGACTACCCTATTTGGTCTGATAGACAACTAGGACAACGCCAACACACTCCGGAGATAACAAAAATTTCATGAATAGGAACATAACAGTGCAAAAGCCGATGTGGAACAGACACTTGTTTAGTGATTTAGTATCCTATCCTTGATAAAGCCAACATAATTAATGTAACATAAGAACTTAAGCTATTATCCTATCCTTCCAAAGCTAGCGTAGATTTAATCGGATACTTAAAAGTTACAACAAAGTAACAGATCGTAGGAAATATGACTCACTTGTAAGATCTTAAATAGAAATCCCGCCAGTCAACGACACTCTTGACCTGCATGCAGTTTAATTCAGTTAAGACTAATTCAAAAAAAGAAGAAGTGGAAGCTATAAATTCAAGGAGAGAAAAACAGGAAACCAACACTTCTACACAAATACTCTTAAGGTAGTGAAGCCGAGAGACTGATTGCATATTTAAATGAACTAGGCATCTAATGAAATAAAAAATTATATTGCATCAGCAATCTTGATGAAGTAAAGCATTGCGAGAAAAAGTCAATGTTCGAAACTTGGGAGGACCAAGACAGTTAAGGATTGAAGATCCAAAGTTATTATAATGTCATGCCATTAATAAACTAGGAAATGCCAAAGTTAAATAAATAAACAGAAAGAATCCAGTTTATGAAAAATCAATATCATTAAAAGTTATTGTAGGAACTAGAGAAATATTTTAAAATAAAATGCAACAATAGAAAAGAAATTTTGGGAATCTAAGAAAACAAAGTGAAGAAGAAATGAGCAAACAACAATTACAACCTCAGTGCTAGATAGACCGCGCAGCGAATCAGTGAGACCATCTCCTGCATGATCAGCAAAAAGGAATATAAAGAATTAAAATACATACTATATTGTACAAGTAATGAATTGTTTCTAGGAGCATCAATGTCGGTCAAAGATTTGGTATAACCATAGTATAGTGTAACATTTCAAAACAACATTTATACAGGACATGGCCTTTCGATGAGAAAGCCCATGATTAAATCAGAAGTTGAGAATTTCTGATTAGGATTCCATAATAAAAACGAAAGCCATAGTCTTCAAGCACATATGTTGCTTCTATTGTTATCTAGTATTTATTATTATATCATCAAACCATCGTGCCAATTGCAATTTAAACATTGAGGTAATCGAAGATATTCGTTCAATTTTGTATACTGCATTATATAAATTTGAAACAAATAAAATTGCAACATCATGAACAAAGTAGATTTGATCAGAATTTGCAAAATCAAAACCAAATTAATCAGTTTTTTTTATCGCTGTCTTCTAATGTTTTAATTTGGTAGAATGAATGACTATGAAAAAAGATGAAAAACCAAGCCAAACATCTCACTTTCTAGGTCATGAAACACAAAAGATCATTAGAAATAAAATCATAATAATGAGAGAAAAAACTTAATAAAGTTCCATCCATTTAAACTGAAATTCAACCTAAATAAATAACTATTTCACTCGCCTGTGAAATTTCCGGAGACAAACGCGCGAGAAGCATCCCTGAAATCAGGATACCACAGCCAAAAAAACATGAGTTCAAATGGACATACTTGATTGAATAAGCCATAAGGAATCGAAACAGAACAAAAATACTCCTATGGATGGAGGAAGAAAGGATTTAAGAACATACTTTCCAGCAAAGTGATTGTAACCACCTCCTGAACCATAATGTGATTTTCCCTTGGTTACATCAAAAACAGATCTATGAAAAAAAATATGTATATAGACATTAGAAAAGTTAACAAAAACTGTAACTATGACAAATGAAGTAGGTACATAGAATCTGACAGAGAAATACCCAAGAATTCCTAAAAGTATTGGTAACCCTTGATCAGTTCCATTGAACAATGCAAGCTCTTCAGTACTGAACAATCTCTAAACACAAAAGTCAAAGTCAAAATTATTGACTCAATTCATTATGAAAAAATAAACGATCTTTAATCACTCAATAAAAAAGAATTGCGGGGTTTGAAAGAGTGACCTGTGAAGTGTCGTTGATGTAAAAATTGAGAAGAAATGCAATGAAAAGGACCAAAAGAGCGATCCTAGAAAGAGGAGAGGTTGCTAATGTCTTTAACCACATCGCTGCTTTGTTTTTGTTTTTGTATTTGTATTTTCAGTTAGCAACACAAAGATTCAGTAAGAGACAGACACATACATATATGAACTCACGTTTCCAACAACGAACAGCTTCAACTTATAGTGATGATTATTTGGTTCTTGTTTGGAACAACTTATTTATACCCCCTCCAATCTAATCTAAAAAAACAAAAAACTTAACTTCACACTCCTTAAAAAATTTTACTTCTATTTAATTTACTCATCAAACGGTTAATATTTACATGTTGATCCGTTTTCTCCTACTTATTTTCTACTTCTCTATTTCTTTTAATAAGAAGTAGTGTCAAATACAATTTTGCTAAAGTTCTTAAAATAAGAAGTATATTTTTTGTAAATGAAAAACACAATATAAATGGATTTTAAGAAAAGAATTTATAATAATTCATCTTACGTTAAAAAATTCTAAATTTTTATCGAATATGTTCTTATAATATTACAAACATAAATATAAAAAACTGTGAAAGTATAAAAGAGTTTAATTAAAATTAGGGACTAAAAACACCAACGGAAGAAACTTCAGTGACTAAAAAGTGGGAAAAAAATTTCAAGGACTAAAAATGAAATTCTTGAAAACTATTTAAGTTTGTTATTATATGGATAATTATCTTTTAAATTTAGATGATAGTGAAATTATCATAAGTTAGTTATTACTCCCTCTGTTTTTTTTTTAGTGTCCGTTTAGAATAGTAACATCAAATTAAGAAATTGGATTTTTGCATCTTATCTTCCTATTGTACCCTCATCAATAGATTTATTGTTATACAAAAAAAATATTTTCAGATTATTGTTATCAATAGAATATAACAATAAACAAAGCTTTTTGTTTTTTTTTTTTAAAAAAAAAAACTTTAGTTTTTCAAATATATAAAAAAATTATTTATTGAAAAAGATAAGTGTAATTAAAAAATGGTACAATTGACAAATCGTACCCTTAAAACACAAAATGGACAGTTAAATAGAAACGCTAAATTCGACAAAATTGGACACTTAAAAAAAACGGAGGGAGTAACATTTAGTTTTTAAATTTAGATGATAGTGAATTTATGATAAGTTGTTATTATTAGTGAATTTATATTTATTTTTATTTTTTAAGATTGTTATTATTATGATAATTATCTTTTAAATTTAGATGATAGTGAATTTATGATAAGTTAGTTATAAGAATATTTTACCAAACTGATTTTAACCTAAATTTGATAATTAAGTTTAAAAAAATAATACTCCCTCCGGTCCTTTTATAAGAGTCAATTCACTTTTTAGATTCATTGCAAAATTGATGTATTTAGTCTATATTATAGTCCAGATACATTAATTATTAATGAATCTAAAAAGTCAATTGTCTCTTATAAAAATAACCGGAGGGAGTAATTACCAAACAACTTCAACTTTAAATTTAAATTTTTTATTTTCAACTTTATTCTTAAAGTAACTTTTAAGTCTTAAAAAGCAGGACCAAACGCAACCTTGGGAATATTTTTGTTGGCCAAGGCGAATGTTTATAGACAGTGGCGATGCCAAGCCCTGTGCATGCCTTGGCATGCACACAGGTTGGCCCAGCCCATATATATATATATATTTTAATAACAAAACAAAAAGAAACGTAAAGCAAAATAGAAAACACAATTAATTGTACGGTGCTTCATCGCTCATCTCTCCCTCGCCTGTCTCTCGCGATCTCTCTCTCAGCTGCTTCATCTCCATCTTCACGCCGCTCAATCTCCCTATCCTCTCGCCGTTGAATCTCTCTCTCCGCCGCTGAATCTCTCTCTCAGCCGCTCAACTCAATTAGATTGGTGAGTTATATAAACCTCAATCATTCAATTTTTTTTGTTGTTTAGTGTCGCGGTGATTTTTGGATATCGAGTTATTAATTAACTTCGAATCACAATTTAATATTCCACCACCGATCTTTAATTTATCCGAGGGAAAGGGAAAAAGTTCGAAAAAACCTATTTTTTTAGAGAACAAGGTTCGGGGGTTGGTTATACGAAGGGAAGGTATTAGCACCCTAAGTATCTATAGTACTCTATAGGAACCTTTTGTTTTTATTTCTATCTATGCGCTTTATTTTTAAATGCTTGTAAAAAAATGTATAAGTGGGAAATTAAAGTGATGAATGAAAAAGTTTAAAGTGATGAAAATGAAGAAAAATGTTTTTGTTGATTTTATTGATCGGAGAGACAAGTCTCATGCCTACGTACCCGAAGGATCAAACCACCGTAGTTCGGGGTAAAAAGACGAGTAAATATGTTTGTTTGATTTTAAAGTTTTGAAAATGGTTTTAAAGATAACAAGAAAAAAAGTGTGAGTTTGATTTATTTTTTATTTGTGAAAGAAAGTCTAAATGATTAGGATTGATTTGAATTTTGATTATGAAATAAGACGCGGACACTTGGTTTAAAATCCAAGGTTTGTTGAGAAAATATTTTGAGTGATAAAAGACACTTGGTTTGAATTCCAAGGTTTTTGATAGAAATGTTGGATGAAAATTTTTGTGTTTTTGTGATATTTTGAAAAAAAGAAATATTTATGTTTTTTTTTAAAGAGGTTTTGACCTCATTTTTTTTGAGAAGAAAATGACTAACTATTTAAAAGGGGAAGGTTGGGTTTAAAATGTAAAAGGTAGCGCTAAAAGAAAAATAACGTCACAATAAGCAAATTAAGCGCGAAGACGGTCCGTAATGATATTTTGATCAAAACGGTGTCTTTTCCCTCGGAATTTAACGTTACGCATATTGGCGGAAAGCGATAAAAAATAAATATGCATGAGATGCAATTTTTCATTTAGGGTACATTGGCCTAATCACACTCTAAAATTTTTGCGGGAAAATAAATATGAAATGATGCAAGAGACGGGGTATGCTATGCACTTTTATTTAGAGTTTACATTTGGCCTATTTACATCCTAAATTTAAAAACAAAAGTAAATGACGATTAATAAGCGATAAATACTCAATGTTATGATAATAAAATAACGGTAAAAAAAATGATGAATAAATCGATGTAATGAAATAAGTATGATATGTAATGGATAAATAGCATAAATAAATAAATACGAAACCGAGACAATGAAAATAAACCTCGACATCATGCTTTACAAGGCTAAACAAAGCTAAAATAGCTTATGCCAAAAGCACTTATCTCATAAGCTTAAAAAATAAAATTAGCTAAAAACAAATAAAGACATAAAGTAATATTAACAACTTTTAAATAAATCGGAAAATAAAATAAGCCTCGACATCATGCTTGATTGGCTAAAATAAAAACTAAAATAGCTTATGCCAAAAGCACTTATCTCATAAGCTAAAAAAAAATAAAAATAAAATTAAGACAGGGGGGTGTGAATCATGAAAACGAAATAGCAGGGGGGTGCTGATAGCAGCCAAACTGTAAGGCCCAAACCCACATAGGCCCATCTGTAAAAAAAACAAACAAAAAAACCCAGGATCAATCAGACGGCCCTGATCTAAAATTAAAAAGGAAAAGATCTGAGGCGTTAGATTGAAATCAGAGGACAAAGGCGCGCAGGTGCACGATAAGGCTGTGCACCTGCGCGCACAGGATCAGGGAGAGGTATATATTCAAAAACCCTAGAAAAAAATCACAAAGAACCCAATCCTCTCTTCTCCCTTCACCCGCCGCCGCTGGTGGCTTCTTTCCTCTCTCTCGGCCACTTTTTTCTCAACCCAAACTTCACCATTTTTGAAAACTTCCAACATCAAAACTAAACATTATCAAATCCTAAACCCAAATATGAAATCAAAAATCCTAAAAATTAAACAATCATCCCAGATCGGAGGAAAAAGAGAAACGAAAAACGAGTTCAACCTTTTGCTTTGTGTTAGTCCGAATCGTCTTCTTCCTCTCCTTCTTTTTTCGTTTCGTTCTGATTTCGTTCGATCTTGCTCGGTTTCGTTTTGATTTCGGTCGTGATTCGGTTTCGGTTCTTATATGTTTTTGAGGATGATGGATGATGATTACAGGTTCGTGGTTTTAAATGATAGTGATGAAGATTTGGGTTTTTTGATTCTGGAAATGATTTATGATGGAAGTTTGATGTTGATGATGAAGATGGGTTCGGATTGGTTTGATCTGGTTTTTACTTGCTTTTTTTGTTCTGTTGTTTTTTTGTTTTGATTCAAAGAAGATGAATCTTCTTCTCTGCTTGCTGCGGCTGGAGATTTTTTTGTGTCCAGATCTGATTTTTTGCTGTTCACTATATACACCAATGGGGAACAAAAGTCTGAAATTGGGCAAAGAAGTACACTGTTCTGATCCTTCTGCAGAAACATCCTTTGCTGTATTGGAGAAGTTGACTTTCAAATTTTCCTGATTTTTTTAATCAGGAAAAAAAAGGACAAAAGGACAAAGTAAAAAATAAAAAACAAAATAATTAAATTAAATTAATAAAATACGAAAAATACGAAAATTAATAAAAAACAGTAAATAAAAATAATTGAATAAATTTTAAAAGAAAGAAAATAATAATAAATGGTAAACAAAAAATAAATAATAATAATAAAAAGAATAAATATAAAAGAAACAACAAATGAGGTATTTTAAAATACCTCTCTGCCGAAATTTCGTCAAAAATGACAAAAAAGGCAAGAAGGTTTTTAAACGACGAACAAAATCAATCGGTCAAAAAAGAATAAATATAAAAGAAACAACAAATGAGGTATTTTAAAATACCTCTCTGCCGAAATTTCGTCAGAAATGACAAAAAAGGCAAGAAGGTTTTTAAACGACGAACAAAATCAATCGGTCAAAAAATGGGGTATGACAGATGCCCCTATTTAAGTTTCTTCCGTCGGAGATAAAAAGAAAAAGATGATTTTTGAAGATGTTTTTGTTTTGGTTCGACGGTGGAAGAGACTTAAATACAGAGTACACCATTTTTGACCGGACTAAACTATAAAATGCTATGATATGATTTCATGAGTGTTATGTTCGTGAGTGTTTGAAGATTTTTGACAAAAGTAATGAAGCCAGAAAGCGGTAAAGTCCTGTATGTGGACAGAAGTAAAGACTGAAAGCGATAAAGGCCTGTGTGTGGACATAAGCAGATAAAGTCCTGTGTGCGGACAGAAGTAAAGACTGAAAGCGATAAAGTCCTGTGTGTGGACATAAGCAGATAAAGTCCTGTGTACGGACAGAAGTAAAGACTGAAAGCGATAAAGTCCTGTGTGCGGACAGAAGTAAAGACGGAAAGCAATAAAGTCCTGTGTGCGGACAGAAGTAAAGACGGAAAGCAATAAAGTCCTGTGTGCGGACAGAAGTAAAGACGGAAAGCAATGAAGTCCTGTGTGCGGACAGAAGCAGATAAAGTCCTGTGTACAGACAGAAGTAAAGACAGTGTCCACCAACATTGTGGGATGGTAAGGACAAGTAAAGGTAGTGTCTACCAACATTGTGGGAGAGCGAGACATGACAAGAATATGTATTTGTCTAGACCAGACACACTGGAAATGACTTCTTTTGGGGAAATCAACCGTAAGTTTGCAGTTGATTGTTCGCAAAACCTGCTACTGGAAATATGCTTGATGGAGACATCTCTGGACCAGACCCACTGGGGATGACTCTTTTTTGTGATGTATGATTGATGGAGACATCTATGGACCAGACCCACTGGGGATGACTCTTTTTTGTGATGTATGATTGATGGAGACATCTATGGACCAGACCCACTGGGGATGACTCTTTTTTGTGATGTATGATTGATGGAGACATCTCTGGACCAGATACACTGGGAATGACTCTTTTTGTGATGTATGATTGATGGAGACATCTCTGGACCAGATACACTGGGGATGACTCTTTTTGTGATGTATTGAAGCAGGACACGTGATGGTCAATGCAGTATGTATGAATGATTTTGTTTGCATGTTGCATATGAATATGAATATATGTATGGACATGTGAATGATTGTAAGTATGTATGCATGTATGTATGTATGTATGTATGAATGATTGTTATGAAGTTTGTATTTGTATCATTGAATGATATTTGTACATGACTGGATGAGACAAAAGCTGGATCAGGCAAGATGAGCATTGGGCCGACGCATCCGTACAACCACTCGGTAGTCCTCCGCTGGGGACACCATCGTTATAAGTGAAATAAATCAGATCCTCGGGGTAAAACCCGGTATGGTGTGTCAATCCATGTTAAGAGTGATTGCCTCTTGGAGTAAAGCCCATTGGTCAGAGGTCTGGCAGAAGTCGCCATTTCGTACACTGAAACCGAATATTTTCTCATGGTCCTTGCCTCAACAGTCATGCTTTTGCTTTTTTTTTTTTTTTTTGAAATCCCTAACTTTTGCCTGAATCGCCCTTTCAGGTTTTCAATCCACCGGGAATATACTTCTTTTTTTGTTTTGCCCCTAATTTTTGCCTGGACCGCCCTCTCGGGTTTTCAATCCACCGGGGCGCTCATTTTTGCCTAAGCCGCCTTTTCAGGTTTTCGACTTATCGAGCTTTGTTTTTTTCATTTTAGCCATGATTGTATTTGCCTTGTTAAATCTGTCTGCTTTCGGAACAATGTTGATATATGCTTGTATGACTCATGAATCTAAGAAGTATGTTTGTCATTCGTATTTTTTTCAAAAAAGGAACTACTAAAAAACTTTAAATTATTTTTTGAGTTTTTGCTTCAAGTACTTTAAATTGAAAGAGGGGGAAACAAAAATTGCAAATAAATTTGAATTCCAAATAGAGGGCACAGGCTCGAATTTGATTAAAAGAGTGGCGATTGGCGAAAAGCACAACCCCACAGATCGTTACAAAGATGAAAAATGGTAATTGGGTGGGAAAGGTACGTTAAACACAATGATCGCTATTCTCCCTAACAACTTTGAATTTGCAGTCTAAAATGTTGTAAGCCAAAGATATTCTGTCGATCGAGGTACTCTGAGCAAGTGATGCCTGGTCCGATGCAGTTACTCGTCTTATTCCTTAACTTTTGCATAGATCGCCTTTTCAGGTTTTCGACCTATCAGGATATTATTTTCTGTTTATGTCTCTAATTTTTGCCTGGACCGCCCTTTCGGGTTTTCAGCCCACCGAGACGCTCATTTTTGCCTAAGCCGCCCTTTCAGGTTTTCAACTTAGCGAGCTGTTTTTTTATTTTCTAGACAAAGTATTTCTTGACTGCATCGGCATTCACGGGACGAGGGAGCTCATCACCATCCATGGTTGCAAGGGTCATAGCACCACCAGAAAAAGCTCTTTTGACAACATACGGGCCTTCATAATTAGGCGTCCACTTGCCCCTAGAATCCGGTTGAAAGGACAAAATCTTTTTGAGCACAAGGTCACCTTCACGGAATTCACGAGGCCGAACCTTCCTGTCAAAAGCCTGTTTCATTCTTCTCTGATATAACTGTCCATGACATAAAGCCGCCATGCGTTTCTCCTCAATTAAATTCAATTGGTCATATCTATTCTGGCACCATTCGGCCTCGGCCAACTCAGTTTCCATTAAGACTCTCATTGATGGGATTTCAACCTCTACGGGGAGTACTGCTTCCATGCCGTATACTAAAGAGAAAGGGGTTGCCCCTGTCGAAGTACGAACTGAAGTACGGTATCCATGTAAAGCAAAAGGTAACATTTCATGCCAATCTTTGTAAGTGACCACCATTTTCTGCACGATCTTCTTGATGTTCTTATTTGCAGCTTCAACTGCGCCATTCATTTGAGGCCGGTAAGGAGATGAATTATGATGCTCAATCTTGAACTCGTCACACAGGTCTTTCATCATTTTGTTATTCAAATTTGTCCCATTATCTGTGATAATCTTGTTAGGAACACCATAACGGCAGATAAGATGGTTCTTGATAAAACGTACGACCACCTGCTTGGTCACATTGGCATAAGACGCCGCCTCAACCCACTTGGTGAAGTAATCAATAGCCACTAAGATGAAACGATGTCCGTTGGAAGCCTTTGGTTCAATCCGACCAATCATGTCGATACCCCACATGGAGAACGGCCAAGGAGAAGAGAGAACATTCAGAGAAGTTGGCGGTAGATGTATCTTATCCGCATAAATCTGACATTTATGGCATTTCCTGGCATGTTTGTAACAATCAGACTCCATTGTCATCCAATAGTAGCCGGCTCTTAGCATTTTCTTGGCCATTGTGTGTCCATTGGGATGGGTTCCGAATGAACCTTCATGTACTTCATGCATCAATAGATCAGCCTCATGTTTGTCCACACACCGCAGCAGGACCATATCAAAATTCCTTTTGTATAACACCTCATCATTCAGGAAGAAACTACTGGACAGCCTTCTCAGAGTCTTTTTGTCTTTGCTAGATGCCCCAGGGGGATATTCTTGCTTCTGAAGGAACATCTTGATATCATGAAACCAAGGCTTGTCATCCACCACTTCCTCGGTTGCAAACACATATGCTGGTCTCTCAAGGCACCGAATACTGATGGTTGGTATCTCGTTCCGGCGATTAACTCGGTACATTGAAGATAGAGTGGCTAAAGCATCGGCCATTTGATTCTCGTCACGAGGAATGTGATGTAGCTCCACTTTATTGAAGAAAGTTAACAACCGTCTTGCATAATCTCTGTAAGGAATCAAACCAGCATGGCGAGTCTCCCATTCCCCTTTGACCTGATTAATCACAAGAGCTGAGTCTCCATAAATGTCGATGTTTTTGATCCTTAAGTCAATAGCTTCTTCAATGCCCATGATGCAAGCTTCATATTCTGCAATATTGTTAGTACATTCAAACTGTAATCTCGCAGTGAAAGGAATGTGAGCACCTTTAGGGGTAACAATGATTGCCCCAATTCCACTACCGTAGAGGTTAACGGCCCCATCAAATATCAAACCCCACTGGGATTCAGGATCTGGTCCCTCGCCAAACACCGGTTCATCGCAATCCTTCATCTTCAAATACATGATCTCTTCATCTGGAAAATCAAACTTGATCGGCTGGTAATCTTCAACTGGTTGGTGAGCCAAATGGTCAGCAAGAATACTACCCTTGATTGCCTTTTGGGTACGGTACTCAATATCGTATTCGGATAACAACATCTGCCAACGGGCAATTCTTCCGGTTAGAGCTGCCTTCTCAAAAATGTACTTAATTGGATCCATTTTGGATATCAACCAAGTAGTATGATTAATCAAGTAATGTCGGAGACGTTTGGCAGCCCAAGCCAAAGCACAACAAGTCTTCTCAAGCATGGAGTATCGAAACTCACAATCTGTGAATTTCTTACTCAAATAATAGATTGCGTGCTCTTTTCTACCGGTTTCATCCTGTTGCCCCAGCACACAACCCATAGATTCCTCTAGCACGGTTAAATACATGATGAGCGGTCTTCCTTCAACTGGAGGGATAAGGATCGGAGGTTCCATTAAATACTCTTTGATACTGTCAAAAGCCTTCTGACAGTCCCCTGTCCAAACAATCCCTTGATTTTTGCGAAGCAACTTGAATATCGGCCCACACGTGGCAGTCATATGGGAGATGAATCTAGAGATGTAATTTAGTCGACCCAGGAAACCCCTAACTTGCTTTTCTGTTTGTGGAGCTGGCATTTCTCTGATGGCTCTGACTTTGTCTGGATCTACCTCGATACCCTTTTGACTAACAATGAACCCCAGGAGCTTTCCGGATCTAACACCGAAAGTACATTTGTTGGGATTTAAACGGAGACGATATTTCCTCAACCTTTGAAACATTTTCGATAAGTACTCCACGTGCTCTTCTTCAGTACCCGATTTGACAATCATATCATCTACGTATACCTCGATCTCTTTGTGCATCATGTCATGAAAAAGGGTAGTCATGCCCCTTTGATAAGTAGCACCCGCATTCGTTAGACCAAAAGGCATTACTTTGTAACAGAAAGTGCCCCAAGGTGTAATGAAAGCGGTCTTCTCTCTATCTTCAACTGCCATCTTGATCTGATTGTACCCGGAGAAACCATCCATGAAGGAGAAAACCTTGGATTTAGCGGTGTTATCGACCAATACATCAATGTGAGGCAAAGGAAAATCATCTTTCGGACTGGCTTTGTTCAAATCTCTGTAATCAACGCACATTCTGACTTTACCGTCCTTCTTCGGAACCGGTACTATGTTAGCCAACCACTGAGGGTATTCTGATGTAATAAGAAAACCAGCGTCAATTTGTTTTTGTACCTCTTCTTTGATCTTGAGGGCCATATCTGGATGAGTTCTTCTTAACTTTTGCTTTACCGGAGGACATTCTGGCTTCAGAGGCAAATGATGTTCCACAATTTCGGGATCTAAACCGGGCATATCCTGATATGACCAGGCGAAGATGTCAACATATTCTCTGAGTAAAACGATCACCCTTTCCTTGACAGATGCTTCTAAGGATGCCCCAATCTTGATTTCTTTCTTTCCTTCGCCGGAACTTAAATCAATTAACTCCACATCTTCCTCATGAGGCTGAATGACTTTCTTCTCTTGATCTAGTAGTCGTTTGATCTCATCAGGGATCCCTTCATCCTCTTCCTCTTCAGCCTCGTAAACAGGGAACTCAAAGTTGGGAGAGGGCCTAGGAACATTGTGTTCAACGGGTTCATTGATGCTTAATCTGCATATGATTTATGATTGATTTTATTAAATAAAAGAATGCAAACCTTTTGGAAAATGATTAAAAGCTAGGAAGCAAAAGGAAAATAAAAATATATACTTTGGTTTTTTGTGTTACCATTTTCCAGAATAAAAAGAAAACAAAAATAAAAGTCATGATAAAAACGACAATTTCATTAAAATACTTGAAGCTCAAAACAAAGCCCCACATGCGTTCGCTTTTGCCTTGGGCAAGACAAAAGGATTTTTTTGGAAAACAAAAATAGACAAACATATTACTTAGATAGAGGAGTGACAGAGGGGACATCAACAATGACCCAATTGCGGCAAATTCCTCCTGGAATCACGAAAGAAGGCTGCTCTTCTTCAACTTTGTCTTCAATGATAGCATTAGTTTCTGGTGGAGTGTAAATCGGTTCGGCACTGACGAAGGTACCCTTATTTGGATTGACTGTTCTTGTAGACGGAGCAGGACCCAGACCCTCCATGTGTCTTCTTTTTGGCATTTGTAATAACTTCCCCCATTTCAGATGTGACCTTTGTTGTACTTCCTTTCGCGCATCTTTTGCAGAAGACATAAATGTTTTCCCCTTTTTCGACCTTTTCTCTTCAATAGAAAGCCCCTGGAAAGGCGTACCGTCCCTAGCATCAGCACTGATATAAGAAAAAGCCGACAAATGACTCACCAATAAAGCTTCCTCTCCATTCACAATCACCAATTTTCCTTCCCGCACAAATTTCAGCTTTTGGTGAAGTGTGGAAGTCACCGCCCCCGCTTCGTGAATCCATGGTCGCCCCAACAAACAACTATAAGAAGCTTAAATATCCATGACTTGAAAGGTAATTTGGAACTCATAGGGACCAACTGAAATGGGTAGGTCTATTTCACCGATTACTGATTTTCTTGACCCATCGAAGGCTTTCACGATTAATGCACTCGGCCTCAAAGGCGCACCACAATATGCGAGCTTGTCGAGAGTAAACTTGGACATTACATTCAAAGATGACCCGGTATCCACCAACACATTGGATAAGGCATCAGATTTACAAATTACCGAGATATGTAATGCTAAGTTATGATCCTTTCCTTTTTCAGGGAGTTCCTCGTCGCTGAAACTCAAGTTATTGCAGGCTGTGACATTCCCCACTATGCTACCAAATTGGCCCAAGGTTACGTCATGGTCGACATATGCCTGGTCCAAGACCTTCATTAGTGCATCTCTGTGCGCATCAGAATTCAACAAGAGTGATAAGATTGAAATCTTGGAAGGGGTTTGTAGTAATTGATCCACGATCTTATACTCACTTCTCTTGATCATTTTCAAAATTTCATCTGAGTCTTCATACACCCTTTCACCAGTCCCACTAGAGTCAGGAATTTGTGTTTTTTCAACAGGACTACCGGTCTTTTCTTGAACCACTCCCGGAAGAATACGCCCACTCCTCAGTATTTTGCTATTATCTGCAATATTGTCCACGGATATCAAAGGAGGAATAGGTATTTCCACCCCATCTTGCAACATGGTGGCATCATATCTATATGGCACAGCTCTCAGGGACGTATATGGCATAGGCCCTGGCACGCAGATCACCAGCGGGGTACCTGTGGGCTCTCCACTATTATATATCATCTCGAGACGGTCAGAGACATTGAATTCTGGTACTATGACGCAAACATCCTCGCTCTTCTTTGTAACTACCAATTCGCCTTTATCCATCAACATTTGTATGTCCTTTTGAACTCGGGAACAACCTTGAGGATTCTTCAAACATTCCTCACAAGTTGCATGATCATGGCTAAACAACTTTGCTTCACACATTTTACTATGAATGGGAACCAACGGGGTTTTGATATCCTTTATACTGAGAATGGTGCTTGTTTCTTGGCAACTTTGGATGAAATGGACAGAGGACCCGTGATTGGGCAGCGGATTGTTTCGGACGTTGGGATTTTCATCTTTGAAGAACAGCACCTTATTATGGATTAATTCTTGAACAGCTTTTTTGAAGGCGTAGCAACGTTCTACATCATGGCCAGGGGCCCCTTGATGGAAGGCGCAGGTTAGGTCACTACGGTACCAAGTAGGTAGTACTGCTGGCGCAGGTGGAGGTGGTCTCGTCTGGACAAGATTTTTGGCAAGTAAGGCGGGGAGTAGGTCGGCATATTTCATGGGTATGGGATCAAATGATGGATTTCTCTGGGTGCGATTGGGATAATTGTAGGGTTGTTGGGGAGTTTGTGGTCGAATTTGTGGTTGCTGTGGGTATGGTTGTTGAGGATATGTTTGTTGATAAAGTGGTGGATAGTGTGAAGGTGGTCTTTGGGTCATTTGTGGCTGGTAAGGCGGGTTTTGAGGCACTGGTGAGACAGCCGCAACGTGTTGGTAACCCATATACGGTCGTTGATGCTGTCCATGAGCCACCATACTTACTTCTGACTCCTTTCTCCTTGCAAAGTTACTTCCAAACCTCTTCGTACTGTTGACCGGAACACTTTCTCTGACCAAACGTCCTTGTCGGACCCCTTCTTCAAGTCGCATTCCCATGTTTACCATCTCAGTGAAATCACTAGGTGCACTAGCAATCATTCGTTCATAGTAAAATGAATCAAGAGTATTTAGGAAAATCTTGGTCATTTCTTTTTCTTCTAGTGGTGGACAAATCTGAGCGGCAATCTCTCTCCATCGCTGAGCATATTCTTTGAAACTCTCTTTATCTTTTTGAGACATACCTCGAAGTTGGTCTCTATCTGGAGCCATGTCTAGATTGTATTTGTATTGACGGACAAAAGCTTCGCCCAAATCATTGAATGTTTGGATCTTGGCACTATCTAAGCCCATGTACCACTTCAAAGCGGCACCTGTCAAGCTATCCTGAAAGTAGTGGACTAGTAACTGATGGTTGTCTGTTTGAGTAGACATCTTTCGGGCGTACATTACCAGATGGCTCTGCGGGCAAGAATTTCCTTTGTACTTCTCAAACTCGGGGACCTTAAACTTAGGTGGGATCCTAACGTTTGGTACCAAGCAAAGGTCATGGGCGTTTTTGCCGAACAAATCCTTCCCACGAAGGGCCTTAATCTCGAGCTGCATTTTATCAAACTGATCCTGAAGATTATCCATACGGCCATAAGTCTCTGGATCCTCCGCATGATAGACTGGTTCGCTCACATAAGGAACGGTGTGAGCTACGGAAGCTGGAATGGTCATTGTTGACTGAGGGACACACATAGTGACTTGAGGAAGAATCATCCCAGGTTGGGGAACAACAGTAGCATGTGGCAAAGTAGGAGTGGGGACCTCGGGAACCTGGGGTCGAAGCCCTTCATTAAAATTCATAGGCATGCCCCAAGGATAACCTTCGGGCATGACGTGAGGATGTGCGTTGACGGGTACCACTGGAACTGGGGTAGTGGCGATTTCAGAGATGACTGTAGCTTGAGGAGGAGGGGTTAGTGGCCGATTCTGCGCAGCCACCAACGATGTCACCATGGCGGTTAGCTTCTCCACTTCAGCCCGGAGCGTTGTTACTTCCCCATGGAGCTCAACATTCTCTTGTTCAACTTGGTCCATTCTCTTTTTCCTGTTTGCTCGAGTGTTGTACGTGCGAGATGGTTGTGGGCGTGGTCGTCGGGCCACTTTAACTGGGACAGAGAGGAGAGAAAGAATATGAGACTCGATTTTTTTGAAACTTATGAATGTGATATGATGCATGAATATGTTATGTTAAAATATGCACAGTTTTTTTTTTATATCGAAGGACTCATTCCAACTTGATTGTAAACATCATAGAGAACATTCATTTCAAATTAAAATAATACATAATAAACATTGTGTTTTTTCTTTTTTTTTTTTTTACATAAAACAAACAGAATTTAAAGGATAAACTAAAAGGAAGAAAAAAATTACATAAAACAAATAACAACTCTCAAACATCTAGATGTGGACCGGAGAACATATCCATGTTGCGTTTCTTTCTCTTAGGGTCACTCATGAGTAACGCATCCTTTTGCTGGAGTAAATCATTCTTCTCAACAATTCGTTGGCTTTGAAGGAGGATCAGATGGTCCTTTTGTTCTAACTCTCCTTTTAGTGTTTCATTCTCAAGTTCGGCTGCCTGACATCTTCTTTTCCAAGTGTCTTTTTCACGGGTCAGCTCGGCCAATTGCTCTTGGAATTCTTCTTTGGTATCAAAAGGTAAGGGCAAGGATGACGGTGGGGTGGTCGAAGATAACAACCTCGGCATCCGGTAAGGCATTCCAAAACTTGTAGCCCTATTGATGACCCATTGAGTGTAAGATTCACATACCGAGTCCGACTTTGTTCTCAACTGTTTTCTATCAAGTCTTCGAATAGAACCCCAAGCTTGCACAAATTTTTCCCTTACACTCGAGTGATCCTCTTTGTTGCGATAAAATTCACTAGTCAAGGCAAGGTTGTTCGGCTTGGTTTTCATCGGGTATCCAAACTGGCGTCTGGCAAGGGTAGGGCTATAGCTAATTCCTCCATGCATCCCGAGAAGAGGTACGTTGGAGTATCCACCACAACTAACGATGATTTCTCCGACATCCCAAGCTGCATAGTACCAAACTATATCGGATGGAGTAAGGGACATGATTCTATGAGGCCATGAAAGATTTTCAGGATTAGCTTTGAAAGAGTGGGTTTGGGGTAGATGGGAAATGAACCACTGGTATAGTAACGGTGCACAACAAAGGATAGTTCCACGTTTGACTAAGGTTCGATCGTGGATGGAATGATATGTGTCGGCTAACAATGTCGGAACAGGGTTCTTGGTAAGGAAAATTTGGATGGCATTAATATCGACAAAATCGTCAATATTTGGGAAGAGTACGAGGCCGTATATGAGTAGGGCTAGGATGGAGTAAAAGGCATCATTACTTGCCACTTCGGCAAAGGCAAAGGCTTGTTGGTAGAGGAAATTGGTAGATAGGCCTAGGAGGCCTCCTTTAGATGTAAGATTTGCTTTGACAACGGAGGTTTCAAGATGGAGGGCTTCTGCAATGGTTAGAGGTTTTGGAATGGGTTCGAGGCCACTGAAAGGTACTTTGTCGGGTATCGGTAAACCAATAAGATAAGAGTATTCTTCGAGGGTAGGGACAAGTTGGTAATCCGGAAAGGTGAAACAATGGTAGAGGGGATCATAAAATTGGACCAAGGTTTCCAAACTTCCTTTTTCAATATTCACTTTGAGAAGGCCGAGCAATTTCCCATGATCTCTACGGAAGTCCTCCGGGAAAGTCACCAAGGATCCTAGCTCCTTCAACCTTGATAAATCTAGTGTCTTGAAATTGTATTTCTGGGTGTTTCTCCTTACAACATCCATATCTACAATGTTTACAAAAAGATTTGCTTAAGTCCTTCGACATTGGATGAGTAAAAATTTATGAATGAGTGCATGCATGCATGATGCAGAAAACATAGTGGGGTTAAGATATAATGTTGGAGTCAAAGGTGAAACCCTCCCATATGGTATGTACTAGAGTTCATGTGTACCTGCATTACGGGTTCTAACAAGTTCTCAAAGTCCTCGACCTCCTCCGAAAATCATCGGGTTACGGAACTACTTCCGATCCAACAAAAATCCGTAGAAAAGTCTCGTTTGAGTGTAGTATCGCGTATCAACCAATCCGAGACTTACTCTCGATTAGCCACCGCACTACGCCCTAAAGAGGCCAAGATGGGTTAGGTGTAACTAAAGGTCCTCAACATCGTCGGTTCCTTGAAGATAGAATGTCAAACACGACTACTCATGTTGGCACTATTACCTCCAAAGTTCCTCAATTGAGTGTGGTTACCACATATGTCACGGCCGAAACTTACTCTCGGATAGACATTATGATTATACCACTATCCTATCCTATTGTTCACTCAAGTCCGGGTGGGGGACTTATCTCACCACTCAAAATCAAACCCAAGTATATATATACAAACATTCACATAAAAAGAATAATAGCGCGAAGATAGTAATTTAAAACAAGTTAGGTTCAACCCGCTTGGTTGTCCCCAGTGAAGTCGCCATTTCTGTCGCGGTGATTTTTGGATATCGAGTTATTAATTAACTTCGAATCACAATTTAATATTCCACCACCGATCTTTAATTTATCCGAGGGAAAGGGAAAAAGTTCGAAAAAACCTATTTTTTTAGAGAACAAGGTTCGGGGGTTGGTTATACGAAGGGAAGGTATTAGCACCCTAAGTATCTATAGTACTCTATAGGAACCTCTTGTTTTTATTTCTATCTATGCGCTTTATTTTTAAATGCTTGTAAAAAAATGTATAAGTGGGAAATTAAAGTGATGAATGAAAAAGTTTAAAGTGATGAAAATGAAGAAAAATGTTTTTGTTGATTTTATTGATCGGAGAGACAAGTCTCATGCCTACGTACCCGAAGGATCAAACCACCGTAGTTCGGGGTAAAAAGACGAGTAAATATGTTTGTTTGATTTTAAAGTTTTGAAAATGGTTTTAAAGATAACAAGAAAAAAAGTGTGAGTTTGATTTATTTTTTATTTGTGAAAGAAAGTCTAAATGATTAGGATTGATTTGAATTTTGATTATGAAATAAGACGCGGACACTTGGTTTAAAATCCAAGGTTTGTTGAGAAAATATTTTGAGTGATAAAAGACACTTGGTTTGAATTCCAAGGTTTTTGATAGAAATGTTGGATGAAAATTTTTGTGTTTTTGTGATATTTTGAAAAAAAGAAATATTTATGTTTTTTTTGAAAGAGGTTTTGACCTCATTTTTTTTGAGAAGAAAATGACTAACTATTTAAAAGGGGAAGGTTGGGTTTAAAATGTAAAAGGTAGCGCTAAAAGAAAAATAACGTCACAATAAGCAAATTAAGCGCGAAGACGGTCCGTAATGATATTTTGATCAAAACGGTGTCTTTTCCCTCGGAATTTAACGTTACGCATATTGGCGGAAAGCGATAAAAAATAAATATGCATGAGATGCAATTTTTCATTTAGGGTACATTGGCCTAATCACACTCTAAAATTTTTGCGGGAAAATAAATATGAAATGATGCAAGAGACGGGGTATGCTATGCACTTTTATTTAGAGTTTACATTTGGCCTATTTACATCCTAAATTTAAAAACAAAAGTAAATGACGATTAATAAGCGATAAATACTCAATGTTATGATAATAAAATAACGGTAAAAAAAATGATGAATAAATCGATGTAATGAAATAAGTATGATATGTAATGGATAAATAGCATAAATAAATAAATACGAAACCGAGACAATGAAAATAAACCTCGACATCATGCTTTACAAGGCTAAACAAAGCTAAAATAGCTTATGCCAAAAGCACTTATCTCATAAGCTTAAAAAATAAAATTAGCTAAAAACAAATAAAGACATAAAGTAATATTAACAACTTTTAAATAAATCGGAAAATAAAATAAGCCTCGACATCATGCTTGATTGGCTAAAATAAAAACTAAAATAGCTTATGCCAAAAGCACTTATCTCATAAGCTAAAAAAAAATAAAAATAAAATTAAGACAGGGGGGTGTGAATCATGAAAACGAAATAGCAGGGGGGTGCTGATAGCAGCCAAACTGTAAGGCCCAAACCCACATAGGCCCATCTGTAAAAAAAACAAACAAAAAAACCCAGGATCAACTCTGGCCGTCTGATGGATCAGACGGCCCTGATCTAAAATTAAAAAGGAAAAGATCTGAGGCGTTAGATTGAAATCAGAGGACAAAGGCGCGCAGGTGCACGATAAGGCTGTGCACCTGCGCGCACAGGATCAGGGAGAGGTATATATTCAAAAACCCTAGAAAAAAATCACAAAGAACCCAATCCTCTCTTCTCCCTTCACCCGCCGCCGCTGGTGGCTTCTTTCCTCTCTCTCGGCCACTTTTTTCTCAACCCAAACTTCACCATTTTTGAAAACTTCCAACATCAAAACTAAACATTATCAAATCCTAAACCCAAATATGAAATCAAAAATCCTAAAAATTAAACAATCATCCCAGATCGGAGGAAAAAGAGAAACGAAAAACGAGTTCAACCTTTTGCTTTGTGTTAGTCCGAATCGTCTTCTTCCTCTCCTTCTTTTTTCGTTTCGTTCTGATTTCGTTCGATCTTGCTCGGTTTCGTTTTGATTTCGGTCGTGATTCGGTTTCGGTTCTTATATGTTTTTGAGGATGATGGATGATGATTACAGGTTCGTGGTTTTAAATGATAGTGATGAAGATTTGGGTTTTTTTATTCTGGAAATGATTTATGATGGAAGTTTGATGTTGATGATGAAGATGGGTTCGGATTGGTTTGATCTGGTTTTTACTTGCTTTTTTTGTTCTGTTGTTTTTTTGTTTTGATTCAAAGAAGATGAATCTTCTTCTCTGCTTGCTGCGGCTGGAGATTTTTTTGTGTCCAGATCTGATTTTTTGCTGTTCACTATATACACCAATGGGGAACAAAAGTCTGAAATTGGGCAAAGAAGTACACTGTTCTGATCCTTCTGCAGAAACATCCTTTGCTGTATTGGAGAAGTTGACTTTCAAATTTTCCTGATTTTTTTAATCAGGAAAAAAAAGGACAAAAGGACAAAGTAAAAAATAAAAAACAAAATAATTAAATTAAATTAATAAAATACGAAAAATACGAAAATTAATAAAAAACAGTAAATAAAAATAATTGAATAAATTTTAAAAGAAAGAAAATAATAATAAATGGTAAACAAAAAATAAATAATAATAATAAAAAGAATAAATATAAAAGAAACAACAAATGAGGTATTTTAAAATACCTCTCTGCCGAAATTTCGTCAGAAATGAAAAAAAAGGCAAGAAGGTTTTTAAACGACGAACAAAATCAATCGGTCAAAAAAGAATAAATATAAAAGAAACAACAAATGAGGTATTTTAAAATACCTCTCTGCCGAAATTTCGTCAGAAATGACAAAAAAGGCAAGAAGGTTTTTAAACGACGAACAAAATCAATCGGTCAAAAAATGGGGTATGACATTTAGCTTCTTGTTGATTGTGTTGTTTTTCCCATGAATTTGGAGTTATAAACGTCAAATTGATTGTGTTGTTTCATCTTGCAATTTTAATTATAATCTGTAAATTATAGAACATGTTTTATAAATTATAGAACATGTTTTTTTGTTCCTCCATCCATAGGAGAATGCTCCGTGGGAATCTCATAATCTATATTATAGACATAACTTATACAAATAAATAAGTTTTTAAATATTATTTATAAGTTTGTCATAGTAGTTTATCAAAAAAATATATTATAAAGATATAATTTTGCTTAAAATTTATAAAGTAACATAAAAAATTATTTATTTGTATAAGTTATTTTTCATATGTACTAAAATAAAAGTTATTTTTCATAAGCTCAAAAATAAGTAAATTCATACGGACTCATAGTCACACTAGTCCCTAAAATATCTTCATTACTAGTTTGGACATTCGTGCCAAACACGGGCTAAAATTTTGTCTAAATTACTCCCTCTAGTCTCATATAAGAAAAAATTCAAAAAACCACATCCTGTAAGAAAATAGGTTAAGTGCATTAATTGATGAGAAAAAATACTTTATTTTCAATTATATTCTTCTTGAAAAGTGTAGAACATTGCATTTTTTGTTTTGTTGCTTATATTTGAGACCGGAGGGAGTAGTTATTTAAAATTATTTTAACTCTGTTTCAAAAAAAAAATAGTTTAACTCATCACATATTATATTATCTTTATCTATAAAGTATTAATTAATGTCACACATTGTATGCACTCTTTTTTTTTTTTGGTAAACTAGGTATATTGCACGCAATTCTAGAGATTAATCCTCTCAAAATAATTGAAATCCATTTAAGGGATTGATTTCTTTGCTTGTCAATTAGAATATCCTTCTTTATGAATTTATTTGCATGAGAACGTTGAAAATTGATAATACTAATAATAATAATAAGCATTGAATGTGAATAGATGAATAAATGGAAATGTCAGTACCGATGTACGTGGAAAAAAAATGATCAACGGATAAAAAACTAAAAGTAAAAAGAAGAAAAATATGAATAGTCATGCCTATCCCTAATGTATCTAAAACGTGAAGATGGCGTATCGCAATGTGTGGGCTCTGTATCAATTTTTTTTATAAATAAATTCGAATACTCCTTCGATACGTATCAACAGTGTATCAGAGCATATTGATGTATCATACGTATTGGGTACGATTCGAAAGCCATTTTAAAATATCGGTGCTTTAGAGATTCTAACAAACCATTGTCGTACAAACACAATTATCTCAAACTAGATTAGGGCAATAACAATTTCCGTGTGTTAATTTGAAATTTCAAGATTAAGGTTTGAAGGAAAAGAGATAGAAGCATGGAAATAGAATTAACATTATAATCCAAACCTCAATATTCTTAATGAACAATCTGAAATCAGTGAATCAACATATAGAGCTCTAGGGTCCGTTTGGTTCGGGGGTTTTGGAGGGGAGGGGAGGTAATATTTTAAATTTTGTGTATTTGGTTCAATTTTTAGGAGAGGATATGAGGGGAAGGGAGGGGAGCAAAATCCCTCCTAAACTCAATTTTTGCTTTCCCCCAATTCGGGGGGATTTGGAGGGGAGGGGAGGGAAGCTTTTTTAAAGTTTATTAAACTGACAAAATTATCCTCAATATATTTTAGAATTCCAATATTATCCTTATCGTTTTTATTATTAGGCCTTTATTATTTGTTGCCTATACTCCTTGTCTGCCTCCTCTATTTTCTCCTGTTGTCTCCAACGTGCTTGCTCATCTCTATGTATGTATCTTTTTTCTTTTTCCTAATGACTTGCGTGTATTGCTGTATACGTAACATATGTTGATAGAAACATGGATCAAGAGATGGGCCTTGACAATGGGCCTAAACCAAGAATATGGAGGGTGTATGAGAGAAAGAAGAGGTTTAAAGAGAAGAAGGGGTCTAATGAAAGGAATTATGACGTGGCCAAGTAATGCATGATGTGTGTGGGTTTATAGCTATATAAGTGGTGTTAGTGAGATAGAAGGATCATCTAAGAATTCTGTTATTTTGTTTGAAATCACTTTCTTAGTGATTTGGGGGCACTTAGTGCTTTGGGGCTGTTGGTTTTCACCAACAGTTTGTTACTTAGTTTTCTTTTGCATTACACCATGTAATTGAGTCTTCCATTAATACAATAGCAAGTTTTTTCCCCTTTATTTCATTCATACAGACATTGTTTCATTGTGCAATTCATATAGAAACCTATTAATTGGTCCGACATGCCGGATGTTCGAAGGAGAGCCAGTGTCAACAACAATGGAGATTCCGGTGTTCAACGAAGAAGACGATGCTTATTGGTGGGTGCTCTGTATGGACAAATACTTTGGAGGAATGAACACACCTGAGGAGAAGAAGATGATAGTGGTTGCAAAGGCTATAAGAGGTAACGCTATCTTATGGTGGTTTTGTTGGATTCACCGTCACCCTAAGGTCAACTGGGATACATTTTCTTGGGAATTTCTTTGGCATTTTAAGCCAGAATATCGTGATGTGTTGTCGCCGTCAGATTTGGAAGGAAAGTTGGATCTAGAATCAGAGGGTGGTGTGGAGAAGATGAAGAAATTAGATCTAGATCATAAAAGAATTGGGGACAAACTCGTTGTAATGACGCCGTAGGAAAAGAAGAGGTGACGACGTTCACTGAGTTCGTTACAGTGGAGAAGTTGGAGAAGAATGAAGAAAAACCAAAAGACAAAGAGAGGGCAGTGCTAAAGGTAATCACAGCTTCCATTAACGGTGAGGAAGAAGATCGCATTAAAGGATCAGAGCCCGAAGAAGCAAGGTCGTGCTTCCGTTCGCCATGCCAATTTAATTTTGACGCGAATTGGATTGCTAACGAGGCGGCAGGTGAGGTGAACAAAAGAAAAGAACTGGTGGTTGTTCACAAGCCACCGCCGGAGCCTCCAGACGCTGCGACGGCACTGCTACGACAAGTTCCACCGCCATCAGAGCCGCCAGATGATCGTGCACAAGTTATGGCTCTTCTATGGTCACCACAACTGTCGGAACCACCGGAAATGGGTTCACGAGGTGTGAGGACTCCACAATCTCCGGCGGCTAATGTCCTTCCGGGAGGGAATCAATTTATGTCATCTGAGTCTCGTTTTGTCAAAACCGATCAGCATTTCATCGTTGCCAAAGGATGGAAGGGTCTGGAGAAGGAAAGGGCAAAAAGGACTTTTGGTGAGGTTTCCAGATCTTTTAACTTCATGAGTCAGACCCCAGCTATTTTTTGTTTGATTCTGGAGGAAATGCCAAAATGGGCTGGAATTAAATTAGTGGGCTTTATTGATGGTAAGGGGGTTTGAATAAGGGGGTGGGTATAGATGATGGTAAGAATCTGATGGGAAAAGACAGAGGATTAAATTGGTCATGCTGTAAGTTTGGTCTCATCGTAAACCAAGTGGGCCAGGCCCAAAATAATTCTAGCATGTGGGATAGAGGACTTGAACGATGGACTGTAATGAAGAACTTGAAGTTGGCTCATTTTTTGAATGATATCTACGCTCTAAATCATGTTGCCCATAAGCAAAGAGATTTCTTAAAGGAAGAATTTGTGTTAGCAAATTCATTCTTTGATGTTCAGGTACGTGCGAGTGAATATGGTGTATGTCATAATAGCTTCTTCACATTAACAGATATCTCAGTTCTTGCATCCTTCATTAATATTTCCCCTCAATATCCTGGAGTTTTTTATTTATCTGTCCTAGTAAGTTATCAGTTCAGTTTAATGTTTGAGTTGAATCCTTATTGGCTTGCTAATGAAAGAGGGATGAATATCATTAGTCAAAATAAGGAGAAAATTGTTGACATACTGGGATATTGGGGTATGTACTCTATTGTTGTTGGTGTTCATGAAGGGTATCATCTTGCTTTTGGAAACCAAACCTATGTTTTTAGAAGTGGCAGAATTATACCATTGATTAAAAGGATAGTAGTTGTACCAGATTGTTTTATTAAGAAAAATTTGGAAATATTGAGGGAGTATTGGTTATTCTTGAGAGCTGAAAATAGGGTAGTATTAGAATCAGTTGGAATGGCAAAACCTTTAGATCAAGGGATACTTGTGGAAATTTTTAAATACTTTAGGAATAGCATGTTGCTAGTGTGGATATGTTCAAGAACTCTCATGAGCTTGTTCATAGCATGTGTTAACCCATCGTTGTCAAATGAGAAAGAGATGACAAGGTATGAAATGAGATTTTCTGTTAATCCAAATGAGGTGTTGCCAACTACCTTGGTGGAGATACTTATGCCAATGTGGAAATAAGTGATGGGAAGTTTAGAAGGAGTGAAGATTGAATTTGCTTTTGCAATGAGTCCCTTACATGTTGCTATACAATGGGATCAAGGGAAAACCAATATTATTATATTTATGTTGATTAGTACACATGAAAGTTGCTGGAAATGTCTTGTCTACGATAGAGGAAAGCTTTGGAAAATTTTATCTACTATTGAAGTCTACTTGAGAATGATCTTCATCTATTGTAGGCTGCTCAATTTTGTATTTGATAGAGGCAAGTTTTTGATGGATGCAAATTTCAACCTTGAGGACAAGGTTGTTTTTAAGGAGGTGAGAATTGATAGAAACATGGATCAAGAGATGGACCTTGACAATGGGCCTAAACCAAGAATATGGAGGGTGTATGAGAGAAAGAAGAGGTTTAAAGAGAAGAAGGGGTCTAATGAAAGGAATTATGACGTGGCCAAGTAATGCATGATGTGTGTGGGTTTATAGCTATATAAGTGGTGTCAGTGAGATAGAAGGATCATCTAAGAATTCTGTTATTTTGTTTGAAATCACTTTCTTAGTGATTTGGGGGCACTTAGTGCTTTGGGGCTGTTGGTTTTCACCAACAGTTTGTTACTTAGTTTTCTTTTGCATTACACCATGTAATTGAGTCTTCCATAAATACAATAGCAAGTTTTTTCCCCTTTATTTCATTCATACAGACACTGTTTCATTGTGCAATTCATATAGAAACCTATTATATGGGTTGCGCCACTTTTTTTCCATTGCCTTGCGTGACTTGAGTGTATTGCTTTGTTGATGTATCTTTATTGTTGCATCACGTGTATTGCTATATATTGTTGCTTTGTTTATAATTCATCAGGACAAAAGTGTGGAAAAAAGTAACAATATATAGCAAGACGATTCACAAAAGTTTAGTGATGAATCCTGACACTCGTATATGTGTGAATTTGGATATGTAGTTTCTATGTATATATCACATAAGTTTCTATGCATGTAGTTTATATGTATATGGTTTAAGTGTTAATTTTTTTTATAGGATTGTTGATAGTTTGTTAAACTATTATTTATGAAATTTATTTTATTAGATATTTCATTGAATTAGATGGATCACCAAGATCGAGAAATTGTTATTAATAGATGGTTTAATCTGCGCCGAAGAGCTGTAGCTCAACTTATGTGTGCAATTGTTTATTGTTATGTTCGGATGTATCGTAAGAGAAAATTAAGTTATAGTATGAGCTCTGAGAGAGAAAGGGTGCGTGAAGAAATAATGTATCGAATTAGTAACTGTGAAACTAGTAGAAATCTATTGAGAATGAGCCCTAAAACTTTTTTAAGGTTGTGTGATATGTTAGAAAGAGAAGTGGGTTTACGGGCTACACGATGGTCAAGCGTGGAAGAACAAGTTGTAAAAACAATTTACATATTGACCCATAATGTTAAAAATCATGAAGTCAACTTTTGGTTTCGGCGTTCGGGCGAGACAATTAGTCGTCATTTCCATCAAGTTTTAAAAGCTATTCTTGAATTGGAAGAAAAATTTATCGTACAACCTGATGGCTCAACGATCCCTGTCGAAATTTCTAGTAGCTCTAGATTCTACCCATATTTTAAGGTAACACTTTTTATTAATAAGTTATGTACAATAAAATATAAACAAAACTTGAATAAATTATACATTGATAAAAAAAATCTTATTGTGTCAGGATTGTGTTGGTGCTATAGATGGAACACATATACGAGTCAAAGTATCTGCAAAAGATGTCCCTCGATATCGTGGTAGGAAAGACTATCCAACACAAAATGTTTTAGCAGCGTGTACTTTTGATTTAAAGTTCACTTATGTGCTCACGGGATGGGAAGGTTCTGCCTCTGACTCGAGAATAATAAAGAATGCATTAACACGAGAAGATAAACTTAAAATTCCTCAAGGTAATATAAGAATCACCATACACCTGTAATTATTTATATGATATATTTCAAACTATCACATTTAATATTTACCTTTACTATAGGAAAATATTATCTTGTTGATGTTGGCTTCATGCTGACAAGTGGACTTATTACACCTTATAGAGGAGTTCGGTATCACTTGAAAGAATATTCGGCAAAAAATCCACCCCAAAATTACAAAGAATTGTTTAATCTTTGACATGCATCTTTACGCAATGCAATTGAAAGAGCCTTTGGTGTATTGAAAAAAAGATTTGAGATTATATCTAATTCAACAGAGCCCAATTATGGAGTTAAAGCTCAAAAATTAATCATTTTTGCATGTTGTATTCTACACAATTATTTAATGAGCACAGACCCAAATGAAAACCTTATAGCTGAAGTAGATGCTGAACTTGCAAATCAGAATTTATCTCATGAAAATCATCAAGCTTCAAGAAGTGATAGGGATGAAGTTGCTTTGGGTGGGGTTATAAAAAATAGTGCAGCACATCAAATGTGGTCAAATTATGAAAACGATGACTTGGCGTAAATAGTTTATCTTATATGCTATATTATTATTTTGATGTTTGTTGTTCTTTGTCGAAGTAGTACCGAGTTTGTTATGATATTTAGCGAATGATACTGAGACTTCATGTTAATTATATTTATTAATTTTGTTATGTTATAATTGATCTTTTTTATAGCTTATGGCATCGAAAAAGGTAACAAAGTTAATGGTACCTTCACAACAACAGCGTATGACAATATTACGGCTGAAATATGTGCGTTGTTTGGAAACAAAATTGACAAACTCAAGATAAAAAATCGATGGAAAACTTTGAAAAAAAACTTCACCGAATATTATGACATTTTTAAAGGTGGTATGAGTGGATTTTCTTGGAATCTGTTGGGTTTTTTGAAATTGGCTTAATTTTGCAAAAACAACATTTAGCCAGATGTAGTGGTAGATGTGTCTACATATGGAACAACATCCTAAAGCCTGAAGATATGAAGAGTTTGTTATGCGCACTATCCTTCAAGCCTCTCTCTTTAGCGCCTTGTTAGCGCATTACTTGTTCCTCAAGATATGGAACTCGCTTATTTACTGAATATATCCGATAGTGTATATTGTTTAAAATATACTCCTATATTTTAGGATATTATTGGATTTTCTTGACCAAAAAGTTTGTATCGCATATACTATAGTTTTAACTTATTTTTGAAGGCAAAAATCAAGGAACCAGGGTGGCTGGTTTGTGTGCTATATATTCTTGAAACTCTCGTGAAGAAATATATTCTTGTGTCTAGGGTTTTAGCGTTGTCTTGTTTTTATTGTGAGCCTAACTCGTATCTCTTTGATACTTGCCTAGGACTGAGTCCTTGTGTTGTAAGGGTTTTAGTCTACTCCTAAGCTTTTAAGCACGGAGATAGGTAATTGTTTGAAGTGTGTCTTCACTGTTCTCAAGGTTAGATCAATCACATTGGTTGTGTGGTTAAGAGGAGGAGGGACAAGGGTCTCTAATCTAGGAGGTCCTAGGTTGAAGGAAGCACGGGTAGTAACTAGGTGACGAAGTGTAAACGGGTCGTTTGCTGGAAACTTCTAACTAGTTTTATCATAGTGGATTCTCTCCTGGATTGGTATCCCCAGAGTATGTCGTGTTATACGCCGAACTGGGTTAACAAACTCCTGCGTATCTTTAATTTTCAGTTATTTACTTTTTGCATAATATTCATTCTGCTGTGAACGTTATAGTCTCAAAGGTAGGCACATCAGGTACCCCATTGCTACGCCAGAATTTCAATTGGCTCAAGCACCCTGTTCTGTTATTAGGGTGAGTTTCAGGGAACGATTCTGGTTGCTATGGAAAGGGAAGGAGGAGCTGTGAGTAGGCCACCTTTATTGGATGGTACTAATTATGATTACTGGAAATCACACATGGAAGCATTCTTGAGGTCGATGGACTGCAAGACATGGAAGTCTGTGATAAATGGCTGGGAACATCCTACTGTTACAGATGAGGATGACAAGGTCTCTTTGAAACCTGAGGGAGATTGGACAAAGAGTGAAGATGAACTTGCTCTTGGAAATCACAAAGCTCTGAACGCCTTATACAATGGTGTTGATAAGAACATGTTCAGATTAATAAAAAGCGATGCACTGAGGCTAAAGAAGCTTGGGAGATATTGATAACTACTCAGGAAGGGACATCAAAAGTCAAGAACTCCAGACTTCAGATGCTAACTACTAAATTTGAGAATCTCAGAATGAAAGAAGATGAGACGGTACATGACTTTCATATGACTGTTTTAGATTTTGCTAACACATTTGACTCTCTAGGTGAAAAGCTTCCTGAAGAGAAGATGGTGAGAAAGATGCTGAGGTCTTTACCCAAGAAGTTTGACATGAAGGTCACGTGCATAGAAGAATTTAGGGATTTATCTGAAATAAAGCTGGATGATCTGGTTGGGTCTCTACAAACCTATGAAATTTCTGCTAATGAACGTTCTGGAAGCAAAAGCAAAAATATAGCCTTTGTCTCAAATGCTGATAGTGATGGTGTACAAGAAGAGACAGATACTGATGAAAGCTTATCTGAAGCCATGACCCTTCTAGGTAGACAATTCAATAAGGTATTAAGGAGAATGGATAGGCGAGGTAGACAGAATGTGAAGCAGAATGTGTCCCCCATTTCACTCGACATCAACAAAAATTCTGGTTTTCAAAAGAAACCTAAAGTTGAAGAAAAAGTGAGTCAAGTGAGAGAAGTACAGTGTCATGAATGCAGTGGATATAGACATATTAGGTATGAATGTCCTAATTACTTGAAGAAACAACAAAAGGCAATGACTGCAACATGCACTAGTAGAAAAAACATTTTTTACATCTGCCCAAAAACACTTTTTACATCTGACGGTGAAACAGATGTAGACGCACGAGATGTAGAAAGAATACACTTTTTACATCTGGCTCGCGTCAGATGTAAAAACAACACTCTTTACTTCTGTCGTAAGTCCACCAGATGTAGTAAGTATACACATTTCATTTTTTGTTTTTAATTAAATTGGACATTTTACATCTGACCAAGTCCATCAGACGTGAAATATTTACTTTATTTAATTTTTTTATAAATCCTGCGTTTTTTTTTTATTATTTTAAATTCTTTTTTTTTTAAATTTTAAAAATCTCAAAATACCACTACAATTCAACTTTCAACCAAATTATCATTACAACATATAATCAAATGTGGTCATTACAATTCAACATTCAACCAAAAGCTGAGTACATAGTTTATGCTAATACAAAGGTCTTGCGATCTCAAAAAGTTAAGTATATAACTCTCCCGATCAAAACAAACTTAATTATGTTAATATGCTTATACAAAGACACTACAAGAAATTCTACTATTACTCATGGAAAAAACCATCGGTAATTCACAAAAGCCGTGGGTAACGTTGAACTAGTGACGGATTACCCACGGCCACAGAGCGGTGGGAAAAAGCCTCGAAGGAAATTTTTACCCACGGCCGAAAAGCCGTCTGTAATTTACTGTCGGTTTTACCATGAGTAATCTGTGGGTAAACATAATTTCAACAACAACTTGTTTGTCTCGATTTACCCACGGCTACACCATCAATAACGTTACCCACAGCTAAACCATCAATAACGTTACCCACGGATAAGCTATCTATAACATTCGTGTTTATAGGAAAAATACTACCCAGAACTTAATCGTACCTAGCCAAATATATATCACTTGCTTGCCATAATAATTATATAATTCATACTACATTCATTGATATCCAATCAACAAAAGTAAAAATAGACCAAAATTTAATCATTTTTATATAACCTCAATCCAGTTTTACATAAATAAGCATCAAGCCATAAGTCTCAAAATAAATATCAACCTATTCTAATGTAACCAAGTCTCAATGCTTCAAAAAAAAAAGTCTCAAGTCTCAAAATAAATATCAACCTATTTTAATGTAACCAAGTCTCAAGAAACATGCAACAAAATCATCTTGTGAGAGTCATCCTCCTCATAGTTTCGATGGAGACGTTGTTGGTCATCCTTTGATGGAAGCAAAAATACTCTGCGCCAATTTCTTCAATCGTCACTCCAAATGCTTTGTGACTTTCTCTACAATATTTGCTTTCTACTCAATTGATTTTGTGGCGCTTCTACGATCAGTGGTGGATCTTGACTAAAAAGATCGAGTGGGCCATCAAAATAAACTACAATTTATAAATCAAATATGTTAATATCTTTAAAACTAAGTTAGAAACTGAATTACAGATCGAAATATATTAATAACTGACATTATCAACGGCATCTAATTGATTATTCTACAAGGATCTCTCTTATAGGCAACAACCTTAATACTAGTCCTGCAATGAGACAAAATGTTAAGAGTAAAATAACTTGCCTACCACATAGGAAGATTCTCAATCCACAACAACTAGTTTGAGCCCCAAAACACATACCAGAATATATTTTTTAATTTGATAAAACAATATTTCAACTAAACCAAAGATCCTCCCACACAAGCATAGTTTTAGAAAGAACTCACTTTTCAGTTTCATAGCAAGTTAAACACGTTTTCGGTCACATAATATAAGAATAAATCGTTGTAATAATGTAGTAAGTATAAGTTGAATCATAGACCATATATTAGTATTAATTAGTTACAAAACATACCTTTGGCAAAATGAGTTGCAACCATTCTATCTTGTTGATTTTCTTTCATTTTACAAGAGACGCACTAGCACCGCACAAATCAACCAAATCTTGCTATCCAATGTAGCATATTAATCAAGCCAACAACTGATCAGACCTGAAAGATTTGTAGAATAATAATCAAGTCGGTGCTTATTTGTTTCAATAACTTTGCTTCTATTACGTAGAATAATAATCAAGCCAATGACTGATTGAACCTGAAACTTCTTGTAAAAATGAAGGAAAAAAAAATTACAAACGAGTTTTACCTTAAATTGCAGAGAGTTAACTTAATGAGAGTAGTATAGTTCTTCATCTCCAATTGGATGAATGAGTTGATCATCATCTGCATCTATTGTAGAAGTTGATTTCTTATTTTGAAATAGAAAAATTAGAGACTCATGCTCTCACAAAACACATGAACTAAAGTAGTCAATCCGTCCACTAGAAAGCTTTAATGAAAATGTACTATTACTTTAACTTTCTCCTCAAAACTCTCTTCAGAACAAGATTACCAATCTCATTATATAGATTTAAGTAACCTTGTTTCTTTAGGTCAAGCTATATACTACAACTATTTCTTTAAAAAAGGAAGGTAAAGTTTCAGTACTTATAAAAAAAGTATACCTCCATGATCTGGAAACTTTTTTCAGAATGGCATCGGCTGCTTTGAGTCCCTTTATGTACTGTTTGGTTTCATAGGATTTCTGCACCAACACAAAAAAATAATGTTGAGCCAAATTACCAAGATTATTAAATTTAATTACATAAAATTATAAGCACACATTTGCTCTCTTTTCTCATGTTGAGAAAACCAAATTACCAAATTACAACCCAAAACATGGCTATTAGAAAACAGGGGTAATCATACATCCTGAGATAAATAGCTACTCCCTCAGCAGACAAAGCAGTGGACTTAACTTGATCAATCAACTGCCTTCCATTGTCAGATCCCAGACATGCACTCCACAACATATCTGACACAAAAATAATGAAATAACATTTTCACTTCATAATTGAATAACAAGTAAGAAAATGATGACTCCTGCACATAGAATTTAAATTAAAAAGTTATATGATGATAAGAAGATGCAGGGAAGAGAAAAAAACTAGCATACATCCTCTCACATTCTTCATTTAACAACTGTCATTGCTCAACAACTATCAGGATTCTCTCTAAAAAATACAAAATAAGAAGAAAAAACTATAAATGTGGAAAAGAAATAGATCCAAACATATGTTGGTTTGAACTTTGAAATTTGAAAGACTCCTGTAACTTTTTGTATTATGTTGACTGTCTGTACATGCAATATTCCTATTGAATATTTATACATAATAACTCCCTACCCGTGACATCAAGAACATGGAAATAGCTAACATTGTTAAATTAATTTACCAACATGGCATAAAATTAATACAAGTGATATTTAGTAAAACGTATAAATTTTATTTTCAGTCAAACACAACAAAATATTAGAAAAGAGAACCATCTCAATCTTATTCAAGACTAATAGTGAACTATTAAGATAACTAAGATTGATGACGACGGTCCCAAAGATTAGATCAAGAGGACCACCTACAAAAGTGCTGCCCAAGAGAGCGAAAATTATCATGGTCTGCAGAGGGAAAGACATCGCACATGCATACTAAAGCAGTCCAACACCAAACAATAACAATAAAAGTACATCGGAGGCTAAAATAATTTTAATATAAGAACCTACACTACATAATTGGATCATGTTTATATGATAGGTTGTGGAATCCTCGGCTGAGTTATAGCTGTAGTTTGATACAGAACCAGAAAGACTTGTTGCCTGCAGCGAAGGTTCAATATGTCAGTATCTTAATAAAGACGGTTAATAATGAATTATATCACAAATCACAGCTCAAATATGGAGAAAAGCAAGATGATAGCTCTGCATAAAGAAATCTTTTTGTTTCCTAGACCCTGCTTGAAGACAACTCTGTACAATGAATGACTTCAAGGACCCAAAGGATGAAATATAGTTATCATCTCAACACAAAATTCTTTCAAAAGTAGTGTTTGCATAGGTAAGGGTACAAGTGTTGCTAAATGAAT
Organism: Trifolium subterraneum; assembly: GCA_951799995.1. Lineage (NCBI taxonomy): Eukaryota > Viridiplantae > Streptophyta > Magnoliopsida > Fabales > Fabaceae > Trifolium > Trifolium subterraneum. Next base: position 27,235,668 of record OX637466.1, read on the forward strand.
GCAGTATATTATAGGCACAAAGAATTATTATGTACTAAATGCATATATGGACAGGAATTTAGAACCATATGTGCAGTGATAACAGGGAAAGCATTGCAGTTTTACCATAGTCTCAAATTCTCCAGTTGATAAGGTAGATTCCACATCACCAACAGAGTTAGATTCAACACTCTGTACATATGAACAACCAAATCCATTGGACTTGAGATTCACTTCATGATTATTTTCATTTATAGCCTTCAAATGAGAATTTGTTTCCCTTGATTCTTGATCCCTGAAAATTTCCAAGAGATCAATATTTAATGAAATAATAGACATTATAATTATTGTATAAAAGACCACCCTTCAATACAAAACCTGGGTTTTTTTCTTGGTGTAAGGCACTGCACTGTTACCTGCAAAATGCATAACCACTGAATTTCAAACTCTAGGCTCAATGACATTTTGCTGCAATTGAACTCCTACATAAAAAACATATTTATATATCTATCTAACTAACTATATATTTTTAAGCATAAAATCTTTAGTTTTTCAAATTTTCCTCGGTTTGACAGAAAGCAACATGGAATCAAAATAATCAACTCAAATAATGGTTATCCACATAGATCACTATATATGGAAGTGACTACTTTTGCTACAAATATAAGCTTCTTCAAACTTCAAATTATAGTTCTATTTATGGCACATCAAATTCTAACAATTGTAGTAAAATTCAACTCATCAAAAATAGAAAATTTATATATAAAATATTCCAAAAGTGATTATATATGATTAAAGGCACATAATCTGCTGCATGTGGATCTAAATTTGACATATATTCAAATTGTACAAATTAAAACATATATGAACATATATAAAATATATATGAATAATGTCATAGTTTTGTGATTGTGAGAATCACACAAGGATGATGTACTTCATATGTATCTTCACTCATAGCTTCAACTTTTTCAGGCCACTATGAGTCTACTACCAGTAGAAACACTGCAATATCTTTAAAAGCAGAAAATCATATCTCACACTTTGTAACACTTTTTCTTCTGTAACAGCAACTAAACAGGATCCAAAGAGAAAACACTATGTGTTTCAGATCATAGCAGAGTGCTTTCACATATTATTAAACAAAGAAAAAAATAAACCCTAAATATAATTTTAAAAACTATACCAGACCGATTTTAAAAACTACAACAAATTTTAAATAACAGATTTCCACTATACCAGACAAAAAATCACTGAAACTTTAATCAAATAAAAACTAAGAAAACATAAACAAATTTGAGAATAGAATTAGTACCTGGGTTCAATTTGTTTCACTGAGCTTCAATTTGGAGGGAGAGGAACGATCTGAGAGAGCTTCGATTCCGGTTCAGTGAGGCTTGATTCTGTGAAAAGGATTCTGCAATTAGGGATTCGTTTCACTGAGCTGCAATTAGGGTTCGAGAGAGATAGTGAGTCTAGGTTCAACGGATTCAAAACAACAGATTTCCACTATTACAGAAAAAAAATGGCTGAACCGGTGAGGGAGAGAGTGAGCGGACGGCTGAGAGGGAGAGACCGGCGAGGGAGAGCGAGCGAGCGAGAGAGGGATAGCATCTGGTTGTTTTGTTTTGTTTTTAAGAAAAAAAATATGGGTTGTTTTGTTTTGTTAATCTGCATTTAATCATGAATAATGCAGTTATTTTTTTGTTTATACTATTTTGTAAATTTAGAGATAATTTTGTGCAAGATAACTAATAGATCAGTATAAAACAATTGTTAATGTATTGCACAAATGGTTAGGCCATAAGTAATGTTAATAGCTTTGAGTCGTCTATTATTATTATTATTATTGATTATTGATAGTTAAGCCGTGGATAATAATTCACAACAAATTCTTAACTTTATATACGGTTTAGCCGTGGGTAAGTCGTTGGTACTTTCAAAACTACCCACGACTACGTATCCGTGGGTAACTCTTCGTGGGTAATACACAAATTTCTTGTAGTGAGATCCTATGATCAACAACCAACACAAGAGAACAAAATTGGTTTACTACAACCTGAACAATAAGACTTGCTTCATTTTCCAAACCAAGCCAGCCCCTCTCACGTTTTAAAAGATTCCCTGGAAAATTAAGAATATAGTCAAGATGAACTCAAGATTCTCAAATAAGAAGGAAGTTCAATATCATTAACACACCAAATATGAAATGAAATGTGCAGCCTTAGTATAAAAATGACTATACATAGTAAATCAAATATGAACTATTAACAAGTTTAAGAGCTGAGAGTCAAAGGATTATGTTTCTAATTGAATTTAATTAGAAGGATTATAGTAATACTTGTTTTGAACTAAGTCAACATATCTGAAAACATTTAGGTGAAAACAAAATCACAAGATGGCCAGATAGAAACATACATTCAGTACATAAATGAAAGATGCATAAATTAATGTAAAGCTGCACAAGAATGTGTGACCTGATTGCTGCCATGGACTCCTCACATCTGAAGCTTGGTTTGTGTTCATAGGGCTAATCCTTATAAAAACATTATAAAAAAAATATAGACTAAAGCAATCCTTATAAAAACATAATATACATCTAGTTGTTCATAATCACAACTTGAAATATGATAATGCAGAAGTTCCAGTGCCCTATGTATAATATTGTGAGAGTCTCTTAAAGAGACATTCCTGTACACAAGTGGATTTTCTTCAGATAATAGTTCCTTGATTGGATCATAATTTATTGATTTATCATCTGTTCTAAACAATGATGCAATTGAAATTCTTGAACCTATATTCTTTGCTAAAACTCTGCGCTAAACACTAATGAACTTGTCATTAGTTACAAGCTGCACAATATACAATTACAATATATAAATCCTACATATCATTATCTAGCAGTAAAACAAACATATTATTATCTAGACAATAAATGTCCAATAGAACAATATGACTAATAAGAAACTATATGCTTAGCAAAAGTTCAGTTAATTTAATCTGAAGTTCAACTCACTTCTGCAGAAGTTAAACATATATATATCAGTTCCTATGCATAGCCACTAGTCAAAGGCGCAGTCTACAAGATAAGAGTGGGTGAATACTACGTTTAAGTAACTAAACACAACTTCTAAACAAAACAGTGAGCGAATACTGCTTTACCTGAATAGAAGTAGAATAGAGAGCTTAGGATTTTAACGAGTTTAATCCTTACTAGATTATCTAATAATTAAAAAACTACTTGCAGTGATTACAACGTAAACTTTGGGCTTATTTGGATTGACTTATTTGATTTTATGTACTAGCATAAGCACTTACAAATTTTATGAACTGCTTCTCAATTTGAAAGATGACCAGTGAGTGTATTTTGCTTGGCCAGATCAGAAAGTATGTATTCATATGACAATTTACCAATTTCATGAACTGTTTCGTCCCATCTCTCTACTTATAATGGAGCCTAAACACATAATAAAAAACACATTTAGTATGCCAAGCAAAATAGAAAACAAGCAAAGTTTACTACGAAGGCTGACCTTTGCTGATTCATCAGGGATAATTCGAAGTTGAGATTTGCGCACATCCCTAATCTTCAGGTAGTTGTAACAAACAACACCGCTTAAAGCTGCCCATTAGAAAATAATTCATATCAATAAACGCATGGAAACCATGCAAAAAATGAATTTTAAACTGCCGAGAAGTCTTTTAAATGAAGAAGCATATACCAATAGTATAGCCAGAAGTTAAACTCCATATGTGGAGCTTCCATCTCAGGCATAAAATAAGCTAATTCAAAGTTCAAATACACACAAACAGTCAGATGCATAAAATAACCATGTTCCAGAATACGTCACACCTTAGTTTCTCAGTTCCATGAGTAACAGCCACAAAAGCTGACTCACTCGGGGCTTTAAGCATCTGGATGAAAGCCACAAAAATGTACAAATAAGCAGTGTTCCCAAACCTAAACAGACAATAAATCAATTAAATTAAGCAATAGGCCAATAACACTGGATTAATGGACAAAATTTTAAAAATTTATTAATAGTAATTTTCTCATGTAAGCCTATATATATACTTTGTGAATAAAATGAGAACACAACTAGAAAACAATTGAAAGTGATATAGTGGCAAAAGTAATAGAAAAAATAAAGGGGATTCTCACCTCAACTAGTAAATAAATGTAGAAGAAATAAAGTAGAGAGAGGAGAGATCTTGAAACAAGAGAATAAGAATGGAAATGGAAATACAAAGCTTTATTGAATGTAGATGTGTTTGAACTTTTCATCATCCCTAACTTATCCCACCATTCTTTGTCATCAAAAACCTCCTTCTGTAAGTCTCAAAATTAAACCCTAATTATCAACAATGCAATTGATCAAACCACAATTCAAAAACACTATTGAACAAACTTCAATTTCAACATTCAACATTCAAAACAATGAAATAATTTATTTGAAATGTACCTCTGCTTGTGGTTGTCCAAGACGCTCAGCACGCCAAAAAGGATCCCACCATCTTTGTTCACCGCGTCCTCCACCACGACCTCGGCCTCTGTCGCCACCGCGATTAGAGGATGAGGAGGTGCCTCTGTGGCCACTGCGTTGGTAGTTAGGGCGGTAGGACACGAGGGAAGTTGTGATTCGATTTGGAATGGCTGAGAGATCAGTAGAAACTTCGATTCGGAACGACTGAGATCGAGATCGAAAGAGAGGACGGCTGAGAGTGACACGACGGCAGCTGAGAGTGAGAGAGAGTTCCACGGCGAGGCTGAGTGAGAGAGTGAGTCGCATGAGAGGCTGAGGGATGAAGATGTGTGTGTATCATTTTCCAATTTTGCTTACAAACACGAATTTTTTTTTATGACTTATTAAATTGATTCCAAAAAACTTTTTTTTTTTAACTCAAAATGACTTATTACATCCGAGGATAGATATGCCCAGATGTCAATTTATTGTAGACAATTTTCATCATAATTATAGGATTGCCACCGCGTTCAGTTTTACTTTAGAGATTATTAAGACCAGATGTAAAACATTGTGCTTATGTATTTTCCACCTCTGTGAATGTTGAAACCAAATGTAAATACTACTCCATATAGCTTTTCACATCTGACATATGTTCCACAGATGTAAAATCATTAAGTAATATGTCATTTTTCTACTAGTGATGGTCAGAGGATGAAGACTCAGATGAAGACACGTCTGGAGAAACTGCAAAGCACGTCACTGTCTTAACTAGAGTGTGCGTTTCTGACACTGAATCAAATCATGGGGAAGTTTCCTATGAAGAGTTGGCTGAATCCTATAGAGCTCTATGCAAAAGAAGTGAAGAGGTTTTTAGAAGCCAAGAAAATCAAAAAAGGCTTATATTGGAACTACAATCTGAAAAGAACAAGCACCTGGCCCAGATTTCTGAACTGAATAATGAGGTAACTCAACTAAACTCTACAGTTGAAAAACTGAAAAAGGAAGTGTCAATGAGCAATAGCACTGTTGTTCTAGAGAAACTAATTGAATCGCAGGTTGCTGGGAACAGTATAAAAGGTATTGGCTATGAATATAAGGATCTAAATAAACCTAAAGAATATGATCCTTAGCTGAAGTTTCTACCTTCTGGGAGAAACAAAAAATTTCCAATGCCAAAACAAAGGCTGCCTCATTTTCAACCCCATCTGGGATTCAGAAATATAAGACCACAACCCTGGATTTGTCATTATTGTGGAAGAAGATGACATATAAGGTCATTCTGCTATAGGTTATATGGGTTTCCAAGGAAAAGTCAGAGGGAAATACCTGAGAAAGAAGAGATTAAACACACAAAAGAATGGAAGCCCAAAGGTAATGATGCTGGTTTAATTGCTCACACATCTCTTAGAGCTACTTCTAGAGAAGACTGGTACTTCGACAGTGGTTGCTCCAGACATATGACTGGAATAGAAAAGTTTCTGGTGGATCTTAAATCTTACTCCACTAGCTATGTTACATTTGGTGATGGTGCAAAAGGTGAGATTAAGGGAATTGGAAGACTAGCAAATGTTGGACAACCTGATCTTGATGACGTCTTACTCGTGAAAGGATTAACAGCAAATCTAATCAGTATAAGTCAACTCTGTGATCAAGGAATGAAGGTTAACTTTGCAAAGGGTGAATGTCTAGTTACTAATGAATAAGGTGAGTTGATAATGAAAGGAGTAAGGTCAAAGGATAATTGCTATTTGTGGGTAGCTCCAGAAGAAATTAATTTATCTTCCTGTCTGATAACCAAAGAAGATGAAGTTAATTTATGGCACAGGAAACTTGGTCATCTTAATCTTAAGAGCATGAAGAATATTATCACTGAAGAAGCTATAAGAGGAATGCCTAAATTAAAAATAGAAGAAGTGAAGATATGTGGAGAATGTCAGGTTGGAAAGCAAATCAAGATGTCGCACCCTACAGTGCCTCATTTGACCACATCCAGAGTGCTTGAACTACTACACATGGACTTGATGGGTCCTATGCAAGTGGAAAGTCTAGGAGGAAAGAAATATGGTTTTGTTGTAGTGGACGATTACTCAAGATATACGTGGATTAGCTTTCTTAGAGAAAAATCTGATATTTTTCTTGTATTCAAAGATTTGAGCATACAATTGCAAAGAGAAAAAGATGAGGGTATTATACGAATCAGAAGTGATCATGGAAGGGAGTTTGAAAATTCTAGTTTTGCTGATTTCTGTGCTTCAGAAGGTATTGGGCATGAGTTCTCATCACCCATTACACCTCAACAAAATGGTGTTGTGGAGAGGAAGAACATGACTTTGCAGGAATGTGCCAGAGTAATGTTGCATGCTAAGAAGCTACCTTATCACTTTTGGGCTGAAGCTATGAGTACTGCATGTTACATTCACAACAGAGTCACATGGAAAACTGGGACTTCAAATACTCTATATGAACTATGGAAAGGGAGGAAGCCTACTGTAAAATACTTTCACATCTTTGGAAGTAAATGTTATATTCTTGCAGATAGAGAACCTAGAAGAAAATTGGATCCAAAAAGTGAAGAGTGAATTTTTCTAGGGTATTCTACAAACAGCAGAGCTTTTAGAGTATTTAACTCAAGAACTAGCACAGTAATGGAATCAATAAATGTTGTGGTTGAAGACACCTACTCTGCCAAAGAAACAGATGTTGATCCCAATGCTGACTCTACTCCTGCCCCATCTGTTATTCTGAAAGAAGAAACCCACATAGATAAAATTGAAAATTCAAGCAGAGAGACTGAATTGAACAATGCTCCAGTGAACAAAGGCCCCTCAGTTAGAGTTCAAAAGAATCACCCCACAGATCTAATAATTGGTGATCCTGATCAAGGTATTACCACTAGAAGATCTCAGGATGTTGTGTCAAACGCATGCTTTGTATCAAGATTGAGCCTAAGAATGTTAAAGAGGCATTGACAGATGAGTTTTGGATTGAAGCAATGCAAGAGGAATTGAATCAATTCAAGAGATGTGAAGTGTGGGACTTAGTACCAAGACCAACCAACACTAATATAATTGGTACCAAGTGGGTGTATAAAAACAAGTCTGATGCACAAGGAGTGGTTACAAGAAATAAAGCCAGGCTAGTGGCTCAGGGCTACACTCAGATAGAAGGTGTTGATTTTGAAGAGACATTTGCACCTGTAGCTCGCTTAGAATCTATAAGGTTATTTCTTGGTGTGGCATGCATCCTAAAATTCAAACTTTACCAAATGGGTGTGAAAAGTGCCTTTCTAAATGGATACTTGAATGAAGATGTGTATGTAGAGCAGCCAAAGGGATTTATTGATCCAAATCATCCTAATCACGTATACAAGTTAAAGAAGGCATAGTACGGTCTCAAACAAGCACCTAGGGCTTGGTATGAGAGGCTTACAGAATTCCTAATAAAACAAGGCTACAGAAAGGGAGGAAATGACAAAACCTTGTTTGTTAAGGAGGAAGAGAAAGACCTGATGATAGCTCAGATTTATGTAGATGATATTGTATTTGGTGGAATGTCTGACAGGATGATGCAACATTTTGTCCAACAAATGCAATCTGAATTTGAAATGAGTATGGTTGGTGAACTAACTTTCTTTCTTGGCCTACAAGTAAAACAGATGGAAGACACTATTTTTCATCTCACAAAGCAAGTATGCTAAGAACATTGTGAAGAAGTTTGGTATGGAAAGTGCAAGCCATAAGAGAACTCCGGCGCCTACACATTTGAAATTATCTAAAGATGAGAATGGTGTAAAGGTTGATCAAAGTCTATATAGAAGCATGATTGGAAGCTTGTTATATCTCACTGCAAGTAGACCAAACATCACATTTGCAGTTGGAGTATGTGCTAGATACCAGGCTGAACCCAAGGTAAGTCACCTTACTCAAGTCAAAAGAATTTTTAAATATGTGAGTGGTACCAGTGATTATGGGATGTTATATACTCATGGTGATAATGCAATGTTAATTGGTTATTGTGATGCTGACTGGGCTGGGAGTGCAGATGACAGAAAAAGTACTTCTGGAGGATGTTTCTTCTTAGGAAATAATTTAATATCCTGGTTTAGTAAGAAACAAAACTGTGTCTCATTATCTACAGCTGAAGCAAAATATATTGCTGCCGGTAGTAGCTGCTCTAAGTTAATTTGGATGAAGCAAATGCTCAGTGAATATAGTATTCATCAGGAGACTATGACTCTATATTTGTAACATCCCGATCTTAATTCATAGAAATATTATTAATTGAGAATATGTATTGAGGATAATCAATTAAGAATGAAAAATAGTGGAGGAGTACAATGGTAAACTAGTAATACTTGGAGGAACCATATGACATTTTATGGCTATTATTATAGTGGACCAATTAGAAACATTATGAGTATTTTACTAAAATTATGACCAAGTGGGAGTATGTGTCCACAAATGTTTCCACTTCCTTCTTCTTCTCTCACGCCCTCACCATCACTCACCAAGCCTCCAACATTTTTCTTTAGACCAACCAAAATGCATGCAAAGGAAAGGATTTTATGAACTTACTACAAATACTAGATTAAGTTTGGTGAGAACAATCACAATTGCAATAACAATAGTTCTCATCTCTCCCTCACGAACCACCACCATCTCATCTTCAGCATCACCAAGTTCCTTTAGTGAACCAACATGCAAATACATAAAATGGATTCCTCTCATCATAAGCTTCAAGGAGTTGAAAATTAAATCAGGCTCTCATTCCTCTACTCCTTCTCAAGTGCTCTGTTCACCAACAACAATCCATTCTTGGATGCTCATTCATTCACCCTCAATATTATAGTGTTCAAGTGGTAAGTGAAATCCTTCAAATTCCTCTTCAATTTCTCTCACTTGTGTTCTGTTCTTCAATTACCAAGAGACTTAGTTTTTGTTCTTCACTTGCATGTCATGGGTTGGAGCTCATAAATAGTTCCATGGTGATTATGGAAAATCTGTGAAAAACCCGTATTCCTGGATATACCTCCACTAAAAAGGTAATTTATCATTCCTCGTAACTCCGTTTTCAATTCCGTTTGATCCTGTAGTTAGCTAACTTAATTCCGGTCAAATGGGCACCAGTTTCATAATATTTGGACAAGAACTGAGGTCTGGACGAATTTTTGAGTTAGAGATTCAACACAGGAATTCTGCAGAAATGTGTTTGGATAGTGCTGCGTTTAAAGGTTAATTGCGCTATCTCTACAACTCCGTTTGTGATTCCGTTGGTTTCTGTGAATAGCTAACTCAGTTACGATCCTTATGGTTCCGGTGTTGTGAATTTTCGACAAAGGATGAGCTCGGTGGGTATTCATGAAGTTGATGCGCGGATGCAGAATTCTGCAGCAAATTACGGATACGAGTTCGAAGCATTTCAATTGCAATTAGCGTAGTGGCGAACTCTGGAAATGGCGATGGTTGTTCAAGCGTCAATTTTCAGGTGGGTTCTTAGGATTTAGAATAGTTAGAAATTCCCCTCAAAGTTAAACAATGCATGATAACATAGGAATTAGGGAATGAAATGTGCATGAGGAGGGTTTAATTCCCAAAACTCTTCTCCTTTATAATTATTATGGTATTCATGATGTTAATGGCTTGAAAGATTGGCAATTGTAGCGTAGAAAACTCTGTTTTGAACTGGTTCTGCAGGTCCTCGCGCCGAGGCGCAGCACTTTCGCGCCAGGGCGCAGGCAAAATGAGACAGAGGCAGAATCTAGAATGCAGGTTCGCGCCAGGGCGCAGAAGGTTCGCGCCGGGGCGCAAGCCACCAGCATTTCCAGATTTTGTCCCCTGTTTCCTGCTTTTGGAAATTCCTACGCATTTTGGATTGTCATCTTTTAAGTCTTGTTTTCCATTAACATTAAGAATACCTTATAATTATGATGTCGTTGTACGTATAGGAATGATTATAACCTAGGCTAGTAGCTAGGTTAGTTTCCCGGGATTGGGATATATTGGTAGTATGTTAACACATTAGAATTATGTGTAGTATCAATCCATAGTTATGTGTGGTTGTTTGACACCACCAAAGGGATTCGAGGAATCCAAAGCGATAAGATATTAATAATATTGATTGTGATGCCATAGTTATTCCGTACCATAGTGCTTATGTCCACGACGATTGGTGCGGAAAAGCGTAAGGCTTTCTGAGACCGGCTCACCTCAGACTGTCCTTGCATGGCTAAAATGAACTCAGATAATATTTGTGTTACACCATATAAACTGTTTATATATGAATACATGTATGGCGCTTAGATTGCGTGAGGACTGATTATAGGTTTCCCCTTGGTGTATTCACCATTAGGAGGGTAGTAGAACTCACGAGGCTTAGTAGTCTCACCCCTCCCCCCCCCCCCCCCCCCCCCCCCCCCATTCTTCATCATTTCAGATTACATGGATTACATTGAGGAGCTGACAAAGAGTTAATCTTATTTTTATTATAAGATTCAGTTATGTTAGTTTAGTAGTTAGCTTGGTATGTATTATTCAGCGGATTTTATAATCCGAGTATGTATTGAATCTTTATGTAAAGAAAATTTTATTGTGTCCCGATTCAGTTATGTACACTCCTATTGATATTCTAGATAAATTGATATGGGGTGTTATAATATTGTGATAATATGAGTGCTATCAATATATCCAAGAATCCAATCCAGCACAGTAGAACCAAGCACATTGATATCAGACATCATTTTATCAGAGAATTAGTTGAAGATAAAATTGTGATATTGGAGCATGTTACCACAGGTGAACAACTGGCTGATATTTTCACGAAGGCGCTAGATCTTAATCAGTTTGAAAAACTCAGGGGCAAGTTGGAAATTTGCCTATTTGAAAGTTTATAGCAATTAACATGTTGTGCGCGTGCTTCAAAGTCCAACTCTTCATATGTTGAGCACGCTGTCCAAGAAAGAATGAAAATTAACACTCCACTATATTGTTTATTTTATCACGCAAAATCCTTCATTTTCCGTTTAAACTCTTCAACTCTCCAACTCTCCACTATACTCTCTCTCTTACACACTGTTGTAACTTCTCAAAATCTTTCATCTATCTGAATCATCAATCCTTGATCGTCATCCAAAAATCATCATGTCTAGCAACTCACAAAACTCAACCGAAAACGATTTGTCTGATCGCAATGCTAGTCCGAAGCAACCTGCATGCGATTCATCCAAAATCAGGTGATGTTGTTGTTGCTGATAAAGAAACCATTGATTAAAGACCAAATGTGAATGACGGTATTGTAACTAATAATCCAAATTTTGATGAAGATGTGAGTACTGTTAAAGAGACTGTGGATGTGAGTCCAAATTTGAATGAAATCACTGTAGCTGATAGTCCCAATTCTGTTGAAGATTTGAATGTTGGTAACCCTAGGGTTGATAATGATCGAGAAGCACAACCCCCAGAAAAAAAATTGCCCAAACTGATGTTAGTGATGAAATTCCTGTTGAAAATAATGTGACTTTGAACCCTGTTGTTGAAGAATTAAAGCAACCCTCACCAAAATCAAATGTGGGTGCACAGGTTGGATCATCTTAGGCAACATCTGGCATACTGCCAAATAAATCTGTGATTAATGTTGATGGTGGATCAGGGAAATATAGTACTGATGTTGATGGAGACTCTACTGCTCCTGTTGAGAAAGAGGCTTCAAGACCTAGAGCTGATGAAATTCAAGCTGATCGTGTTGAAGAAGACCTGGTCATTACTCGTGAAACAATTGTGCACTCCACACCCATTCAAAGTGTGGCTGGAAGAACCAGACAGAGGTCCATAAGGCAAGGTGCTACCCCTGTCACTGCATTGGCTGCCCCATCAAGGACTGTGACCAAATCTGGGTGCAAACTAGTCCTATATGGTCCCCCAAGAACTTGGAGCAAAGGTATTCCTCCAAATGAGAAGAAGAAGAAAGGTCTGAAAAGGAAGGAAGTAAGCTCCAGTGACTCTGAGTACGATGATGAACAAGATGTTGCAGCCTTGACTACTACATCTAGGAAAAAGGTTAGAAGCAGATCCTTGACTACTGACACTAATCTCCATGCTCCACTAGACAATGTATCATTTCATGATTCCTCCTATGTAAGTCAATGGCAGTTTGTATATCATAGGCGTTTGGCTGTTGAAAGAAGTTTGAGTCCAGAAATGGTAGAATGTGTTGATCTTATGGATGTTATTAAATTTGCTGGTTTGGAAAAGACTGTGACTGATCTTGGTATTTGTTATGAGATGCTTGTTAAAGAATTTTTGGTCAATATAGGACCTGATTGTGATGACCCATTTAGTGATGAGTATAGGAAAGTGTTTGTTCGTGGTATGTGTATAAAGTTTTCTCCAACTGTGATTAATCAATTTCTGGGAAGGAGTGATGCAGATGAACCTGCCATAAAGGTAACTGATAATGATGTTTGCAAGACTATTACTGGGGGAAAAGTACTGAAATGGCCTAGAAAGGTTAAATTGTCTACAACCAATCTCACGGTCAAGTACGCCCTGTTGAACAAAATAGCTGCTGCTAACTGTGTTCCCACCTCTCACAATTATTCTGTGGCTACTGGATTAGGTAAGTTCATCTATGCTTTGGGCACCAAAACTCCTTTTAATGTTGGCAACTACATTTTTTATCAAACCTTAGTGCATGCCAAGTTCACTGCTACTAGGTTACCTATAGCATTTCCTACTGTGTTGTGTGGTATTATTCTCTCCCAGCATCCAAACATTCTCAGGAACTCTGATGTTCCTTGCAAGAGAGAGACTGCCCTCACCTTTGACTGCAGGTTGCTTGAAGGACCACATGAGGTGGATTTAGTTGTCCCTTCTGCTACCCCATCAGGTGTGTCTATGACCAGGAAACAAATGATAGCTGATCTGAAGGATGTCAGTAAGGCTCTTGGTGATAAGAAGCTGAAGCTTGATAAGGTCATAGAAACCTTGGAGTCTGAAGAGTATGCTGGTGCTGATGGAGCCTCAAATGTCCAAGCTGAAGTGAATGAGGATGAGGATGTTGATGTTAATCCTGATAACAATGCAGTTGTGCAAGACTCTGACGAAAGTCTTGGATTTTGATTCTGGTCGATCATGCTGATGTAATTTCTTTCTTTTCCTTTTTTTTTTGATGTGTGGGCTACGCCCTGGATTTGTGATGCACCTACGTGTGCCTTTGGTTTTGTAATCTCTGCACTCTGCTACTCTGCTAATTCTCTCCATGCTTATCTTTGACAAATTTAATGGCTAAAAAGGGGGAGTAGAGTTTGATTATGATTGATGTTCTGTGTGGTGTGTTACTAGAAGAGGTAGCTACATTTGAATCTACATATGGTGCATGTCTCTGTGAATGAATGTTATACTATCTGTAGCTTAGTAGTGTTGTGTGTGAGTATACCTATATGCATGAAGTAAGGGGGAGAAAAATATATTTGTGGTATACATGAAGTAAGGGGGAGTGAAATGAATGTGATGAGATGTTTGATGTTGCCTCATCCTGGATACCATCCAGTATGACTGAATGGAGAATTTATTTTTCTCTATTTGACTGGAATTTTTCTAAGTATGATGTTTATTTATTGTTGAAGACTTGTGTGAGAATTTATTTTTCTCCAAGTATGTGAATCCACTTAGAGAGTTTCTTTCTCTCTGATGTTGTTCTCTTTGAAGATTAAAATGTGCTTATTCCGCTAGCAAAAATCTCTGATGGTTCGTACTTTTTGATGGAATAATAGCTCTACTGTATTCTATCATTGTGTTGTGTGTTCATGATGTGTTTAAACAATAACAAGAACTACATCTTTTGATAATCTGCCTAATATTGTTTTGAGCCAAAATTTGCCAAAGGGGGAGTTTGTTGGGTTTTTTGAAATTGGCTTAATTTTGCAAAAACAACATTTAGCCAGATGTAGTGGCAGATGTGTCTACATATGGAACAACATCCTAAAGCCTGAAGATATGAAGAGTTTGTTACGCGCGCTATCCTTCAAGCCTATCTCTTTAGCGCCTTGTTAGCGCATTACTTGTTCCTCAAGATATGGAAATCGCTTATTTACTGAATATATCTGATAGTGTATAATGTCTAAAATATACTCCTATATTTTAGGATATGATTGGATTTGCTTGACCAAAAAGTTTGTATCGGATATACTATAGTTTTAACTTATTTTTGAAGGCAAAAATCAAGGAACCAGCGTGGCTGGTTTGTGTGCTATATATATTGAAGACCATAGACAGTTTTAGGTCACTGAAACTCTCGTGAAGAAATATATTCTTGTGTCTAGGGTTTTAGCGTTGTTTTGTTTTTGTTGTGAGCCTAACTCGTATCTCTTTGATACTTGCTTAGGACTGAGTCCTTGTGTTGTAAGGGTTTTAGTCTACTCCTAAGCTTTTAAGCACGGAGATAGGTAATTGTTTGAAGTGTGTCTTCACTGTTCTCAAGGTAGATCAATCACACTGGTTGTGTGGTTAAGAGGAGGAGGGACAAGGGTCTCTGATCTAGGTGGTCCTAGGTTGAAGGAAGCACAGGTAGTAACTAGGTGACGAAGTGTAAACGGGTCGTTTGCTGGAAACTTCTAACTAGTTTTATCATAGTGGATTCTCTCCTGGATTGGTATCCCCCAGAGTAGGTCGTGTTATACGCCGAACTGGGTTAACAAACTCCTGCGTATCTTTAATTTCCAGTTATTTACTTTTTGCATAATATTCATTCTGTTGTGAACGTTGTAGTCTCAAAGGTAGGCACATCAGGTACCCCATTGCTACGCCAGAATTTCAGAATCAAATTACACAATTATGGGATGCTGAGCCAGAAGTTTGGGATGCTCTAATTGAGGCAAGTTTTATAAATCTTGTATTTTGCAAAATTTTATTAATTAATAGTTGTATAACTATTGTGAAACTTATTTTTCAGTCAAAACCAAAAGCGGCAAATTGGAAAAATGTTTCACTTCCAAATTATGAGAAGATGGTGATACTTTATGGACCCAGCCGAGCTGATGGAGATGAATCAGGGACTTCAAAGGAGACAAGAAAGCGAAGTTCGTCGGTCATCGATGAAGACTTTGTTGAAACTATTCAAGACATTGATGGCCATGTTACTCGAAATGAGGTGAATTTGGAGAGTTTTGATGCTCCTCATTTTGATTTTACTGTACTAGAAACAGAATCACCAGACCCTTCTCCTATAGCAAGTGGAGGTAAAAAGAAGAAATTAAAAGTGGTTAAGAATAAAGAGTCAAACAATGAAATGATTGACTTGAAAGAGTCAATGAATATGGTTGCTGAGGCACTACGGGAAGGAAATGAAATAATGAGAGAACGTCAAAAATATGAGTTGCCTCTACTTTCAGGTGAAGAAACATCAAATTTAATAAAGGATTGTGGATGTGACGCAGTGTCGTTGCCTGAGATATATATTGCTATCATGAATGATGTTGGCAAACTTAGAACGATTCTCCAATGTCCACTTGAAGCACGCAAAGCTGTGATAATGCAAATGGTCTTTGGTTCATCTACTTAATCATCCTATAATGGTGTTACAATGTTTATGAATATTTTATTTGCTTTTTAATATGTTTTGAATATCTGGAACACTAAATTGGTTGTGCGATGTACTTTGTTTGAATATTTTCTTCTCTATTTTATTGAATCAAGTTGGGGTTTTAATGGCTATGTAGTGATTTTTTTGGTGTGGTAATAATAAAGACATTAATAATAAAATATATTAGTTTTTGAAATAAGAGAATTATAAGTTATAATATTGTAAGGGTAAAAAAGTAAATTATTTTTAAAATACCTCCCCTCCCCTTGTGAACCAAACACATATTTAATTAAAATATCTCCCTTCCTCTTGCCTCATTTGAACCAAACATCTATTTAATTGAAACATTCTCCTCCCCTCCCTTCCCCTCTCCTTCATTAAAATCTCTCCCCTCCCCTCCCATCCGTTTGAACCAAACAGACCCTTAACCTTCTATGGAGTAGGTTTTGCACAATTCAAAATGTGTAAATAACGGCTGAATCAAAAGAAGATGTTTTTGGTTGGTTACAGCCTTATTTATAGGTCTAAAACATCAACCTAATTCAGTAAATCAAGCTTGAGCAAGAGTTGAGTTTAGATTGATTGAAGTGGATGAACATGAAATAACTATAATTATGACCAAACTGCTAAGAAATTAAGTTTTAATTATCTTCAAGCAAGTTTATGATTCATGGAAAAGTTGATCCAAGCAATTACAACCATCAACATTTTACAATCATGTTATGTGTATTTGACGCTATTAAATTGCATTATAGTAACTGAGATATGTTCAATGATAAACAAAAATAGGGTTCTTATTTTCTACTGAAATATGACAATCTTTATCCTTCTTAGTTCAAGAAACAAAATCCAACAAAGGATTAAATCTCCTAATGTTATTACCCCAAATTGTCTCTACGACGTTAATGTATGACGAAAGCTTTCTCTGGCAAAGATACAGGACGGGACTCAGAGAGGATTGTGTGCTAGGGCTTAGAGAAGCTGAGGAAGTGACTCTGACTTCTGATCTCTTGGTTTTTTCGTGATTTTGCGCGGACCTGCAAGGACTTTGTTTGCTGCTTTCTCTTAACTCAAAGGAGTAAAATAAACACCAAAATTAATATGTCATACTTCTTTAGAATTCTAGTCTTTCAATATATGCAGCGTCACAAAAAGGACGCCTTTCCTTTGGCTACCTTTTCTTCCTTTGGCTAACTTTTCATCACACCGTTTCATTTATTATTTAACCTTTCGGAGCTCACTAAGAGACATAAACCAGAAAAACTGCTACAGAAGCATTCAGAATGAACATTTGTTATGAAGGGTTGAAAATCATCATAAGTACCAAATATGTATATTGGTAGTGCATTTAGTATTAGAATACTACAAAACACAACTATTCGATAACACATAACAACTAAACAAGATGCACACATTACTTTTACATGATCATCATGCAGCAGCATCAATTGTCATCACCATATGCTCGGAAAGAATACCGTTCTTGATACAGGCCATTGAACCAGAGATCAGCCTCAAACCACTTTGGATAACGGATTAAGTCTCCTGCAACAAACTGCATGAAATGCTTGCTCCCTTCAGGAACAACTCTCACTTCACCTTCTTCTATGTACACAAGTTGGTCTACCTGCCAGTCCCATGGAAACCTTGATTTTCCAGTCTTCCATACTGACCATTTTGAAACTCCAAGCTGAGCTAGTTTTTTGGGTGAAACTTTTCTTTCAACCTTCACATTGTATAATTCTTCCAAGGATTTCTCTATCCTCATTGCTTTTACGCAATGTGCTTGTATAGAAATAGAAGAGTTCCTTGACTTTCTTAAACCTCTTGAACCACTGTTGACAGGAGAATAAGTGAAGGTTGAAGTTGTCAGCAAGTTTTGTTGGAAAATGAACTTGATTAGGTTCATTTAATGTGTGGAAGTTGATCCATTGTGATTGGAAATAAAATGGGATGAACACATTGGTCTTGTAGGACTTGGAACTAAGGAGTGTGAATTAAAAAAAAAGTGGGATAAAATCCTACATTTCTTAAAACACTCTCTTTAGTAATGTTTATATATATCCCATAGTGACTAATATTTTTAATCACAAAATTAACTAATTTTTTAGTTAATTAAGTTGGTCAAATGAGCTTATGAATTGACTCATCACAACAGCTGTAGACATTTGATTCTTTTCCGTTTGAAAACGGATTCCACTATTAATCCATTAATCCATATTGATTTTGTATGTCCCCTACGTTACATATTTTGGAACGGTAGCCTTTCACAAACTGCTTCTTCTTTTAAAAGGATATAAATCCATTCGTATGATAAAAAGAAGATAACAAGAGATACTTCTCATATACACCAAAAACTATCATCCCGAGCACAACAAAAATTCCTACCATCTATACCATTTTCTTCACAAAATATATCATTCTAATCTTGTGTTTCATTGGTTTGGAAACTGATATTGTTGTATCGGTTAAATTGATATTGTTGTATCAATTTTTCGAGTGGTTTTGTTGAGCCATTCAAGAAGGTGTTCCTTGTCCGATCATTATAGTGCAGTAATTGATCGGTTCTGTTGAACAGGGCTGTTTTATCCTGGGGACGGCGCGGTTGGTTGTAGCCTGCTTTGCACAATTTTAAGCAGTTCCGCGAAACGTCTTAAAGAGAGCGACCTAGTACGCGACTCAGCCAATAAACTCTTCGGTTCTATTTTTTTCATACTAAAAACAACAATTTTAAGACATTTTCAAAACTGCTATGGATACTGAAGAGGTTATTGGCAAATCGGTTGTTGGTGCAACTGAAAGACCGTTTAAGTTTGAAGGACTCCACTTCAAACGTTGGCAACAAAAAATGTTCTTTTTCTTAACCTTGAAAAAAGTTGTCCACGTTTTAAGTGACGAGATGCCTCTTGTTGTTACTGCTGGTTCAAGTTCAGGAACAACTCAAACTCTCACCATCAATGGTGAAAACGGTGAAAAATCTGATGCTGAAAAACAAAAAGAAAAGGATTCGATTGATCCTGCTGCACAGATTAAAGCCCAAGAGCTTCAATTGAAAAAGGAACAACAACTCTGGTTGGATAATGATTATTTATGCAAAGGCTATATTATAAATGGTCTTTGTGATGATCTGTATGATTATTACAGTACTTACAAAAGTGCTAAAGATGTTTGGGAGGCGTTGAAAAAGAAGTATGATACCGAGGAGGCTGGTGTGAAAAAATATGCTGTGAGTCGATACCTGAAGTACCAAATGGTTGATGAAAGGTCAGTGGAGGCACAATCTCACGAGTTGCAGAAAATTGCTCATGAAATTATAATTGAAGGTATGGCTCTTGATGAACAATTTCAGATTGCTGTGATGATAGACAAACTGCCCCCGAGTTGGAAAGATTTTAAAAACCAACTTCGTCACAAAACAAAAGAATTTTCCATTGAAAGTCTGATTACTCGCCTCAGAATTGAAGAGGAATCCAGGAGACAAGATCAGAAAGAAGAGGCCTATGTGGTCACCGGTAACAAAAAGAAATTCGGTGCGGTTCTGAAGCCTGGAGGCAAACCATTTAAGAATCAGAACCGCGGTCAAATGAACCGAAATAAGAATGGTAACCCTGCAAGGGCCCATAATGCTAAACAGCAGCCACCAAGAAATGACAATGGTGCAGGTGGCTCAGGTGGTGCAAGTGGTATAACATGTTTCACTTGTGGAAAGCCTGGTCATTATGCAAAGAAATGTAGATTCAGGAACAAACCTGTTGCTGCCCTTAATGCACAGGCTAACCTGACTGAAGAGCCATATTCGGCTATGATCACCGAAATCAATATGGTTGGTGGTACTGATGGTTGGTGGATAGATACTGGCGCTACCCGTCATATCTGTTATGAACGTGCTATGTTTAAAACATACACTGCTGCTGAAAATAAGAAGGTGCAGATGGAAAATGCTCACACTTCTGTTGTTGCTGGTATTGGAGATGTTGAATTGAAGTTCACCTCTGGAAAGACTCTGATCTTGAAGGATGTCATGCATGTGCCTGACATTAGAAAGAATTTAGTTTCTGGTTTTCTTCTTAATAAGGCTGGGTTTAATCAAACTATTGGGGCAAATTTGTACACCATCACTAAGAATGGTATTTTTATTGGGAAAGGGTACGCTATTGATGGCATGTTTAAGTTAAATGTTGATTTTAATAAAATTTCTCCTTCCGTTTACTATGTGTGTGATTTTAATATTTGGCATTCTAGACTTTGTCATGTTGGAAAAAAATCTATTTTTAATTTAATCAACGTAGGATTAATTCCAAAGTTAAATAACAATAACATAGAAAAATGTGAATTTTGTAGTCAAGCGAAAATAACTAAAACTTCACATAAATCAGTAATTAGAGAATCTGAACCATTGGATTTAATTCATTCTGATATATGTGAACTTGATGGAACGTTGACTAGAAACGGTAAACGATATTTTATCACTTTTATTGACGATTGTTCTGATTATACTGTTGTATATCTAATGAAAAATAAAAGTGAAGCGCTTGATATGTTTAAAATTTTTGTGACTGAAATTGAAAATCAATTTAGTAAGAAAATAAAAAGGCTTCGTAGCGATAGGGGAACTGAGTATGATTCTATTTTATGCAATAAATTTTATAAAGAACATGGAATTATACATGAAACGACTGCGCCATATTCACCTGAAATGAATGGTAAAGCAGAAAGGAAAAATAGAACTCTTACCGAACTAGTTGTAGCTAGTATGCTCCATTCTGGTGCTGCCTCACACTGGTGGGGAGAAATTTTGTTGACTGTTTGCTATGTCCTGAATAGAATTCCCAAGGCTAATAATATGATTTCTCCGTATGAGATATTGAAGAAAAGACAGCCAAAATTGTCTTATTTGAGAACCTAGGGATGTCTAGCCTATGTCAGGATACCGGATCCGAAGCAGGTTAAACTCGCTAGTCGTGCCTATGAATGTGTGTTCATTGGCTATGCAGCAAATAGTAAAGCATATAGGTTTTATGATCTAAATGCTAAAGTGATCATAGAATCAGTTGATGCTGATTTCTATGAAGATAAATTCCCCTTTAAATTAAGAAATAGTGGGGGCAATGTATCCACAAATAGTGGGGGCAACGAATCAAGTCACATTCCTGTGATAAAAAATTCTGAGAGCAACGAAGCAGTAGAAGCTGAACTTCGTAGAAGTAAAAGAGTAAGAGTAGCTAAAGATTATGGACCGGATTATTCGGTATATTCTTTAGAAGAAGACCCTACAAGTCTTACAGAAGCCTTGTCATCTTTGGATGCTGATTTATGGCAAGAAGCTATAAATGATGAGATGGAATCTCTTGAATCTAACGGGACCTGGCACTTAGTAGAGTTGCCTCCTGGTTGCAAACTGATTGGTTGTAAATGGATTTTGAAAAAGAAGCTAAAACCAGATGGTACTGTTGATAAATACAAGGCTCGCCTTGTTGCCAAAGGTTTTAGACAAAGAGAAAATATAGATTTCTTCGACACTTTTTCCCCGGTCACTCGAATAACATCCATAAGGGTACTAATTTCAATTGCCGCTATTTATAATTTAATAGTACACCAAATGGATGTTAAAACTGCTTTTTTAAATGGTGACTTAGAAGAAGAAATCTATATGGAACAACCTGAAGGATTTGTAATACATGGAAAAGAACATATGGTCTGTAAGTTAGATAAGTCCTTGTATGGACTTAAACAAGCGCCAAAACAATGGCATGTAAAGTTTGATGATTTGATGATCTCAAACGGATTCAAAGTGAATGAAAGTGACAAATGCATTTATTATAAATATGATAATGTCATTTGCACTATTGTATGTCTCTATGTAGACGATTTACTCATCTTTGGATCAAACATGACTGCTGTAAATGCAGTGAAATCATTGTTGTGTAACAACTTTGATATGAAAGACCTCGGAGAGGCAAGTGTGATTCTTGGGATCAAGATCACAAGGTCAAAGGAGGGAATAACTTTGGATCAAAGCCACTATGTGGAAAAGATTCTAAAGAAATATAATTACTTTGACTGTAAACCTGCTTGTACGCCGTATGATCCCAGTGTAAAATTGTTTAAGAACACTGGAGAGAGCGTAAGACAAACTGAATATGCGAGCATCATTGGCAGTCTTAGGTACGCCACTGATTGTACTAGACCCGACATAGCCTACGTCGTGGGACTGTTGTGTCGGTTTACTAGCAGGCCTAGTAATGAGCATTGGCAAGCCATTGAGAGAGTCATGAGGTACCTTAAAAGGACCATGAATCTCGGATTACATTATAAAAGATTTCCTGCTGTCCTTGAAGGGTACAGTGATGCTGATTGGAACACCCTGTCGGATGATTCCAAAGCGACCAGTGGCTATATATTTAGTATAGCTGGAGGAGCTGTGTCGTGGAAATCAAAGAAACAGACCATATTGGCTCAGTCCACTATGGAGTCTGAAATGATAGCGCTTGCCACTGCTAGTGAAGAAGCAAGTTGGTTGAGATGCTTGCTATATGAGATTCCCTTGTGGGAAAAACCTATGCCAGCTGTATTGATCCACTGCGATAGTACCGCGGCTATTGCTAAAATTGAGAATCGATTCTATAACGGCAAGAAACGTCAAATAAGACGTAAGCACAGCACGGTGAGAGAGATGATCACTAAAGGTACTGTGAGAGTGGATCATGTACGCACTGATGAAAATTTAGCGGATCCTTTGACGAAAGGATTAGCTAGAGAAAAAGTCCACAATACATCTAAAAAGATGGGACTAATGCCTATATGAATTTCTCATGATGGAAACCCAACCTAAATGACTGGAGATCCCAAGAAATAGGTTCAACGGGTAATAACAAGTCGTGAGGAGTTAATGATGATCATGCAAGTAAAAATAGGAAAAGCATGATTCCTGAAAGCGAAAGGATGAGTTGAAACTCTTAATGAGATCTATACTTTGTATGAGTGGAGTACCGAGCTTCAGGAGTACTCTTGATAGACTCACCTATATGAATGTGGAACTGAGGCCGGTTCCTATGGAATTTAGAGGCGAATTCCTAGAGCGTTCATGAAACCGGGATTAGCGTGCAGGGCCATTAAAGCACGGGCTATAAAGAAACACCTTGTGGAAAGGTTGTGTGTGGGTTTGAGAAAAATCTGAGATAGAGTTCAAGACAAGTGTCACTCTTGCTAAATCGGGCTCTTACTCGCTATGCAAAAGTTCAAGTCATAGACACTTTTGCTTATGCACAATCTTTGAGAAACCTCTGAAACACTTTTTTAAATTCAAGTGGGGGATTGTTGGAAAATGAACTTGATTAGGTTCATTTAATGTGTGGAAGTTGATCCATTGTGATTGGAAATAAAATGGGATGAACACATTGGTCTTGTAGGACTTGAAACTAAGGAGTGTGAATTAAAAAAAAAGTGGGATAAAATCCTACATTTCTTAAAACACTCTCTTTAGTAATGTTTATATATATCCCATAGTGACTAATATTTTTAATCACAAAATTAACTAATTTTTTAGTTAATTAAGTTGGTCAAATGAGCTTATGAATTGACTCATCACAACAGCTGTAGACATTTGATTCTTTTCCGTTTGAAAACGGATTCCACTATTAATCCATTAATCCATATTGATTTTGTATGTCCCCTACGTTACATATTTTGGAACGGTAGCCTTTCACAAACTGCTTCTTCTTTTAAAAGGATATAAATCCATTCGTATGATAAAAAGAAGATAACAAGAGATACTTCTCATATACACCAAAAACTATCATCCCGAGCACAACAAAAATTCCTACCATCTATACCATTTTCTTCACAAAATATATCATTCTAATCTTGTGTTTCATTGGTTTGGAAACTGATATTGTTGTATCGGTTAAATTGATATTGTTGTATCAATTTTTCGAGTGGTTTTGTTGAGCCATTCAAGAAGGTGTTCCTTGTCCGATCATTATAGTGCAGTAATTGATCGGTTCTGTTGAACAGGGCTGTTTTATCCTGGGGACGGCGCGGTTGGTTGTAGCCTGCTTTGCACAATTTTAAGCAGTTCCGCGAAACGTCTTAAAGAGAGCGACCTAGTACGCGACTCAGCCAATAAACTCTTCGGTTCTATTTTTTTCATACTAAAAACAACAAGTTTTCCATGCTTTTAACTTTTTATACTAAAAAAAATGTTTCGCTTGCTGAATATCACAAATCTGCAAGATGTTAAGAAATTCATAGAGATCGTAAGAAACCAACAAAATTGCCTCCTCAATTCCCATAAGTACAATCTTTTGCCAATTCTATAGTGCAAGTGCAGATAAGCTGATTAGTATGTTTCTATGTGAATGTCTAAAGCAAGTTATGGTTGAAGCTATTTTCATTTAGTTAAACCTCGGAGGCAAACTCAATAATATTTGACTCGATTCATGAACAACTAAAATCTGAATTTTCAGTTTTCAAGAGTAAAAATCCAAATTTTCGAAACTAGTTATACTAGATTCACGTTGATACTTGTACCTCTAATTGATTCATATATCTTAGAAAAAAAGATTTTCTCTCATTTTAGACTTTTAAAACAAGTTTTCTAAAAAAGGAAGTTCTAAACATTTCAAGCTATTGAGCGAAATACTCTGTCGAGAGGAAACAAAAACTATAAGATATCACTAAAACAATCATAACGAAAGCACAGAGTGTATCTACAGTATACACATATTTTTACTAAAGATAATCCAGCCCGAGAATGCATAAGCATTAAAACTCTTGAGGGGGAGTTTTACGATCTATTATGGTCCTATCTGGCTCGAGAGATTTGTCTCTGCAGTCAATTGTTAACAAAAAAAAAAAAAAACACCGACATCCCTTCCTAATGTTGGTTTTTGCAGTATCATTCATTTTCCATCTAAATGACCAAAAAAAGAATACTTTTTGCACAGATACATAGCAACAACAAAAAAAAGTAATATAGTTACTGCAGCTGATAAATCAAAATGATTATATAAATGGATGATTTTTCTTCTAATGTTCCAATATGTTAACTACAATATGATAGTAGAAATGTTACTAAATCTTAAGACTCCAAAGTACACAGAACCAAATTGTATATTAAACACTAACAATCTAATTAGGGTTTGTTGATAGCCCAATTCATGAACGAGTAATAAATGAATAAGCCACTCATTCCAATGGCCAGAGTTTCCATGAACAACAATTTGGAAGAACAGAAGAAACAAAACATACTGGTAATAATTAAAGTTGGAAACTTTACCTTTCAAAGCAAAAGTGAAGATTTGTAGTTGCAATGAAATCGGAGATTTTTTGGTTTCGTTCCAACTGTTAAACGATAAACCCTTTCTGGGTACTCAGGTTTATCTATAAATAAATATTCAAACCCTTATATATATATTTAGTAAGAGATGGAGCTCTTCATTTTTTTTTTTATCTTTTTCTTTTATAAATAAATATTCGATTCTAGACACTCTACTTATCCTCCAGTGGAATTTCTAACCACGAAGATACTTGACAAAAAAAATAATATTACTTGTGTCTCTAATCTTTAGAGTTTTGCACATAGATAAAAAAATAATAAAGAAAAATTCATTTAATTTATGTTTTTAGTTATTGTAAGGAGGATACAAATGGTAAATCATTATTAATTGTAATTTAATTTCTTAAAAGAAGTAACTTTTTGGAACAAAAATAAAAAACTAACAGGATAAAAAATTAGGAAAAGAGAAAGTACTAATACTTAATAGAGTGAAGACCCATTTTGGTCCCTCACAAAAACTACAAAACCCAAATTAGTCCCCTACAAAAATAAAGGCCCTATTTAGTCCCTAACAAAATTAAACCGGACCATGTTAGTCTTTCGTTATTATTTTTCTTAATATGATTTTTTTTTCTACTCTTGAACCGTGACTAGACTGTCATGTGTATTATTTTAATATTCTTAAGGAACAACTTAGTCCCTGATTTTCCGTCAAAAAAAAAAAAACTTAGTCCCTGATTTGAAAAAAAAACAATACGTGTTTTTCTCTTTCACAAAATAGAAAGAGAGAATACTAGGGTTTTCTAGTTTTAGGCTTTCAGTCTTTGGTTTTTCTCCTCCCACACGGCAACACTCTTTCTTTTCCAACAAGAACAATTTTTTATGGTGATATTCATGTCAGATGATTCAACCGGAGAAGACAGCATACAACGTACCGGAGATTCGATGATTTGATCCCTTAAAATTTTAGAGATTAATTTTAGTTTTGTAGTTTTTGTTCGGGGCAAAAATAGGTGTCAATTCAATGATTTGATCCCTTAAATTTTTAAAAATATTGTCTATGAATATTGTCTAATTTTCGTATTTTTTTTAAAAAAAACATGGGGATCAAATTGTTCCAAAATAAAATAATGTAGGGACCTAAATGTCCCTTATGTTTGTAAATAATACACGTGACATAAATAATACACATGACAGTCCAGTCACGGTTCAAACGAAGGACTAACATGTCCCGATTTAATTTTGTTAGGGATTAAATAGGGACTTTTTTTTTGTCGGGGACTAATTCGGGTTCTGTGGTTTTTGTGAGGGACCAAAATGGATCTTCACTCTACTTAATAAATAAATATTCAATCACTTCAACTCATTAGCTCTTAAAAATTCTAAATAAATCACACCAATAATTCCACATTCATCCAATAACTCTGCATCATTATAAATAAATGTTGCAAAAATATATTTTAATGAGGAGAGAAAGTGTTTGTTGTAAAAATGGTATTTAGGTACTCAATTTTGTTTTTCTCCAATGAGATACCTAATAGAAGCCACAAGTCATGAATATTACAATAACAAATACAAAATTTACCGTTAAATTGAAAGTTTATATTACATAGATCATCCATAAATTTTTAAACAAAATTAAAAATCGTTTGATATGTTAAGATTAATGGTTAACGGTATTCAATAAAAACTCATAAACCGTTAATCATGGTGGGTCTCAATAACATATAAAATGATTTTCAATTTTTAAAAAAAAATTATGAATGATCTATATGATATAAACTTTCAATCATAAGATGAATTTTGTAAAATTTGTATTCGTTATAATATTATTCATGATTTGTCCTTAATAGATATCAATGCTTAAATAAATCTATATGATATAAATTTTCAATCATAAGTTGAATTTTGTAAAATTCGTATTCGTTATATTATTATTCATGACTTGTCCCTGAATAGGCACTCTTCATCCAAGATGGTTATAGCACCCCACTTTTATTTTTTTCTTACTGCACTCAACTTTTTTTCTTCTTTTGCAGAAAATGATAAATACAGTTTTGGTGGTTATTGTTTCTCATTACATGTTTTTTTTTTTGTACAAATTATTACATTTTGTTTGATTATGCGGTAATAAAAAATAATTTTATAATATCTCAATACTTTACAAGAAAGAACCAACAATTTGCCA
Source organism: Trifolium subterraneum (assembly GCA_951799995.1). NCBI lineage: Eukaryota > Viridiplantae > Streptophyta > Magnoliopsida > Fabales > Fabaceae > Trifolium > Trifolium subterraneum. The sequence goes on from OX637466.1 coordinate 27,263,152, forward strand.
CTGTTCATTTCATCCAGCGCGCCACGTTGGATTAGGTTTGGTGGGTCCCACTCCCATTTGTTATTTGCTTTGCGGTTGCGGTGTTTCTACACGAAGGTGCCAGACGAGGCTATTGCTTAGGCCGGCGGATGCTATCTTTGAGGGTGAGAAGATTCAATGAATCTGGTCAAAATTCATCGTACCTTTTTTGAGTTGTGCGATAGCTATTTCAACTGGTGTAGGTTTAATCTGGAGGAGGTGGTTATTGTAAATTTTTCCCTATTTTGTAGCCCTAAATCAAGGTTTGATTGTATTTTGAATTTCGAATTCTGTATGATTTTCCCTCCTAATTGAATTTCTACTGATGGAATCTTCTATAAATTGGATTCGTGTTCGAGTTGAAATGCAGAAATTGGGACGAGAGAGTATCGTTAGCGTTTATGGCGATGGTTCGTAACGATGGTCTCAAGGTGGATGAGATGTTTAATGATGTTGCTGATATTTTGCCTGGTAGAGAAGATGTTCAGATTAAGGTGAGGGTTCTTCGTTTGTGGAAAGTTTCTGCCTTCCTTAATCCAATTGAAACGAGTTCTATTGAGATGATATTAGTTGATGAGAAGGTTAGTGTATTCTCTTTACTGAATTTTATTTGCGTTGATTGTGTGTTGTTTATAGTTTATATCTCCTTTAGATTTGGTGTCTGAATTGCAGTCAGATAGGGAATCATGGAGAATTAAGGTTAAGGTTCTGATGATTTAGGATGGAATCTTTTCTGAATCCAGGCGAAACAAATGCTATTGAAATGATTTTGATTGATGAAAAGGTATGTAAATTTAACTGATTTAAATGTTATTGTTGTGTGTTCTTAGTATTGGGTATAGCTTTTTAATGCTTTGATTCTTAAATTTTTGTTTGTTTGATTCCATGGTACAACTGTCCATCCATACAAGCTGTTTTTCCAGATGAAGACTAAGGTTCAAAAATGTGAATTCCCCTCAATTCCCTCGAATGACTTATCTTTTAGTAGCATTTCAGAAATTTGCTCTAACACTGTTTTGATCATGACTATTTAGTTGGTGAGTATTATTGTTATGATGTATATATTTGTGTAATGAGTTGCTATTAATAGTTAATTTTTTTTTTTTTTTTGCTTTCATAATCAACATGTGCAGCTGGCATCATGTGCTGAAGTTGGGCTTCCATCACTAATTTTAATGGTTTTCATCTCTCAGGCAAGTATAATGATTTTAAATCCATGATATAATTTTCTTAAACTTAGATTCTCATGTTAAATCTAAATGTGTTTATTGTTTATCTTGAAGTGAATACTTACTATCTATCCAACACATGTTTTACTCTGAGATATTTGGAGCTTCTGAGATAGAGATAATCAAAATTATTGTTTTTTATTTTACTCTGTGAATGTTGTTAAACTCTTTCACATCTTTCTTTGTGTAAAGAATTAAAGTGTTTTGGTTTGGGTAGAAGGACTAAGAGGATGCAGAGGATGTTTGAATGTATGTTGTTTTCATGAAGGGCTTTTGTGTTTATTGTAATCATATTTTTCTTTTTCATGGCAGGATTTTTGTTCATGTTGCTGGTGACATTACAATTGTGGTTAATGAGGGAGTTATTTCTACTGCATAAGGTAAATAGTTCAACATTTCTAAGCTTTTTGTATTAGTCATATTGAATTGTAAGTGTTATATGGTAAACTTGGTTATTATGGCTTTGAATTTCTATCATTTTGGAGGTAATTATATGTCTAATCAACTAAAAAACTATTCTAATACTATCATAATTTTTTTAAGAACATAAGTTATTTTGAACTCAAAATGTACTAAAAGCTAATTTGTTGTTGTGGTTCATGTAGTTTCCCTTGGTTACCATAAGTGGGAAGATCCGAAAGATGGTTGTTGAAGCCTACAAGGGTTCAAATGTTTCAAGTTTGGACCTTCTGTTATCAGCCGCGGACCTGGATGGCTGTTAAGGTTCACTATATTTTGTAATTCTTTCTGGAATTATAGACAAGAAACTTATGATTGATTTTTATGTGTCACTCTTATTTTTATTTTAGGGAGTAGCTTCTTTTTTCAATGGCATGTTTGAAATCTTTGTTTTTGTTTTGTTCATGGCTGTTATGTTTTGATCTTTTGCATCCTTTGGTTTTTCCTATTTGTGGGATTTGTCTTTGTTTAGTTTCATTGTGTTAGGATTTCATGTGGTGCTATATTATGCAGGCATGTAAGTTTTCACTCCTTATAATTGTAAGTGTTCTAACCAAGTTAATTTGTCTTTTTTTTTTTGTTAGGCCCTTTCTTTTTAGTTTAATGTGTACTTTGTTGGGTAATTGGGTTGAATATTTTAATTTGCTTGAGATCCTTCTAATATTATTTGAGATAACTACTAACTCAAAAGGTTTTAAAAATGATTTTATGTTTGTATCAGTTTATAAATCAAGACTAAAGTGATGTTAACTATATTTCTTTTAATTTTGTGACATAAACCAAGACAAAGCATATGACAGTCAAGATATATGAAGTCTTTATTTTACTAATGGGTAATGAGGAGAAATTATTCCGTGATAAATTCGTCTTGGCCATTCATTTTAGATATAGTAAATTAGACCCTCATGCATTTCTTTTTGAAAAGAAAAACCTTGCAAAACATTCTTTCATTTACAGTTCAAATATGTCATAGAATTTATTACATGGGAGTTACTTTTGCAGCTCTACCGATTACTTAAATATTGTCCGCTACTTAAGTAGTGGACGACATTTTCCTTAAAATTTCTCATTTTATAATATCCGCTACTTAAAATTTTTCATTTTATAATATCCGCTACTTAAAATTTCTCATTTTATAATATCCGCTACTTAAGTAATAGATGAGTAAAAATAGAACGCGCAAATAACCTATAGGGTTGCAAAAGTAACTCTCTTAGAACATGGCAACAGTTCATTGAAACCATTCATTATTAGTCTGTTCTTGATGGCAAAGACTAAATTTGTGAAGAATGACGAGGAATAAGAAAGAGTCAAGTGTGTGGGTTGGACTGTTTAGCATTTGTGAGTTGGATTAGAAATAGTCAAATAACTACCTACTGTTTGAAGATATTGTAGTCCATAACTTCCATGTGGTTGGTTGGGAAATAGTGTAATACTAGAAATTTAAGGATACATATATACTTTGTATGGCTAATGCTACGGTGGACCACCTACAAGTGGTCCACCGTGGACAAGTAATATAATGTATACGAATTTTTAAAAAAAAAAAATTGTTGGATTGAAATATATATCATATAGATCATCCATAAGAAAATTTAGAAAGATTGAAAATCATTTGATATGTTATTGAGACTCATTAAGATTATGGTATTTAATAAACCGTTAATCTTGATGAGTCTCAAAAACATAACAAATTATTTTCAATTTTTCTAATTTTTTTTATGGATGATCTATATGATATAAACTTTCAATCCAGCGGTGAATTTTGTAAAATTCATATTCGTTATAGTGTTATTTATGAGAGGTCCACCATGGAGTGGTCCATATTAAAATTTGCCTAATATATAAAAATAAAAAATAAAAAATCTATTACATAAAAAAAATCATCCGTGCGAGAGCACGGACTTAAAAACTAGTTAATTTTACATAAAAGTGAGAAGTGAGAAGAATATAAAATATTTAGACACATGTTCATATTAGAAAACTAGATAGGCTAGCCTGTTTACATCATATCTGATCTTGCGGACAAAGCAGAAGGATCAAATTAGTTTTTGTGTTGTTTTAATCATTAGAGAGAACAAGAATAGAACATACATCAAGAAAGGAGCTTTTGGAACTTGTTGAAGCTGGAATCTTGGAAGAATTTTTTTAATCTTGTTTAGCGGTGCAGCTTTATATATATATATATATATATATATATAGGAACTATGAAGTGAGAGGACTTCTTAATTCTTAAAATAAGAGATGAGATGATTAAATCATACCCTTTGAATTAATCCTTACTATAATACTTAATTTTTTAAAGTGCAGAGTAATCTATCTACCTAGTCTTGCTGTGTGGCTGTTGCTATTCTTCTTCTTTTTCTTTTTTTTATTTTTTATTTTTATCTTTTAAATTTGACATTCCATATCTGGACAAGCTATCGACTTTGTTTTCTAATAACAAAAAATTGATTACAGCGTGAAAAATTGAGGATCCTTTTGGAGGGAGTCGTCGCTGCCGTAATAGCACCGTGTATCATTTTAATTTATCAACATTCCAGAAATTAACCATAGAAATTAATCCTTGAATGACAGGTTTAAGAATTTTTTATGATGAATTTGAGGTCATGTTTTTGTTTTTTTTACACAAGAGGGGTAATTTCTTTGTGGGATGAGATAATAGTAGTTTGCATCCACAACTCAGTGAAGACTGACTGTGTGAGATGAAGCACAACACAGTTATTTGTGACGGTTTTCATCTCTGGTCGCTAATCTCCGGAAATTATTAGGAAAACTGTTTACCTCTACATCTGCATGAGAACCGGACCGACCAGTTGGACAGGAAACCGGTGGGATGGCCGGCTCAATCAGCTTGCAGAACCGGTTCTGCTTTAAAACCGCTGCACATAATGTTGTAAATGGGAATCGAACCCAGGTCATTTGGATATGGCAACATCACTACTACCATTAGGCTACTTCCATTTATGTGATATTGTATATTACTGAAATATATTTAATACTACTATATTAGTTATAAAACATCATGGCATGTATTAATAAATACATTGATAATTGTTTTTACTCATTATTTTAAATTTAATTTTCACATACACACACACACACACACACACATATATATATATATATATATATATATATATATATATATATATTCATTGTTATATTTTAATGTAATATATTAAATTACGTTGTGCTAATTAAAAATTATGATATAATAATACTTTTTTTTCTGTCAAAAAAAAATATTACTTTTTTTTTTACAAAGATATAACAATACTTTTATTGACTAAATTATAATATTGTTATGAAACTTTGTTGATAAAAAGTTTGAAGGGAAACTATTTTATTAAATTTCATTGTTATGAAATTCAAGTTAATATATTTAAATTTTTTATATAAACCGAGTCAATAGTCATGCGGTCTAACCAATGACCCACTAGGCTGACCAGTGAACCAATGACCCAGTGCCTTGACCGGGTCGATCACCGGTTCGAGTTTTAAAACATTGCATGAGAATGACAATGATATATGAGAATATAAAAATGAATAATAGCCATTAGATTTAAATTAAAGTCATGTGATAGTCATGTGTCATTCTCTTTTCCATTCAATTTTCTCTCTCCTCCCCCTATCAGTATTTCTTACGACAATTCTTCTCCTTTCCATCGTGTCTCTCCATCTCCTCTTTTCCGGTCGTTTTCTCAGTTCCGACCGTTTCTCTCCGCTTTTCTCAGTGAGATGAAAACAAAAAATGGACTTTAGTAATTTTCTGTTGAATTTTTGTTGTTGTTGTTAGGTGTTAAAATTGATTAAATGATACATACTGATAAATGCTTGAATATGGTACATACTGTCAGGTGTTAAAATTGATTAAATGGTACATACTGATAAATGGTACATATTAAAGCCGAATGGTGGGATGCGTCCTATTGCTGTAGGCACTATTTGGCGGCGTCTGGTATCCAAGGTTACTATGAAAGGAGTCGGTAAAGATATGACTAAATATCTTAATGACTTTCAATTTGGGGTTGGGATATCAGGTGGTGCAGAGGCCATTTTGCATAGTGTCAATAGGGTGTTGAGCGAGTGACATGGAGATGGATCTTTGGCTATGCTCACAGTAGATTTTTCCAATGCTTTCAACATGGTAGACAGGTCGGCACTTCTGCGTGAGGTAAGAGTGAGATGTCCATCTATTTCTTTGTGGGTTGAATTTCTTTATGGTCAGGAAGCGAGGTTATATATTGGGGATGAGCATATTATGTCAGCCACTGGGGTACAACAAGGTGACCCATTGGAACCGCTCCTTTTTGCTCTTGTGTTACACCCTCTTATTCATATGATCAGAGACAATTGCAAGCTTCTTCTTCATGCTTGGTATCTTGATGATGGGACTGTTGTAGGAGATTCAAGGGAAGTGGCTAAAGCACTTGATATCATCCGAGAGATAGGCCCAGGATTGGGTCTTGATTTAAATATTCGTAAGACTGAGATATTTTGGCCTTCATGTGATGGAAATAAACTCCGTGAGGGGTTGTTTCCTTCGGATATTGGGAGACCGGAGTTGGGGGTGAAATTGCTCGGAGGGGCTGTTAGTCGAGATAAATGTTTTATCGAGGGGGTGGCCATGAAGAGAGCTATTAGGGTTGTTGAGGTGATGCATCTTCTTCCTCGGTTAAGGGACCCACAGAATGAGCTTATTTTACTTCGTTCATGCATGGGTATTGCAAAACTGTTTTTTGGCCTATGGACGTGTCAACCAGTTTACACTAAAGATGCAGCTATTTTGTTTGATAAAGAGTTGTGTGGTGCAGTTGAAGACATTGTGGTTGGTGGAGGCCCTTTCTTTGGGGATTTTCAATGGAGAATAGCTTCCTTACCTATTAAGGCTGCTATTAAGGCTGGGGGATTGGGATTGTACTCAGCAGTAGAGGCAAGCTCTTATGCTTTTGTGGCTTCTAGAGCTCAGTCTTGGGTGTTGCAAGAACACATATTGAGGGATAGTGGAGTATGTGGCATGGACTCTGATTTTTACAATGCTTTGGATGGTCTCCGTGATATTATTCCAACTTTTGACTTTAGCAGTTTCACTAGCAAGGACACCGTCCCCCCTAAAGCCCAACATGTTTTGGCGAGTGCCCTGTTTAGTAAAATTGTTAAGGACATGGAAGTTAACTTTCAAATACCCATCAGACAAAAAACAGTTTTTTGATGCTTACAGGCGGCTCATGCTCAAGATTTTCTGCTAGCTATCCCAATTGACGGATTAGGCCAACATATGTCCCCGGTAGAGTATCGCACTATTCTCAAATATCGTTTGCTGATTCCTTTATTTCCCGCTGATGAGGTATGCCCTGTTTGTCGGAAGGCATGTCTGGATAGATTTGGGGAGCATGCAGTTCATTGTCGCGAGCTTCCAGGCTTCAAATACAGACATGATTTTGTTCGGGATGTCCATTTTGATGTTTTTAAGCGCGCAAAAATATCTGTGAAGAAAGAGGCACCTGTGAACTTCTTGACTGACCCACTGGAGGGAAGATCTACATTGAGGCCAACCGATGTTTTGGTGTACGGGTGGGTAGGAGGAAAACATGCATGTGTTGACTTGACTGGAGTCTTCTCACTTGTGGGATTTTCGAATGGAGATTTTACTGTAGGACAGACGGCCCTCAAAGCTGCTTCAAGCAAAGTGGCTAAACATGAGAGAGCATGTTCTGACAATCAACATGCATTTATACCATTTGCATTTGACACGTTTGGTTTCCTAGCACCAGATGTTGTGAATATTTTGCAAAGAATTCAAAGAGTTATGCATAGCAATGTAGTGTCTCCTAGGTCTGTAGATGTAGTATTTAAGAGAATTGGTTTTGCGATCCAAAAAGGGTTAGCGGCGCAGCTTGTTGCCCGTTTGCCTTCTATCCAAGTGTAGTTAGCTTATATATATATAAAAATAAATATAATACAATTATCAAAAAAAAAAATATGCATCAATGTAATATAATTAAGTTCAAGAATTAAGGATATGCATCGAACTGCTTGAATATGCATCAATTTGTTTAATCTGAAACTAATTACAAAATAAATGGAGTTTGAAAGCATAAAAATAAAAAATCTCATTGTAGATCCAAGCTATTTAGAAACCAGATGAGAAAAGAATGAAATCAATGAATTAAAATCAATTTCTAACAGCCCCACGACCATGGCGGCAATGTGAACGGGACGAGGAAGAGTCGACGACCAATCTCACGCTGCTGACCGATCTGAAACTACATGGATGCAGATCATAAATTAGCAACGGATCTGCACATAGTTGTGGTGGTCAGCGAAACATCTTTTGCAGCGGTGTCTTTACCAGATCTGCACATAGTTGTGGTTGTGAATGTTCTTAAGAATTTATTATCAATACAATACATTTATTATCAACATTCTTAATCTCAGTTTTTGTCAATCTCCTTCTCATAAACTAGTTCAATATAACAGTATAAAGTATCAGAATAATTGTTGTCTTCTATTCCAAGTTTCCAACTATAAATAATGAGTACTTTTATCTAAGCATTTATTTGGTTAATGATTTTCTTTTTTAAATGTCTATCTGGATTCAACTCTCCAAAACATGCATTTTGCATCAGTTCCTAATAAATTTAGCATTACATTTATGATCCTGTCTTTATATAATCTTGTTTTCTTTGTCATTGCAGACAGGCCAGGCTTATAGAGATCCTACCTATTGTAATGCTGCAGTGAGTTTACCTTGTGGAACTAGTTATCAGAAAACTTTTGTTATTTTATAAAATCATACCATTGTAGAAAAAGCATTACCTCATGTGTGATTACACGCCATGGAAATGCTATTCTAGGCGTTGCTGATATTAAACCATTAGGATTGAATTGTTATATATGATTATGAGTTCAAACCTCATTGCAGTATTTTAAATTCCAGCATGACCAAAAGGATGCAACTTGGTAATTCGCCTTGCAAAATGATAGTAGTTCGATAAGTGGCTTTGGCCAACAACTCATTGTTCAAAACGAAGCCTGTATCATGCTAGATACATGACCTCTTCTAATTACACACTAATTAATATCTGTTTCGAGAATTTTAACAAAGCATTTCAAGAATGCATTTGAACAAAGCTAGCAATAAAATCCACATCAATATATTACAGACTCAGTTCCAACCATGTTAGAGATGTCACAAAGCCAATAATTACTTGTTTCACTAACGTCTGGGAGGCATATACTGCACATGCTTATCTTCACAAATAGCCTGCAAATGGGCATAAACAATCAAATAAATAAGCAGTTCAACGTAAAACTGCAATTCAGTGTAACCTGTAAAATAAGATTATATAAAATACAGGCAGAAATATGATGTTTTATGTGCATTAGGGCGGCTTGAACAGACAATTGATTGCAAAAATAACCTCATTTTTAGTTGCCAAACATTATAACTACTTCAGCATTTATTGGAAGTCTCAACTCACAAATCAACAGTGTTTCAGAACTCAGCCTGAGTTTCGAGCGGCTCTAACAATAATTTGTATTTTAAAATTAAAATTTTCAGCACCTTTGCAAAATACAATCATTGAACTTCCATATATTTAACATCCAATCGAGTTAAACTAATGGATCTCGGCACAACTTAGAGGGAAATCCGGAAAGAAAAAAAGAGTGAAATTATGGTTTTTGAGAGTGTGGTGTAACTTTTGGAGATGTGAATATGGTTGTGACTGAGTTATGGAGGCCAGAATACACCCAAGTCTATGGTGATTACTGATTACAGCTATAAAAAACAAAATTCTACCGGTTTGGCATATAATATAAATGACTTTTCCTGGATACCACAGATGTTAGCAGTGAGCAGTGGGATAAAACTCAAAATTATGTATTTACTTGCAAATTAATTATGTATTTACTTTCAAATATAAATGGCGGTGCCGGTTGCTGCTATAAAACTCAAAATCCTACCATTCCATTAAGTTTCAATCTTCTAATGGTGACGCTAGGTTTATTATGACGTGAATATCAAAAGTGGTATTTAGACAGAAACACTTTCCAATCCCTAAAAAGTATGAGTTAAACACCAAAACTAAGTCATATGAACTATCCAATGACAACCCTAGAGTGATAATTGAAAATGTGTGTTTGCCCCCAACCAAATAAACCAAAAATCACTTAAAGGTCACAATCCATTCCACACATTATACACTTAACACAGCTAATATCTAATATGGAGTTTAAGTTACCAACTAGAAGACTTTAAAAATCATTCCTCAGTTGGAGAGAGTGAACGCTTATTCCAATGGATAGTGCAACTAAAACTAAATCAACTTTTCATCACTTCAACTTACCATCTTGGTTGGTTGGGGGAAGAGAGGAAAACGGATAACCCACTATCTTATTTGTGGTCTAATAATTACCAAGAAAAATACCCACAAAACTCATAACAGCGAAGCAAAATAGCTCTTTTTATAGTGCTGAATCAAATAATGTGTCTGGATACACTGACCGAATGATTGCTTATCAATCCTACACTAGAAAAGAGCTAACTATGTATTAACAAAAATAAAGTCTCTGTTTAAAAATAATAGTAAAATATATAATTGAACTCTGAATCTATATCACACAAATAGAAAAATGCAAACCTGCATCTCTTCTGAAAGAGCCTCTGAGACAGCAAGAGTGTAAACACCAGGAACAAATTTTCCTGCACATATTAAGAAGAACCTAAATTTCCACACCTTAACTTTGTACGATATTTCAATCTTCAATATACACAGAATTTTTAATTTTGTTTTTTAAAATAAGTTAAACAACTCTTTACAGTTGAGAGAGAAAAGTGAAGATAAACTTCACAAAAAATATCATACTGATAATGATATTGCACATTACAAAGTAATGGTGTCATAATTAGAATATTGCAAAAAGGGAAAGAAAACTGAGAGGCAAGGCAGAACACAAATATAATAAGTGAAACAGAAGATAAATGAACATACCAATGCGCAACCAGCGGGCAGCCCAGCTTCGAGTTGGATCCATTACTGAAATGACCCTGTGGGAAAAATCAAATCGAAGAAGAAAAAAATGACATTAAGAAATTGGAAAGGTGATTAGGGTTTTGATGAAAAAATATAAGACAAAAGCATACCCATTAAAATTGGGGGTAGTGCATTCAACAGCACGATCTTGTTCTTCTTCCATCTGTAAAAATGGGCAGTTCTCACACCCCGACTCTCTAAACTGCGAGTTGAAAAACAGAAACAATTTATATTTATACTAAAAATTATAAAAATAAAATAGGAATGATCAGATGTTTGGAGGGCATTATAAGACCTGATCGTAGGTTTTGACAAGGCGGCAACGAAGACAGGCCCTCAATTCATGTCCAAAGCTTGTAGGAATTTGAGCAGGTGCACTTGCCATTGTTGGTTCAACTCACACTGTTTGAACTAATAATTAGATATGGAATAACTAAAAACCTTATTATAGTGAACAAATTTCTTATAAATTTTAGGCTTAATTGGTCTATTAGTCCCTTAAAGACATTTTATGTTTCACATTAGTCCCTTAAAGAAAAAAAGTTCCGCTTCGGTCCCTTAAAGACATTCCGTTAGCCAAAAAGGTCCATTCTGTTAAATTTTAACCCCAAATGTATAAGGTGGACCAACACTGTAAATGGTCCACCATAGACATCATTAAATTTTTTAATTATAACCATTTGATCTTTTTCTTTAAATCTATGTCTTTAGATCTTGCAAATCCATGATACCATCAACCAAAAAAATAGCATCTTAATCATCTCTTCATCTTCATCCAGAAAATCAAAAACAAATCTACATGACATTCACCATCTTCATCCAGAAAAGCATAAAATTAAAAAACCTAAAATAGAAAAAAAAAATAAAAACAGAAATTCATAAAAAAAAAATCAAATCTTTATGATGAGGACTAAGTAAATAAAATCAAATCTTTATAAAAAATTAAATCCAATCTTCACAACCAGAAAAAGAAAAAAAAAATAACACACCATATCTTCAAACATTTTCAACCCAAAAATTGCATCAACAACAAAAAATTGCTCTCCCTCCTCTCAAGTCTCATCAACAACAAGAACAACGATGATTTTGATGTTGTGATTTTGATTAATTGAGATTTGAGGTCGTGATTTTGATTTATGGGTTTTCATCTTCCATTTCATACTTCCATTAACAGAGATTTGAGGTCCTGATTTTGATTTATGGTGATTTATGGGTTGTGTTAAAGGAGAGAATAAATTGATAGGAAGATGAATTTTGAGATGTATAATAGAAGAAGAGAAGAGCAGTATAGAGTTTTGGATGATGGTTGTGGTTGGTGGTGATGATGGAATTGTTGAAGGTGATGATATTGTGCCTTGAAAGTGAGATCTGATTTTTTATTTTTTTTTTGTTTAATTGTAGATCTAAGTATTTTTTAAAGAAGTTTCTGAAAATGGTTGAGAAGGAGAAGGAAGAAGATGATGGAGAAGTAGAATAAATTAGTTGTTGATGGTTCACCATAAGATAGAATACACTTGTATGATCTAATGGCTTCTTTTCTAACAAAAAAATCAAATGGTTAAAATTTAAAAAATTAATAAGGTCTATGGTGGACCACTTACACTGTATGATGTCCACAATGCCACATCAGTCCGGTCAACAAAAACTAACGTTTTTTTATAAAAATTGACAGAAGGGACATTTTTGACTAACATAGATATCTTTAAGGGACCAAAGCGGACCTTGTTTTCTTTAAGGGACTAATATGAAATCTAAAATGTCTTTAAGGGACCAATAGACTAATTAAGCCTAAATTTTAAGTTTTCATTAATTATCTTTATGCTATGAAGCACAAACACGGAGGCTGACACTTGACACATTAACAACGATAATAATTTGAGAAATGACATAATTCAATGTAATATGTTAAGATTTCCATGGTTTGGAGAAAATGGAGAAAAGCTTAGAAAGTCTTCAAGATAATAGAAATCAAAAGGATTCATATTGATAAAAGATAATGAAAAGGAGTACAATTGGTGCACTTATATAGAGCTCTTTGAGGCTTAACTAACTAACCACCTAATAACAAACTTAACAAACTAATTGAACCTCTAACTAACTAGTGGAAGTTTTGGCAAATTATCAATATTCTTAATATAATAGTATGTGTCCGTGTAAGTGTTCAACACTGGGACACGTCTAACCCAAGGAATGTCCGTGTTACATAGTCTTTAAGCAATTTTAAGGGTTCGTACAAAAGTTAACCTAGCAAGGACAACCATCAATAATCATGTTATGTCTAATTAACGTTGTTAAATTACATCATAGTAAGTGAAATGAGTTGAATGAGTATGTTTCTATTATTAATATTATGATGATAAAAAGAAACATGAGTACCTTGGTTTACCTAGTGGTGTGATTTTGCGGTGAAATGAGAGAAAACCTTTTATACTTGTTCGTTTCCAGAAGAGAAAATCTAACAAAGGGTTATTCACGTAATTTTCTTACCTCCAAATGCTTTTTGATAATTTAACGGATGAACAAATCGAGCTCCGATGACGTTGCTGCGAGAGCTCCGGCGAAGGTGTTGACTTCTGATTTTGCTCAATTATGTCTTGTTTTGATTTTGGTCCCTGCCAAAAAAAAAAGTTTGACTTTAGTCCTTGCAAAATCTCAAAACTTTTAAAATGGTCCTTGAGGTGGACTTTTTGCTGATATGTCAAATTGTTGATGATTTGGCAGATGTTGAATAGGATTATTTGATGATGTGTATATTTAAATGTAATTTTCATTTAATTTTTAAATCAAAATACATTTTTTATTTTTCAGAAAAATAAAATAAATTAAAAAGTAGAAAATTAATTTATTTAAAATAGAAAGGGGTTAATTGAAAAGGCTTAAATATGAATTAAAAAAAATAAATTAAAAGGAACAGGAAGAAGATGGAAATCGTAGGGTTCCTCCATTGAAAGGGACAAAATCAAACTTAGGATTTGTGGAATGCAAGCTGCAATACCATTCATCTCAGTCTAATTAACACCAACTCAATTTTCTCTCTTTCATAGCTTAAGACATTTTTCAAATAAATTAATCTAAATATCCACATCATCAAATAATCCTAATTAGTATCTGCCAAATCATTAACAATTTGACATATCAGCAAAAAGTCCACCTCAAGAACCATTTTAAAATTTTTCAGATTTTGCAGGGACTAAAATCAAACTTTTATTTTTACAGGGACCAAAATCAAAACAAGACATAATTGCAGGGACTGTTTTCATATTTAAGCCTTGTTTTCAAGATGTTATACACTGAAACCATTTGTCTAGTTAAATGGTTTCATACTATTATACACTGAAACCATTAGTCTAGTTAAAAGGTTTCATAGCGTTATACACTGAAATCATTAGTTTTGCTATTTGGTTTCAAGATGTTATACACTGAAACCATTATTTTAGTTAAATGGTTTCATATGGGCATTAGTGTCAAGATGTTATACACTGAAACCATTGTTATTAAGTAAAATATCACATAACCATTTTACAAAACCATGCTACACAAAGCAAAAAATCATATAAAGCAATTAGGGTTAGTTTAGTTGAGAAAAATTTGGATAGTATGCATGAGATATTGGATTCGATCATTTTTTTATTGTAAAGAAAAAAATCCATATATATGTAATTAATGTATGAGATTTTATTTATATTGTGATTATGATTGATAAAACTTAAAATTAAATTGTATGTTTGACAAATATGCTTTATATATACATGAACCATTGATTATTATGTTGGGCTTCGAGGGGGTGTATGACAAAAATTAATAAACAATGGATTCTTATAATATATACTTCAAAAGAACAAAAATTATTATTTAATTGGAAACGGGGGGCGCGCTAGAAGTTTGGTGGAGGGAAAAAATTTGGGGGCGCGCTAGAAATCTGGGGGAGGAAGAAAAAATTGGGGGGCTCACAAGAAATCTAGGGAGAAAAAGGAAAAGAAAAAACTGGGGGGTGCGTTAAGCAAATGGGGGGCGCGCAAGTAATAAGATAGTATACGAGGGCACGTGAGTAATGGATTGCCTAATTTTTGGCTTGGGCTGACTTTTCGTGTAGGAAGCAAATATGATGGGTGTAGGAAACAAGTTTATGCATGGTGCATAAGTTTGAGTTTATGCACCATAACCACACCCCTTTTGAGAATTAGATTTTATTGGTTCGTCCCTGAAATATTATTTATCCGTTACAATATGCTTTTTTTTATTTGAAAGAGCAAAGTGTACCAGAAGCACGTAGGGGTGTTATTGATCGGTTTGAATCAATTTTTTATTAATATGCCCGAATTAATGAACTTTCGATTGTTTTGATTTTTGGTGTTTTTTTAAAATGAAACCGAACCAAATTATTCGGTTTGGTTCAGTTTGATTTGGATACTTTAATTAGTTTGTAGCGTTTTTTTATTTTTGATGTATTCTCTGCTATTATTTTTTTATCTGAAATATCCCTGCTATAATTTTTTTAATCACATATAACACTCATATACAAGTAAAAAATAATTTTTTATATTCAACGAATAACTAAAAATTATAGACCAGATTCATTAATAAAATCGATTGGAGCATGATAAATCATTAATTAATCCAATGGTGATTAACAATAAATTTAGTAGGGAGCTCCACGATTTGACCCATACAAATGTGATTGAGAGGAATGGAATCACTTCATACTTGAAATGACCTTAAATCACTTCTAATGAGTATTTTAATTTGATAGCTTAATAATTCTGTATTAATTAATTCACTCACGGCCGTGACAATCAAACAAATCGTCGAGAACAGTGCCTCGTGCACTTTAGCATTTCTCTTTCTAAAATTGGAATACACTAATAACCTATTAATTTTCTTCCTTTCCAAAAAAACCTATTAATTTTCTTAAAAATTAATTTACTTCCACTTTTTTTTTTGGACACCGGAACACATGGATAGCGATTTTTATTTGAAAAGACAAAAAGAGGCCAAAACAAAGACTTGAAAAAACAAAACAAAGAAAGAAAAAAAAAGAAGAGAAAAAGAAAACACCATCGGAAGCGGGTGGTGGTTGAAACCGGTGGCTGGTAGCTCCTTCCGATTGGATTTTCCGTTCTCTTCCATTTTCATCGCTTCTCCTTCAATTCAATCTTCAATTCCAACAATTTCCTTTTCATTTTCCCGATTATCATACATAACACTCTCTTTCGCAATTCAATTCATCAAAAAGGGGAAAAAACATGGGAATGAAACAAGTTATTAAGAATCTCGACGCATTTCCTCGTGCAGAGGATCATTTGTTGCAGAAAACACAATCTGGTGCTCTTGGTAAATCTCTTTCTTTCTTCCGTGATCCATTTTCTTTTTTTAAATATGAGAAATTTGTGATTTTTATTTTATATTATTATATTTTTTGTGTTATTGGGTTGCAGTTTCCATAATCGGTTTGACTATAATGGCTACGTTGTTTCTGCACGAGCTGGGTTATTATCTCACAACTTATACTGTTCATCAGGTTTGAATTTGTTTAACTTTCAATTTAGTAAGCTAATTTATTTTGCTGTTTTTGTATTTAATTTTGGAATAATAAAAAAGGGTCTATTTGTAATTATTTGGTTCTCATTGTTTAATAGCAATATCAATGATACTAGTTCTATATGTATATGAAAAACGAATGCAGACACACAACACCGACAATAATTTTAGAAAATGACACAATTCAATGTAATTTTTATAAGTGTCATGTCAGTATCCGTGCTTTGTTGTGTATTATGTGTATTAGAAAAAGCTGTTATGCATGCATATAGTTTTAACTTATTATACTAAATTTTTTGCAGATGTCGGTAGACTTGAAACGCGGAGAAACTCTTCCAATTCATATAAATATGACATTCCCTTCTTTACCTTGTGATGGTTAGCACATGTTTTTTATCTGCTTCATGTTGATTTCGAGTTCCTTTTTGATTTTGATGTCTATTCAGATTTGTTATTCTCTATGATGATGATTCTAAATGTTATTCTTTGTCATTTTCGGTGGGCAGTTTTAAGTGTTGATGCTATTGATATGTCTGGAAAGCATGAGGTGGATCTCGATACAAACATATGGAAAGTAAGCTTATTAATAGTCCTTTATATATCTCTTTTTATGTGTTTTCGGTTTTCTAGGAGTATGTATTTTGCTTTATTTTATATAATTTCTTAATATGCCGATATGAGATATCCACTACAAGGTTACTCGAAGCCTTGTATCCTTCCATGTCAGAAAAAATAAAACGCTACTCTCCCATAAGCTGTGAAAGTAAAACAAATACTTAGTTATCTTATCGCTTACTTTGGCAGGTTTAGGTAATAGCTGAGCGTGCATTGATTTCTAGTTTTACCCTCAGTTTTATAGTAATCTTTGTTGAAAATTTTTCCTCTAAAACTTTAGCCCTGACCAAACAGCTAGTAATGATTTAGACAAAACAAGGGAGATTTTGAAATTTCTTATGTGTGGGTCGTTGGGATGTAGCTACCCATATCCTAATATATTAAAGGAGCTCACAAAATGGCTGTCTTTGAAGATAACTCAGATTGTTCGATATTCTGATGTTGGCTTGATAGGTTCTTCTATCGATAAAAATCTTGCTTCTGGGTATTGTGTCATACTTGTCAATAGTGCAAGGAAATAAAGCCAAGTGAATGTTATAACTAGGATGTTGTTAAATTTTTTTAGTGGAGATGGGAAGGTAGCAATTTCACGGCCAATTTGCAATTGTAGCAGCTGGTACACCAACCATAACCAACAATGGACCAAAAATCCATTTTGCCCAACCCTTTCTTTCATTCACCAGTTATCTCTTTGTTTAACTTCATAGAAATTTCCCCAAGTTCCTTCTGTTAATTTGTATGTTTGCAGTATAGCTTTATGATTTTTTTATTACTAAGGACAAATATAGCTCTAATTTTATATAATTTCCCCAAGTTCCTTCTGTTAATTTGTATGTTATACACTATATTGGTTTTTGGGGTCAGCTGGTCCATGACTCTATCATGTACTCATTGGGGTAATCATGTATCTTTGAAGTCTAAGATACAACATGAGGTTGTATTATCAAGAATAATAGTGAACCATCTTTCAACCACTTGTGAACTTACTGGTTGAAATAACTAATTTGAAGATATTCAATTTGGGGAGACTATATATATGATACGTATATGTGATAATCAAGTTGGTTAACATAAAGCCTTGAATCCAATGTTCCTTGAGAGGCCAAAATACATTGAGATGGGTTGTCACTTTATTTATCAAAGAGAAGATTCTATTTAGAGACAACATTATCAACTAGTAGATGCAGATCTTTTCACTTGGCCCTTTGGATGTTCCTGGATAAATGATATTTGAATCTGCATAGCGCATTCATTGTATAGGCTACATTCTAACCAAATCACGTGATTATAATAATTAGGAAATAGAAGTTGTATCATTGCATTTATTACACTAATTCAGTATATGACTATAAGATCCAACTCCTATTGCGCAGTTGTGACTACGAGACACAGCTCATTGTATTTCTCTACTTTTTCTCTGTATACTCTTAACATATATTAATAAATACAAACTTGTTGAATATACACAGTGGTTGTTACTTGTTAATTAATAGCCATGGAGTTCTGTGTCAAGTGAATTTATACACTCCTTTCAGTTTTTTTAATCCTCGTATCGTTAATGGTTATTTCCACTAACTTGTTTGGACTTATTGCAGCTTCGTTTGAACAGTTATGGCCAGATAATTGGCACTGAATATGTATCTGATCTTGTTGAAAAGGAACATGAACACGCTGCTCACAAACACGGTAATGTCTTGTTACATTATGCATATAATTTCAAAACTATAGGTTAAAATTACATTGGGTTGCGATTGATTGGGTTCTTTACATTTGTTGACTGGTAGATTCAATTCCTTTTATTGGGATAATAAATGGATTCCCTCCTACTACAACTCTTTCCTGTTAGTGTTTAAATAATTAGTCCTAAATGTTGGACTAAGATCAGTCATATGATGCATGGAATAATGAGAGGTTTAATGCCATTCCAAAGAACCCATTTTAATAGAAAATATACACATACTATTTGTTATTAGAAACTATTGTTAAATTTAAAAATATATCCGTATACCTTATATTAAGACGTTGGGAGAGTAGATTCTTGGGGCACGACATCAGAGACTCAATGATCATTTGGGATATAGTTTGAGCTTTGTCGCATTATTCCAAATAAAAGTCAAATTCAACGCTAGGTTGGCTAAGCAAATACATTCTTAATCCTCAAAGAGCTCTTATGTAAGAACCCCATTTTAACGTGTACAAATCACTAATGTGCCTTCACCTAATAAGTTAAACCTTTGGCATAGTTAGTTCTTGACAAAAACTATTTGTTGTTACACCACAGGCTAGTTCTTTTTGCTTCAAAAATTTCTGTTGATAGAATAAACTACCTCTCTTAAAATTTATCTCTATTCTCCATCCAACATTTATCATCTACAACATCGCAAAGAGAAGAGGAAATAACTATCCTTGTTATATCAACTCCAATATCTACAGCATTTATCGCATTTTATTCCATAAATCATATTTTTCTAAATTCATATTAAATATTAACTAGTGTGACATTAACTATTAAAACACTTGACTTTGTGTCATGTTCATATTATGACAAGTGTAGAGCTCACAATTTGTCTTAGACTTGCATTCTTTTATAGTTACTTTCTTGTCACTTACGGCCTTTTAAAAACTGTCAACAGATGATGGTAAAGATCATCATGAGCATTCAGAAGAAAAAATTCACTTACAAACCTTTGATGAAGCCACTGAAAATACTATCAAGAAGGTGAAGGAGGCATTAAAGAATGGAGAAGGATGCAGGGTATATATTCTGCAGTTACTATATTATGAATTGTTTTTGGTATTTTTTGTCCACTTTGAAAGAAACTTAATATTCAGTTTAATTCTATTGCAGGTTTATGGCGTTTTAGATGTTCAAAGGGTTGCTGGAAATTTCCATATTTCAGTGCACGGACTAAACATATATGTTGCACAAATGGTAAGATATTTTCCTTTCATCATTAGTCTTTAACAAAACAAAATCAATATTTCATTGCAGGCACTAAACATATATCCATATTATAATTCCTTTTAAAAAAATTCCTAAAGCTGACAGGTGCAGGTATCTTCAATAGAATTTAACATTACATAAAACTAAAATACTTCTTCAATTCTTCATAGTTTTTTTATTCTGTCCCAACTTTTTGCAAATAAGTAAATAAATTATGTGAAATTTTACTAGTGCATAACTTACTAAGAAGATTGAATTACTACCAAAGAAATATCTTTATTAGGAATTTGCAGATAAGATTATTGCAATGTGACATCCAGCAGCTTGTATCAGACCTTCCTGTCTTAAATTTGCTTACTTACAAAGATTCATGATTTGTTGTATATCGGATACCTAATTTAGTAGTGATGGTTTTCTTCAGATATTTGATGGAGCGAAGAACGTGAACGTTAGTCACGTTATCCATGATTTGTCATTTGGCCCCAAATATCCAGGAATTCATAACCCACTTGATGACACAAAAAGGACTCTGCATGATGCCAGTGGAACTTTTAAATACTACATAAAGGTTTGAATATTGAGCTCTTTCTTGAATATTTTTTAAACCTGGCCCGAATAACAGTGCAGTTTCCAAATTGTTTATGATGCAGATTGTTCCAACTGAATATAGATATATCTCAAAAGAAGTTCTACCGACAAATCAGTTCTCAGTTACAGAATATTTCTCCCCGATTACTAGTCAATTTGATCGGACATGGCCAGGTTGCATTTAGTTTGAAGTTGGCATTATACATTTCTGAGGTTTGCGTTCAGTTTTCAAATATTAATTAATTCCTATTGTTTTTGTCTGTGCAGCTGTGTACTTTTTATATGATCTATCACCTATTACCGTCACTATCAAGGAAGAGCGCCGCAGTTTTCTTCATTTTATTACTCGGCTTTGTGCTGTGCTAGGTGGAACCTTTGCTGTAACAGGTGTTTTTTCCTTTAACTACTAAATACACACCATGTGTGTTCCATATAATTATTGTTTTGAGCTATATTTTGCCAATAAGTAATAATACAAATTCACAAATATGAATATTTACAACTTGTCATTGGAGTATTGGACCTTAATTTGGCTAAATAATATATATTTTTAAACTTAAAAAGAAAGATCACAAAAAATATAAAATAGAATGTGGCTGGCTGTTATCTGGTTTGTATCGGTTCGACGATATTTGTACCATTTCACCGATTATGAGATCCACCAGTTTTTGGGTTAAGGAGACTATACATCTGATTGGTTCCCGGTTTGACAAGTTGGATTAGTCGATCCAGCCAGTTTTTACAACACATTAGATATGGTTATTTCTTCTGGTTTAGTATAATTCTACTCTGGTTTAGCATTTTCAGCAAGAATTCAAGCTAATTAGGTGATACCATTGCTTCCTAAGGTCGTAAAATTATGATATTCACAATTAAGTTCTTAAATATTGATTATTCCTACGGCAGTTTATTTTGTTTCTTGCACTAAAATTGTGTAAAACTCCTATACATGAACAGGGATGCTGGACCGTTGGATGTACAGACTTATTGAAGCTGCAACTAAACCAAAGTCTAAAAAGTAGATCTTGAAGTCATGACAATTTCAAGCAACTCTCCTGCATCTCCAAGAGATTCCAGGCACTATTTGGAATTTACTTCCATATTCACAGATTTGAAATGTAGCGGCATAGTTGAGTCAAGCATCAACATTCAAACTTTCACAGTTTTGTGTTCATAGAATTTCTTGTATTGTCTGACATCAATGATTAGCTGATCCTAATCTCTCTTGTTTTGGAATGGATATTTTGAATATAGTGATCAGTTATATTGTTAGTTTCTTGTAGTTGTGCAACTCCACACACGGAGTTCCTTATTATTGTTTTTTTTTATATTCTAAATTAGCATTTTTTTTTTAAATGAATCTAAATTAGCATTGGACCTGGGAGATTTTGGTACATATTATTTTTTCTTCCTTTTTCTGAAGGAAAAATTAACAAATTTTGTACTGAAAAAGTGTTACTTATCATTAAGTTTTGTGGATTGCATTTTTTTATGCACAAACACTTCTCTGAAATTTCATTTTTAATGTTTGATATTTTTTAAGAATAAAATAGTACAACAAAATCATTTTTTAACTGCAATGGGTTGCTTGCGGTCGCAAACTCCTACTGTCACATCAACCATTTGTGCTTGGGTGGTTGTATCATAAATTTAGCAAGTCAGTTTCAACTATGAGATCATTATATAGTTAACTTCTCTGACAATCACTTTTAACTGCTGAGAATTCATTTCTAATGCAATGATACAAGAGAAAAAATGTCTATTCCACGACCGGGGTTCGAATTCTGGTCATTCCACTTAATGTGTGTTGAGTTTTCAATGGTTTACCATTTCGTTTATCTATAGAAATAAAAAAAGAACTGTTTTACATTAAAAAATTATCAAAACTATCTAAACCATTTTTAATCCTAATTTTAAAAGGAACGGTTTTTAACTTTATATGCAGTGTACTTTTTGATCCTTGATGTTACTATAATTCTATAATAATACACTTCATTAATGCTAGTTGAATACTGAAATGAGAAGTGTTCTTATTTTGATTTATTTTTTATAAAATGAAGGAGATTAATAAGTGTGAAGTTTGTTATTATAATAATATATAAAAATAATAGGAGTCACATAAGTCCTAGCTCAACTGGCAAAAATGCCGAAATTATTAGACCGGACGTCGTGACCCAGGTTCGAACCCGAAATCTCACAATTACATGTGAGTTTAATTTCAGTGGATTGCCACTTCATCTAAGACAAAAAAAAAAAAAAAGTCAACAAGACCTTATGCCAAGTGATTTCATCATTCCAAGGATTAGTAAGTTATTTTTAAATTGTTACTATATTATAAAATCTTGATGCCAAAATGTAATGATTTAAAATGAGTCATATATTATAAGCACATTGAAACCTTACACTCTTTAAACATATTCATATTTAACAAAACATTCCTAGACTATGTATTCAGTTTACATACTGCTGCTCATGGTGGTACCCACCTCAATATAATGCCAATATTAGTAGCATAGAAAATTGAGTAAAATAAATAAAAAGAAACAAAAAAACTTAGTTGTGAAAATCTGGTCTCAACCAGTTGTGTATCAACTACTGTCATTGGTGCTGCTCTTGCTGCATCCTTTGCAGTTGATGTTGTTGTCTTTGAGTTTCTTGCTGCTGCAGTTGTCTCGAAATAATATTTCGATTAGCAGATTGAATCTGCCTATTTGTTTTCCATCTAATATATTCCATTAGTAGAGAATTCATGCTGATTGAAATTCCAAATCCAGTGAATGTTGAAAGAAGAACCGAGAAAAGCGCACTAACATTAAGCTACAAGTAGAAACATCAAACATCTTTGTTAACATAAATGACATCTTCATAAAATTGAAATCGCGAAAAATAACAAGCACAGCATGATGAAAAGTGGACAGAATCTTACTATAGAATAGAATATATGAGCAAACAGGATGACAAATGCAAACTGGAAGCAAGCATAAGCCCATATGTAACTCCTGCTCACTGCCACAAAAAAATAAAACAGATGTGATTTGAAATTTGTTTAACATATTTAGTTATTTTCAGCTAATAAGTGATTATGGTAACAAGAAGTTATTACGTCATTATCATGTCTGTGGCAGCAAAATATTAGTAGTACTGCAGAGAGTTTAATGAACAGGAATATTACAGGTCACGTGTTTTGTTCCAATCACCACTCATGTTATAAACAATAAAACGCCGACACAGAAACAACAATGACATGCCACTTAGACACTTGTAATAGTTTGCAAAAATATAGTGATTGAAAGTATGTAACCATATGTCTTGGCATCATATCAGTGGCCGACACAATTCGACGTTCACTGTAAAGTGAAACACAGACATAATTCCATCGACATATCCCAAATTTCATAGATCCAATTCTTTGAAGATACATTTATGATTTCGTTTCAGATTAGGCTCAAATATTATCGTTCAACTAATCAGCCCAAAAAAGGAAAAATAAAAAATATATAATTTAGGGAACTAAAATTACTTTGACATGCTAAGGCAAAAATAAAGAAGCAAGCTTACCCATGGTTGAAGCAATCATAGAAGAAAGGAGGCCTAAAATGCAAGAGAAAGGCAATGAAATTGCGAGAGCATGTGAGCCCAAATCCGAAACCTGGTACACTAAAAATCATTGAGTCAGAAATACTTCCATTTTGTACAAAATATTTTAAAGGAAACAAAACAAAAATCATAAAATAATTAAATAACAATATTAAATACTGCAAGTAAAGTGATGACAAATTACATCTTCATATTTATAATTTCAATTTTTGTCAGTTGATATTATAATTTTGAACCAGCTCCAATGGAGAGGCCACTTCAACTAGTTTTATTTGTATTCTAAAATGATCGAACAGTTTAGATTGGTGTTTCCAAAGATCAGTAGCATACCAGTAGTTCCTCCAGAAAGCAAAAGTATGCAAGCATGCTGACCAACACAAGGACTGGTACATCCTGCCATATCCTGTATAGTACTTAATAATTAGAAAGCCAATGATTCTCAAGTAAGTTTTTGCAAATTTATGGACCTAACAAACCATTGTTTCCTGATAATTGTGCGATGTAGTTCAAAATCTGTAGTAACCTTTTCTGGTTCGACATAGAAACACATTTCAGAATTCTCTATAATTTCATGTTTGTTAGACAGCCCAACAGCCAATTACATAGTTTTGAGTATTCACATTTTCCTCCATAGTTTTGAGTGGTTTCTCTTCATTAGGTAAGATAGTATTCAAAGAAAAGCAACTTGCGACATTTGAAACCCAACAACCCTAGACTACAACCAGCCGTATATTCAAAGAAAAGCAAAAGTAATGAAACATGTTGGTCTTGGAACTTAAATGTTCTAGATGATCGTGTAATCTAGATCACAAGGCCTTATATGTTAGTTTGACGAGATATTGAATTGAACACAAAAATGATTAGCAGTTAACACATTGAAACGGTTAAACTTTTACCTGTAATTAGCTACCGCTCTCTGCTGTGATGCAGTCAATGTCTGCCGAACAACAGTTGGAGGGCTAGAAATTTTCAAGAGTGTTACTGGAAGGTTCCGGACATCTTGTTTGCAGACATCACATGTCTTATTTCCTTTGATACTAAACCACTTTACTGCACAGTCTTGGTGAGCAAGTGCAAGCTCACCTTTACAACTGCAGTCCATCCTAAGAGTATCTCCACCTTCCGCAAGCTCCACCAAACAAATCCTACAAACTGCTTCTTCTTCTGGAATATCCTCAGAAGCATCTTCAATGACTAGAACAAAATGGCGCGACAAAACACAAAAAATTACTATTTAGACTATATATGCAGATAAAAATAGTTATATTATTAAAAGTGCAAAGATAAATGCAATGGGAAATGATATCCCCGTGTTGAAATTTCAAATAGGCTTGACATGGCAAAATTTTGTGTCTAAATCTCTCTTCATAGATATTCACAAATTTCGATAGGGCGTCACCGCCATTTCTCAAAGATAGAGGATCATTCTCAAAGAAAACAAAATAAATGTCAAACGATAAAAAGGAAGTTACCATACTCAGTTATTTAATTTATGCTTTATCATATAAAAGTTATCATGATGATTTAAAAGGTATAATAGAATAAAGCACTTTAAGTTCCATATATCATGAAGATTTACCAATCTCTTGCATTGAATCACTGCGAGTTGAATTGTCATCAGTAGTTGCTGGATGTGGTCTTACTGAAATTACACGAACAAGACGCCTAGAATCTGTAGGCCTTAAATTATTAGTAGCCTTGACATTAACCGGAACCGAAAATGATCGAGTCATATGCTTGTTTACTTTCATTTTCTGTACACAAGAAAATTTTCATCAATGTATCATATTTTCATACATAAAAATATAAAAAGAAATTTTACTATGAGAAGTTCAGTATACAAATGTAAATGGTTCAATCATGAAACAATAATGAAAATAGCATAAACATACATTTAAATCGGAATCACCCCCTACATTTCTTCCATGTACATTCTCTGCACCTGAATTTGCAATTGGAGTAACCGGTAACGAATGTGCAGCTTTGGTTGATGAAGGGAACAAAATCTTATTAAGTGAAAGGGACCTTGAAGTTGAAGGCTTATTATCCAGAGAACCATTATCTGATGATAAAGTATCAGGAACAATCAAAACTGTCTTTTCAGTATCTTGTGAATAATTTTTTGTCCTAAAGCTCCTATCAGAAAGTAAATTTCTCATAGAGGACTTCACTTTGGTAGTAGAATGTGGCCTTGGTGGCAGTCCTCTAGTGGAACCTGGACTTGACAATGTAGGACCATCTGTCTTAGTAGAAGAAGATAATGCACTTTCTAGTGTCCTTGTTGGTATTTGTAGGGATGAGAGACTAGGTCTTCTCGACTGCGAAATCAACAAATATATATTTTTTCATCAGTGGAAATTGAACTCGGTACCAAACATTTACAACACTTGCATACAATAATGCGCGCCAACCACTTGCGCTAGACACCGGTGGTGAAATCAACAAAATAGGAACAATCAAAACTATCTTTCAAGTGTTGATAGTGATACAAAAATATCAATGGGAACAGAAAATTAATTTTTTTCAAAGATGCAGAAAATAAAAAAGGAAACTTTCTTTTGCCCAGATGCTAAAAAAATATAAATATGTATTACATTAACTGATTAAAATCTGAAAAGTGACACAGAAATATCTAATGGAAAGAAGAACAAAATCAGTTCTTTAAAGTGGGAGAAAATTAAAAAAAAAAAGTAAACTTTATTTATGCTAAAAAAATAGAAATTTGTTTTATTTTCTACCCTATGGCTCAAACCAATGAGATGAGAACCCATTTGATCTATAGAAAAAGGGGTTTTTGCACAATCACCTGATGATGAAGAAGAGAAGAATCTGACATCATTGAAACTGCAATAGTTTGAAGTTCAGCACCTTCCTTGTCCATCAGAGACAGATTCAGGTGATACTTGATATCAAGATGCAGAGGAGAAGCTTGCAATAATAAGCAACAACTGAAAAATATAATATGTTATTAGAAAATGGAAAAAGTTAGGAAATTTTTTTATCAAAAGGAAAAAAAGAACAAGTTTAGGAATAGGAAAGGAGAGTGATGGTAGAAAGGAGACTTGATTTATGCGTAAATTTTTTGGAATATGTATAAAAAAATATATTACACGTCAATAATTTTTATTCTTTTCATTAAGTGGTTTTATTTTATTAGAATTTGAGAGGCCTATACTCGACCACAAAAGCTAGTTTGAAAGTTGAGGTTTGCACTATATTATAAAGGCTATATTTGCCATATCTCTAGTCAATGTGGGACTTCTAACACACCCCCTCACGCCCAACACTATTAGCCTTGGTGCGTGGAATCAACAACAACGGGTGGCCCAAATATGGGAGGTCTCCACAACAATCAACAAATGGATCTAGGATAGACTCTGATACCATATTAGAATTTGAGAGGCCTATACTCAACCACAAAAGCTAGCTTGAGAGTTGAGGTTTGCACTATATTATAAAGGCTATATTTGCCATATCTCTAGTCAATGTGGGACTTCTAACATATTTTTCTTTCGATTACAGTTGTGGGGATGAAATCGTAATACTTCATACCAAATTTAACATCAATTATCTTAGCCAACGTTTGATTCATATGGATAATTTTTATTCTTTAAATGATATGAAATAAATGTTACTAAAAATTTATATGGGGTGCTAGATTTGAGTTTATATTAAAAATTTTAGTTTAATAATATTGATTGATCTAAAATTTATAGACATATTAATTAATTAGATAGTATAGAATAAGAAGTAAAAATAGTTAAGAGAAAAATATTTTCAATTTTTCCTTTATTTGATGATAGAAAAATAAAAGAGAGAAATAATATGATTTTGAAAAATGACAAAGATAACTTGAAAATAAAGAGATGGGGTTTTTTTCTAATAATATAAATAAAAAGCTCAAAGTTCACTATTTTTTTAAGAAATTTTTTGGAGAAAAGAAAATGTACACTACCTATTCTTTCTTTTTTGTTATGCACCAAATGAAATGCTCATATTATCATTTTGTTCACTTTATCTCTTTTTTACCAAACAATTTGCGTTTGGCACCATCCGTTGATATTTTTTTTTGAAACACCATCCTTTGATGAGTTGGGAATTTGGGATCATTTATATTTCCCATTATTTTCATTTCTTCTATTATTATATAATTTTTGAAAATATAAATGCAAAAGTGTGACATTAAATGAAATATAATTACTTTTATACACCCTAAAATATTTAAAAACTTTGGTAATGAAAAAAATAGAAAATATTGAAAATTGAGAGGATCCCAACTCTCCTTTCATACTTAAAAATCAATTAAAAATTAATTTGATCCCACCAACTTATGACCTTCTAGATATTTCCACAATGCCACCAATTATAAATAAATCAAATAGTAATAATTACCTTTTTATCCGAAATAGTTTAATTATACCAAACACTCAACTTTAATTATAAAATTAAGGACATACTATCATGTATAAAAAACTCACAACCAAAACTATCCTCATACATTAAACCTTACACATTTTCATGTCTTTACAACTTCACTTTCAACTGGTTTGCTTTGACACATGTGAAAGAAAAATCTAGAGTTCACGACTTAACCCTCCTTTGATTTTCAACATGACACTACTAGTGCACTTGCATCATCATAATCCTTCTTTGAGTTGCAATATGTACGGTTTTTTTCATTGCCCTTCAACTCAAGACAATCTTTCTTATAGTGACCGATCTTTCGACAATTAAAACACTTTCACTTGTCACCGCATTTTAATTTGGACTTAGCTCTCTTTCCTTTACTACCACATTTTCTCGTTGACACATTCAAGACATCTGCACTACTCTTCACTTTCACTTTGAATCCTTGCCTTACACACTAGACATCACCAATAGTACACTGCTTGCAAATCATGTTGTACCTAGCACACCTGAAAACATGTCTTACGTTGGACACACAAAACAATTTTTTTGATATAAAACCTGAGATTTTAAGGCACACACAACACTTCTCACCATTTTTCCTACGTATTTATCGTTTTTTTGATTTTCTTTTCAAAATCAATTGCACCCAAAAGAATTCTCCATTAAAATATATGTGAATTCACCTTTTAATAAGCGCATTGCATATGTTTTCTTCGTGTATTTTGAAATTCATTATATATTTTGCGTCTCTTTTCTCGAGTTAGAATCTTATATACATATATAATTTTTTAAATAAAACTCTTCATTCCTTTTGAAAAATAATTGGATCACATACTCTCTTTTTTATCATCATGACAAAAGAAATTACATCATGTCAATTGAGTTACTTGTATTATAGTTTTTTTTTAATAATCTTATAGTTTTAGTTGACATACCTTAATTCTATATATAAATTATATATAAATTGTAGTCATTCAATATGCATCATTCAATTATTTTTGTTCACTCTAAACTTAATTTAAGAAACGGATTGTTTCCGGTAAAAACTCTCTCGTGTTTTTTTTTTAATAAGCAAAATTGAATTATAAGGAGTACAAGGGGTACTCAACCCTTACAATTCAAGAAACAACACCTTAGATACATTGGAAACAAGCTAAGGGATTGTTACACCAATTAGAAAAACTTAAGTTAACATTACTCCTTAACCGACCTATAAACCAAAACCAAGAGATATTAATAATTTGCTCCACTAAAGAAGAGATATCAACACGTGCCCCTCTAAAAATAATGTTATTGGCTTATTGCGCAATTGCCAAATACTCCACTTCGTCGCCAACCAAATAATATGCGGCAATTGCTTGTGATTTTTCCCTTTAGCTAAGTCACCAAATAAGAGAAAATGTTGCAGGATATTTACGCAAGGGATGAGCTTAGTATCCAGCCACTTGAATATGTGTTGCGACACTTGAAAAATCACATTATAGTTGAAAAACGTGTGATGAATGGTTTCTTCCTCCCTGAAACAAAAGATACATCTCCTCTCATGGTTATTAATGATGATAGGGGTTGTATTGTCACAAAAGATATATTTCAAAAATTCGTTCCAAGGGGTTGTATTGTCATTCAAACACCTCCACTTCCACTTACTAAGAAGAGCATAATTAAAAAACTCCAAATTTTTTATACCCAATCCTCCCTTGTCTTTTGGTTGACATATACGATCCCAACTAACCCAAACCACTTCTTATTATCCATGCATCCTCTCCACAAGAAATTTCTTTGAATTTTCACCAAATCCTTTATCACACAAGCCGGAGCCTTAAAGAAGGAGAAAAAAATAAAGTGGTAAACTTGATAGGACAGAGTTAATGAGAGTAACTCTCCCTCTTATAGATAATAGTCGATCGTTCCACGCGCCAAGTCTTTTCTTCATGGAGTCCAAAATGGCCTGTCAGGTTGCTCTTCTTCTCGGGTTAGCTCATACCGTTATTCCAAGAAAACGAAAGGGAATAGACTCCACACCACAATTCAAGAAAGCCGATGAAGCACTCAAAAAACTATCGTCAAGATTTATACCATAGAGCTTGCTCTTAAAGAAATTAACTTTCAGGCCAGATACAATCTCAAAACTCCTCAACACAGTTTTAATAAGCCACAAATTGTCCCAATTACCTTATAACTATGGAAAAGACCATTGACCACTGCTCTTGTCATAAGTCCCGTAAGGCATTCCGCAACTATCAAGAAAAGGAAGATGATAAAGGGTCGCCTTGAAATACAAAAATCCTCCGTGGGACTTCCATTAACCAAAACTGACATAGAACTTTGAAATACACAAACACGAATCCATCGCCTCCACCCTTCCGCAAAGCCCATTCTAACCATCATATATTCCAAAAAATGTCAATTCACCGTATCGTAAGCCCTTTCAAAATCAACTTTAAATAACAAGCATTTATCATTTCTTCTTTTTGCCATATCAATCAGTTTATTAATTACCAACACACCGTTCAAAATTTGTCGGTTGGGTAAGAAAGCAGATTGAACTTTCAAAATTAATTTGCCAGAACAGTCTTCAATCTACCTGCTAAAACCTTAGACAAAATCTTGTATAGACTAGACACCAAGAAAATAGGTCGATAGTCTGAGAGAGCTTGTGGATGGTCTTTCTTAGGAACGAGAGCCAAAAAAGATGTCGTTATTGCCTTTGGTAGAGGGGCACTGCTATAAAATTCGTGTAGAAAATCCATAATATCACCTTTTAGGATTTCCCAACAAGCCTTCAAAAATTTGAAATTGAAACCATCCGGGCCTAGGCATTTGTTACCATCGCTACTCCAAGTCACCTCCCTAACTTCATTGGTAGAAAAAGGTGCCATCAACCTAGAATTGTCCTCTTCCGACAAACATTGGAACTGGACCCCGTTGAGGTTTAGCCGGTTCTCCCAATTTTCTGTAAAATTTTTCTCAAAGTAATTCTTCACATACCCTTTCACCTCCTCCACTCCCTGAACCCATTGTTCCCCATCTTTTAAGGCCGCCAATTGATTCTTTCTTCTTCTACTCTTAATGGATTCATGAAAAACTTTAGAATTGGAATCGCTTCTTTCACCCACTACACTCTAGATTTTTGTTTTAACAAGCTCTCCTTGAAATGAAGTTGTCTCCAAAATTCACTATTTAGCCATTCCCTTCTAGTTAGGTCAACATCCGTCACTCCACCCCCCCCCCCCCCCCCAACATGCTTTCAATGTCGTTTAATTCTTGCACAATCTTCTCAATATTAAAGTCAAAAATGGAAAAAACCTCTTTGTTCCATTTTCTCAATCCCTCCTTCAATAATCTAAATTTTTCTTTTAACACATAAGTCTTCTTACCATGCACTACGAAGATCTTCCAACTAGTCTCCATAAAAGAAAGAAAATCCGGGTGTTCCAACCATCCATTAATCACTCTAAAAGGCTTCGGTTCCCAATTATTCGACGCAACAAGCAACCAAATTGGACAATGATCTGATATGTCACGGTCTCCAATCCACTGGCCTGATATACCAAATTTGGCAATAAAACCGTCTAACACTAGAATATCTATCACCTCCATCTCTTCCACAAAACGATTAAAAAAATTCTTTCACCTTGTCTTCCAACTGCACTACTTCCTTTTCTTTCCGAAGAATGTAAAACGACATTAAAATCACCTCCTAAACACCACCCCCACCGGTAAATTGTTGTTTAACAACCAATAATTCTTCCCATAATTTTTTCTTGCAGGATAAACTACAAGGGGAATACACATTGACAATATGCATCACTACACCCTCTCGTTATGCCGTAATGCCCAAATAACCATCGCCATTGAAACTATTTTGTAATTTGAACATGTCGGCGTTCCACATTACTAACATCCCACCGGAGAGACCTATTGGATCTTTCACCACCCAATGTACCTCCTTATAGCCCCATAAATTTTGAATTAATAAATCATCTAAAGAAAATTTCTTTGTTTCTTGAATTAAACAAATATCAAACTTCCCTTTCTGGAGGAACAAACACAAATGTCGCCGTTTTGCACTACCTCCCCACCCTCTCATATTCAACGAAACAATCTTCATAAATTAAAAGTTTGTTTGTGCTCCCTTCTGATTCTCTCATCCTCGTCTCTTTTTTCGTTATCAAGTATTTCTTGAATACAATCCTCCTCCGTACCCCCTTTTGCACCCTTCTTCTTGGCTCCCGTCCCCTCTACCTCTGACACTTCAACTCCCAAATTTAGAGTTCCGCGCCAAACTTTTGAAGCTACTTCCTGTTCATAATTTTTCAAACATAATTTGTTGCAATTACGGATGTCTGAAGAATTGATCGAACTACAACAAAGAATGTCGCCGGCCGAATAAAGTGAACTCTTTTGCTGCTTTCTTGATGTGGTATTGATCGGAGAAATACGCGTTAACACTGAGATACATTGAGGATTCTGATGCCCGTTGGAATTAGATTCTAAATTGACGGAATGGGAAGAGCATGGATGTGTTTCACGTGAAGTGACTCTACGTGCGAGATGTTGTTGTTTACACGATCCACTTGTTGTTAACGTGGTGTTATTAACAAGCATGTTCCCTTTATGATTCTGTGTAATTGATTTCTTCAGCATGGGCTTGTGAGCTTGTTGTAGACACTTCTTGGCCCATCACTATACACCCCTGCCACCTTTAATTCCTCCAAACCTCCACGTTCACTAACCTCCAACAAAATGGGTTTGTGAGCTTGTCCCACAACATCTGAAAATATCCGTCTTCTACCCACACCTCCATTAACAGATTGATGTGAATTAGTGGAACTTGAGAGCCCACCTAAACCATCCTCATGGCCCACCAAATTAACACTCTTCACAATTAATTTATCCTCCTTAAACACACACCCCTCCAAACAAGGATGACCACCACAAGAATTCAAATTTACCTTGTTGAAAATAAGATTATCATTAAAAGACATATTTGAGTTTTCCTTCCTTCTATCCCTTGCAATAACCACATCCTCATCATAATCTAATGCATTGAATGGTGAGTTATTAACATTAACAATAGAATTTAATGTCAATAAATTCTCCCATTCCCTCTCTAGCTCTCTCTCTCTCTCTCTCTCTCTCTCTCTCTCTCTCTCTCTCTCCGGCTCCTCGTCCACCACCATCAACCGCCTCTCCTCCTCCTCCTCCTCCTCCTCGTCTTCCGAGCTATCACTTCTATTGTTTCTCCCGTCCTGACCTTGGGAAGGTGGTAACATAATTCTCACAGGTCCATAGGAATCTTCGATGACCCGAAGATGAAAAATTTCACCATTGATTTTGACGTCAATAAACTCATCCACAACCTTTTGACAAGAGGTACGAATTAAAATCCTAGCAACATCCATGGTTAATTTCTTATTCGTCGCATCATCGGCATTCAAATAAAACCCCCATGGTTTCTGTTGGGTTTTTGTATGTTGGCTACAATTTTGCAAAAGCTAACTCTAGCCAAAATGTTGGACAAGATGCTGTAGCATATGGAGTACAGCGTTACTGCTACTGTGTTGCGCAGAATTTTTATATTAAATCTTAGAAAGATTTGTTTGAGAATAAAAGATTGCGCACGTTTTAACAGACCAAGCTGCGTCTTGTTCCTTAAGTTTCTGAAGGAGGTTTATATTATTTATCTCAATAATATAATTAAATCTTTGAATAAAATATATTTGAAGTAAATCTTTTTGAAGTCAATCTTTGAAGAATATTTGAAGTAAATCTTTGTGCTGATCATCTCAATGGTTCAGATTTATTCTGAAGCTTTTTCTTGCGCAACAAGAACCTGCGATCTCAAGGCTATATATATGAAGACCTAAACTTTGTTTATTTTTATCTAAAGCCGTGTTTACTAAAAGTGTGAGTTTTAGGGTTTTAGAATTTCTCTTGTTTATTGTGTGCCTTTCTTGTGTCAAGTTGATGCAAGTTTAGGACTGGTTATTTGAGTTGTATTTGTGTGTCCTCTCCTAAGCTTTTAAGTACGGAGATTAGAATTGTGTGAACTTACTCCTAAGCTTTGAAGCACGGAGGTAGGTTTGTTATTGGTTGTTTCAGTGTCTATTACGGTGAGTAACTTTCTGAGTATTGTTTTAATAAGAGTGAGATGGGGTCTCATATCTAGGAGTTCCTAGGTAGAGTTAGCACGGGTAGTAGCTAGGTGATAAGTTGTAATCGGGGCGTTTGCTGAGAACTTAAAACTAGTACTATTATAGTGGATTCCTCCTGGATTGGTATCCCCAAGAGTAGGTCGTGATTACGCCGAACTGGGTTAACAAACCTACTGTGTTATTTACTGTTCTGCTCTTTACTGCTTTATTATTTACAGTGTGATTTATTGCTACGAACGTTGCTGTAGCATCTTGCGTAGTGAAGCGGGTGGAAAAATGCGCGAGCGGAAAATGCTCGCTAGACAGTAAAGTCGCCACCGGACTTTATTTATTCACAGAGGAAAAGGAAAATATCGATAAAACCTTAAAAGCAATGGAAAGATGGTCATCGCAACCATTTCCAGGTTCGGGAGTCGATTATGCAAGGGGAAGGTATTAGCACCCCTCACATCCGTTGTACTCAACGGGAACCTCCTCGTTAATTTTAGGGTTAAAAAATGTTTAATTTACTTGCATGCTTTTAATTATTTATTATATGTCAAGGGGGAAAAAGTTAGTTTTTTATTAGTGTGCTTGGCGAGATGTACGAATCTCGCTCCTACGTATTCCCGGGTGCAATGGGAAATTCAAAGCTACACGCAGTTCTGGTAGAAAATGTTTGTGTGTTGGTTGATTTTACTTGTGAAAAGATTTTTGTTTTTATATTTTGACTGTGCTAAAAATATTTGATGCGTTGGAGTTATTTTTAGATGTGGAAGACGAACAATTTGTCGACAAAGCGTAACGCTAAGCCCCCGATTGTTCGAGAGATCAACAAATGTACATTCGTCAATCTCCTCTTTAGTCCAAGATTTTTATTATAATATGTTTGAGTGGAAGACGAACAACCTGTCAACAAAGCGTGACGCTAAGCCCCCGATTGTTCGAGAGACCAACGAATGTACATTCGCCAATCTCCTCTTTAATCCAAGATTTTTTATTAAAATATATTTGAGTGGAAGACGAACAACCTATCGACAAAGCGTGACGCTAAGCCCCCGATTGTTCGAGAGACCAACGAATGTACATTCGCCAATCTCCTCTTTAATCCAAGATTTTTAATAAAACTCGATTTGTAATGTGCAAAGAATAAAATTTAAAATCATATTTTTTGGGTTTTTGCTATTTTTATTAGATTAAATAAATCACATAAATGAAATCAAGAAAATAAATTAAAATAAAATCAAGAGAGGCAGAGGGGGTGCAAAAATAGAAAAAGGGGGTGCAGATAGCAGCAAAAATCAGGTCTGGCCCAAACAGGGGGGCCCAAACGCTAACTGCCAAACAAAAAAACGGTAGGTGATCTCAGCCATCTGATTTGATCAGACGGTCTTGATGAGATCCTGGTGATGGATGATCTCCAGACCACTGATGCATGATCAGACGACTGGGAACGGTAGGCTGCGGTGGAATGCGCACACAGGATCAGAAGGCTGCATATATATCCAAAACCAACGGAATTCTCTCATTTTTCACCAATTTTTCTCTCTCTTCTCTCAAATCTTTTCTCTTGTTCTCTCTCTTCTCATGGGTGTTCTTGATATGTCAAGAACATGGATGAACATTCATCCTCTCCGACGTTCACCACCGTAGGGCCCAGATTCCGGCGCGGTGGCCGCCGTACTATACGGTGGTGCCGCCGCCGGAAAACCCCTTTTTTTTAAATTTTTTTTTCTGAAATTATTTATTTATTTTTTTTAAAAAAGGGAAAACACCAAAACCCGAATTCCTCTTTAACAATTATTTAGCACTTTCAAGCACCAATTAGACCTCTATTATTTTTATTTACCAAAACCACTCAAAGATCGGATCTGACTTAAACACTCACGAGTTCTACAAGCTTCAAGCATATACGAGCAACAGAAACTCAAATGAAAATTCATAAGCCTTTAATACATGTTCAGGCAGAAGAAAAAAATGAGAAAAGTAAATGGCACTGACCTTCCCTGCAGTGAACTCCGCGCAGGTTAAGTTTTTTCTCTTTTTTTTATTTATCGATTCCTTCTCCTTTCTGTTTTTGGCTACTGATTTTCTTTTGATTTTATGCAAATCTTGCTTATGAGTTGTGGATGCTGTTTTTTCAGATACAGGGACCAGGGAGACAATGGTTATGGGATCAAGACTCTTTTTCTGTGTGTTGTTTTTGTGAAGATTTTTCCTGTGTTTGTTTGAATTTCGGATACTTAAACTTTTTCCTTTTTTTCTTTTCTCCCCCTGGTCCTGTAAAACTCTTGGTTTATATAACTCAGAAATTAGGATACGTAACCAGGCCACCTCTTCTAGATATCTGACGTCATGGACAGAGAAAGAGGATACGTAACCAGGCCACCTCTTCTAGATGACTCCAACTACGACATTTGGAAAGCTCGTATGATAGCATTCTTGAAGTCTATGGACAGCAGGACTTGGAAAGCTGTTCTTAAAGGTTGGGAACATCCCAAAGTAAAGGATGCTAATGGAGCTGATACCAGAGGAGGATTGGACTGCTGCATAAGACTCATTAGCTCTTGGCAACTCTAATGCCTTAAACGCCTTGTTTAATGGTGTGGACAAGAACATATTTAGGCTAATAAAAAAGTGCGAGGTTGCCAAAGATGCTTGGGAGATATTAAAGACCACTCAAGAAGGTACTGCAAAGGTAAAAATCTCAAGACTTCAAAATCTAACCAGGAAATTTGAAAATCTTAGGATGAAAGAGGATGAAAGTGTTCATAACTTTTACATGAATGTTATGGATTTTGCTGATTCTTTTGATGATCTATGAGAAAAATTAAGTGATGAAAAAATTGTGAGAAAAATTCTTAGGTCTCTTACTAAGAAATTTGACATGAAAGTGATTGCAATGGAAGAAGCTAGAGACATATCAACCATGAAAGTTGATGAATTAATAGGATCTCTACAAACCTATGAATCATCTGTTAATGAAAGATTAGAAAAGAAAAACAAAAGCATTGCTTTTGTGTCAAACACTGAGGATGAAGATCTTGAGAGTGATATGGAGTCAACTGACAGTGTTTCAGAAGCTATTGTCTTGCTTGGACGACAATTTAATAAGGTTCTAAAGAGGATGGACAGAAGACCCAGGCAGAATGCTAGGCATCTTGCTACTGACATAAGTAGGGATGTCAATTTGCATCCGTCAGAGTGGATCCCCGCGGAGATTGCCCCGTACGGAGATCCGAAAACGGGGATTTTTTCCCCGTGGGGACGGGGATGGAGGCAAAACTCCCCCCGGAGGCAGTTCGGGGCGGGGAACGGGGATTAAGCATCCGTCCCCGCGGATTCCCCGAATCCGTCTATATATACTTAAATATATATATTTTTACTACTATTATTATTCTAGGTTTATTTATATTTAACAATTCTAAGTTTCTATTTTTCTATAAATTATGATATATTTTGGTTATGAATTTTTATATGATTATGCATATGTTGTTATGTATTGTATTTTGGTTATGAAAAATATTTATTTATTTATTAATAAAAAAGGAAAAAATAATGTCATAATTTTGTCCGTAAAATATAGAAATTGTCTAATATTCGATCTCCGTGGATCCCCGTGGGTACTGTGGGGATCCGTGGGGATGGGGATGGAGGCAAAAATTCCCCCGTGGGGATGGGGATGGAGGTAAAAATTTCCCCGCGGATATTTCGGGGCGGGGAACGGGGATGCTTCCTCCGCACATTCCCCGCCCCGTTGACATCCCTAGACATAAGTCACGACATTGGTAACTCAAGAAAAACAAAGATTGATGAAAAACCTGCTTAAAGTAAGGGGATTCAATGTCATGAGTGTGAAGGGTATGGTCACATCAGAACAGAATGCACTACTTATCTAAAGAAACAAAAGAAAAGTCTGAATGTCACTTGGTCTGATGAGGATGAGTCAGAAGAAGAAGGAGAATCTGAAGTTGCGAAACATGTTACAGTCGTAACAGGAATAGTAACATCTGATACAGAGTCATGTGATGAAGAAGTCTCCTATGATGAACTAGCAGAAACATACAGAGACCTATGCCTAGTTTCTAAATAAAAGTGCAAAGAACTTGAAAAGCAAAAGAAACTTAACTCACAACTTCAGGCTGAAAAAATTAGCCTTCTGTCAAAGATTGATGATCTCCATAAAAAGGTAAACAGCTTAGCCTCTGACCTTGATGAAGCTAATGAGGAGATAGGTAAGTTGAAAGTTGATATTGGAAGGTTGAGAAAATATTCTGAAATGTTGAACAAAACTGGTGCTGACACGTTAGATGTGAAGGTGCGTGGAGAAAACACAAGAAGGGGGGTTGAATTGTGTTTTGGATATTTAAAAACTTTCCAAGATGTTTAAATCTTTTCAGAGTCTTTAAAGCACAGCGGATTATTCACACAATTAACTTATGACGTTATAAATGATGAAGGAGTAAATGAGAGAGTGAGAGAGAGAAGAACACACAACAATTTATACTGGTTCCCCTCACAAATTGAGAGTACTCCAGTCCCCTTGTTTCCAAGAGAGTTCCACTATAATCACTCGGATTACAATAGTTGCTCAAGCACACAAGCTCAAGACTTCCTGCTCTTAGTCACACAAGACATATAGAGACTTCCTTGCTTAAGCACACAAGCTTAAGACTTCCTTGCTCAAACACACAAGCTTGAGACTTCCTGCTCTAAGTCACACAAGACAGAGAGACTTCCTTGCTCTGATCACACAAGATCAGAGACTTCCTTGCTCAAGCACTCAGGCTCAAGACTTCACTGCTCTAATCACTAAGACTGAGACTTACGTGCTTCTACACTAAGCAGAAGACTTTCTTGCTTCTACACTAAGCAGAAGACTTACTTGCTTCTACACTAAGCATAAGACTTACTACTAACTTAAGAGCTTAAAACTTATTACAAAACATAATAACTTCAGAGGCTCTAAGCTAGTTTCTATGCTCACTTCATTTGAGAGATATTATCTACTACAATTCAAATGCTCACTTTCTTGAGAGATTTTTCTAATGTTGAGCGCTAGTCTTCAATTCTTTCTTTGGCATATTTATATGAGTTGAGAAAGACATTGAGACGTTGGAGAAATTCCCGTTGCAACTTGGACAGCTGTAGACATCAAGATCCGTTGAGTAAAGCCACGTCTTCCTTTGCAGAGAAGCTTCACCTTTGTTGTCTGTCCAATGGTACAGTTATAAGGTACAACTAGCTCCTAGAGAGAGAGATCACATCCTTTGTGACCGTTGCATTTTAGTTGACCTTAGAACAAGTCATCAGGCTTGATAAGTTGTAGTTAATGTAGCCCTCTGATGACTGGGAATTCCCTTTGCTTCTGATGAACCTTTGATAACTTGGAGTCTGATTGGTCTTTGAATGTTTAGCCTCTGATAGTCTTTAGTAATTCAGATTCTGAACGCCTTCATCCTCTGAATGACTTATGACTATCAGACAGCCTCTGAACTCTTGTAGGCCTCTGAACATCCTTGAGCTTCTGAACTACTCTGAGTCCCTGAACAGCTTTCAGACGTTTTGATCTACTTTGAGCTTCTGAACTTTGTATAGCTTCTGACCACGTTGTAGCATCTGAACTCTTTCAGAGTCTTAAATATTCAGACTTCCATTGGTTTCATCAGAGTTTAAATTAAGTGTGCTCTTGATTAAACGTTGAATTCTCCTGCACTTAATTTAAAGATTAGTACCATCAATTGTCCATTTAATACTTTGTTATCATCAAAACTTAAGGGTGTGTATAAACACATATTTTGTTCCAACAATCTCCCCCTTTTTGATGATGACAAACACAAGTATTAAATACAATTGTTGTTGATAAAAATCAGCTATGTTGACATTAGGCTTCTGAGTTTTGCAAGCTCCCCCTAAGTCTGATAACCCATAGGGTTAGGTTTGTAAGCTCCCCCTATTTTGTATCCATAGTTAATTTTAATCAGTTTCAGAAATACTTTATTATATGACTTAAATTATTCATATTTCACTACGTAAAGAACAAGGTTTGCAAGCTTCTTCAGTCCATAGTGTGATAATCTTTTAGTAAAGTTGCACCCTTACTCAAGAACTAACTATGAATAATAAACTTCAATTAATAAATGCATTCTCCTTGAAAATTAAGCCCTTAATGCAGATGCAAGATGAAGCAGTATTTAAATTGAAGCAATATTTAAATTGAATGACAAAATAGAATCAGAGGCGCTTAAAGACTTCTACATACACACACGGTTCTGATGGTTATCATTAACAGCTTCAGAGTTCAAAATATTTTCAAACAGT
Source organism: Trifolium subterraneum (assembly GCA_951799995.1). NCBI lineage: Eukaryota > Viridiplantae > Streptophyta > Magnoliopsida > Fabales > Fabaceae > Trifolium > Trifolium subterraneum. Next base: position 27,304,049 of record OX637466.1, read on the forward strand.
TCAGAGCTTTAAAAAATCTTTTCAAAGAGAATAGCTCAGAGTCTGAACAAAAATTTGAAAACAGTTCAGAGCTCTTTAGTACAATATTTTGAAATCCTCAAAGATCAGATTCTCATAACAAAGCATGTACCTCATGCTACTATTTTGACCACTCTCCTACGTTCTCTCTCTGAAGCACTACAAGGCCCTAAAAAGCCAAGTAATTTCGCTTCTTCCAACAATTGATTTACCAATATTCTTTCTCCCCCTTTTGTCATTATCAAAAAGGTAATATAAGGAATTAATAGAAATTCAACTTTCAATGCCGTCAAATCAGAAGTGGTTGAACACATTTAATATTCGGCCATTGAATTTTGCTTATAAAAGGAGAGAGATACCTAGTCATTTTACTCACACAGAATAATCATAGGTTATTGATAGATCTCTTGAGAGAAAAAATGAAACGCTCAGAGAAGAAGAAAGTAGTTTCACTGAGAGCCAGTCAAGATAGGAGAAAATATAAGAAGAAACCAAAGGAAACAAAGCCAGTGTCTGTCACAGAAGAACTCAGTTCAGAGTCTGAAGAGAAATCTTTGGACTCTGACTGTTTTAAGTTCTGAAGACATATCTTCCTGAAGAAAATCAAACTGAAGTTCGAGGCTCTAGAGGGGTATGTGTCTCTTCCTGAGGAAAACCAAACTGACGCATCATAATTGTTTTCTTCAAGAAGGACAGTGGGTTGAATGGCTCCAGCCAAAAGTTCAACCTTTCCCCTCTACAAAGATTATAGTTAGGCTTGCAACCTCAAAAATAACCTTTGGAGCATCCGGAAGATAGTTCTTAGAAAAATTGATATGTACACCATAACTTTTGTTCTTAATGAAATAAAATTCATTGCTTTGGCTTGTTTAATAGATTTCTTACTTTTATGCTTTCTCTGGTTATGTAATTTGATACTTTTAAGAATAACCAATAAACAAAATAACTGTTTTGTAAGAAAATTGACTTTAATTAAGCATATAAACAGTTTTTAGCGATTTAAGATAGCAAGTCTAAAAAAGAATATCATATCATGAATAAATATTTCAGATTAGCACAAAGAAATTATAGAAATATACAGAGATATGATCTTACTTCTATCAATGTGCCTATCAAAATATTAATCAAGATATTTATTTTAAGTAAATAAAGAGATCCTAGGTTGTTGATTCGGGTTGGTTACAACGATGAGCTAGGATTCTCACTATTTCCTTCTGCTTGGCATTTACTACCTCCACCAGCTCTTCATGCTTTTTCATTTCTTCCTTAAGGTCTTCAATTTCAGCCTCATACAGAGGGTTTCTGATGTGCACTTGACTTGCTCCTAGATTATCCACAATAGGCTCATTCAGTCTTTCCTCAAGTGATGTTATCCCTTTCATTAGATTTTGCTCCTCACTTGTTCTTACAGAAGGGGATCCAGGTTGACTCCTCTCTGTGCCCTTGTGAAACTGAATGTCCTCTTCCACCATTGTGTTCTTTCCCTTATCATTCCCCCTTTGTTCTTCACTGCTGACCTCTTGGAGACTGTGTAGTTTCTTTAGCAGTTCTTCAGTTAAGCTTACCCATTGTTCAATATGGTCAGGTGAGGATATATCAACTTGCCTTATCTCAGAAAGACCATGTATTTGTCTTATCAAACCATTGCATTCACTCAAGACATCAGGGTTTATGGAATTGGTTTGAAGAGGGTTAGAATTTGAGGGTATGATGGTGTGTTGAGGTGCAGTATGTGGCTCAGTTTGTATGGTTGTTTGTATGAAAGGTTCTGGATGAACAGGTCCTGGTGCATATTCTCTTAGAGAAAAAATGTTCTTAGGACTTGTTTGAGCAGTGTTTTGAGTGGGGTTCTGAGTTTGTTCAGAATTTGACAGAAGGTTCTGAACACTAGTCGTAGTGACTTGTTGATGAGGTAGTTCACCTCCTAGGTGTTCTTCAAGGAATTGTAGAGGTGAATTATAGTGTTGGATTGGAGATTTGTTTGGTTGAGAGTCTTGAGTGTTTGCAATAGCAGAGTCAGACACTAACACTTTACCTGAATCTTTCAAGATTGATCCCTCATCAGCTTTCTTCTCTGGCTGCTTAGTGAGTCTCTTTAGTCTAACACTTATAGGTTCATCATCAAAGTCACTCTCTTCTTCTTGAATCATTTCCCTAGATGACTCAACAGACTTGATTTGAATCCTTCCCTTCTTATCTGTCCTTGCAGCTTCAATCTTAATCTTCACCAGTCTCTTCCTTTTCTTCTTCAATCCTTCCTCTTCAATCTCAAACCCTTCACCCTGGCTTTCTAGCAATAGAACATATTGATTAACAATACCATTTGAGAGAACAGGTATATGAATCATATGTCTTTTTATTATTGAGTCCTCTGAGTGAGAGAGAAGTTCAAAAGGATCAGAGTGTATCATCTCTTTTCCAGCTAGTAAGTTTATGTTGGATAGGGTGTAAGCTGAGATTGTAAAGGCTCTGATTTCCCTAATCAGATTTTCATGTCCAGTAGCCTTAATTACATCTATCACACCACATTGATAAAAGATTTCACTAAGGATTCTTGGATAGATGACATGAATATTTGACTTGGATTGTTTTTGAGCAGCATTGACAGCTTTACACAGGTGATTGAAGATATACTTAGCCCAATTTAGTTGATATCCTTTTGTGAGATAGTAGATAAAGTATCTATGTTCCCACGAAAGTTGATCAGAACTTCCACTTCTTGGAAAGATTGATCCTAGCAGGATTCTGGCTAAGAGTTTCTGAGTTGTCTTCAAGTCACCACTTCTGTGGCTCTCACAGGTTTTCCCTTCTTCATAACACATATTCGTCATATCACTTAAACAACCTGTGTTCTTTGCTTCAACAGCACTGAAGGTATTGAATTGTCCTTCATTGGGAATTTGAAGAATACTGGCCAAGTTTGATTGAGTCAAAACTACTTCAAAGCCACACACTACTGACCTAATTTCTTCTTCTGTTACTTCTCTTAGACCTAATTCGGCTGGTGTCTTGTCCTTGTTCTCAGGTTTTGAATTCCTTAAGACACCAACTTCTCTGTTGTAGTCTTCCAAGGTCACTACCTTGCTTCTCACCCAGAAATCTTTAACAAGCGTAGGGTAGATTGGACAATTTAGAATCTTTATGTATCTACCACCTCCATTTTGGTCCGAGAAGAACTTCTCAACATTGTGTTGATTTATCTTAAGACTTTCAAAGTCAACTGGTTGTTCCATAACCAAGTTGAGTGATTTTCCTTTCATGTCAAGCGATCTTTCTTTGCTAAAAACCTCAGAGCAGTTGATGATATTTACTGCTAAATCCCTTGGAAACAAAAACGAACAAGAAGAGGTTGATGAGGTAGAGGTTTCCATCTCAGAAGTTAGGGTTTTGGGGTTTTTCTAAAAACAACGATAAAGAAGATTTTTCAAAGATTTAGAAAACTAGAGTGTAGGTTGTGGAAGTGCAAAGTGTGCAATTGCTCAGTGATTTTGATTAAAACAGTAAGACAAATTAAATCATAACATTTTTATCAAACATAAGGCAAACCATCATTAACTGTTTCAACCAATCAGAATGTGTGTACGTGTTGTCTTTTTAGCGCCAAAATGTTTTAGTAAAAATACGAAAACGTTTCCAATTCATTTTGTTTTCAGAGGCTTAACCATCAGAGGTTGAAACGTTTCTCAGAGTATGAGATTCTTCAGATGCTGAAACCTAAAGAACTTCAGAGGCTGAAGAAACAAGTCTTTCAGGACACAAAAAATATGTTCAGACAGGATTTTTCAGGGTTTTCAGTACTGAACACTGTGTATCCTAAGAAGACATTTTCAACCTTTGAGAGTTATTTCTCTGAATATGTCATTCAAGAGTTAAGCATACTTACCTTGCATTGAAGCTTTCTTGATTAGGTGTAGTCAGAGTCATAGCCAGACCAATCACTCCACCACACTGAGTTGTTATCATCTTCAAAGCAAGCTTTCATATCTTCATACTCCCTTCTGCTCCTTATGTATTCCTCTTCATCTTCTTCTCCATCTGACTCTTCAAGAATGTGCCTTCTATGCACAATTGCTCTTCTTCCATTCACAGTCACATGCATCCATGTGATTGGAAGGTTCAGAGTCTTAGCTTCACCTGCAATCAAGTAAACAATTTTGTCTCTTGGTACCCACTTGCTTGAGGCACTACTACAATTTTGGCTTACAATAGCACTAATTTAATAGCACTTTTACACAAGTGCTATTAAATATCCCACTTAAATACGTATAATAGCACTTTCCTATCAAAAGTGCTATTATAGATATTGTATTGTTTTTATCAAATACGTTTAGTAGCGCTTTTGTGCGAGTGCTATAATAGGTATACTTAAGATAGCACTTGTTGGTACCTTTAGATAGCACTTCTCATAAGTGCTATTATCGGGCTTTCTAGTGGAAAAAAAAAGACTGAATAATTCATTTTGGCGCTGGATGGAAAAATTACTTTGCGCCTAATATTTTCACTTTTCACAATATCACTTTTCACTGTCTCCCTCAATTTTCACAGATCCAACCTCAACCGCTGCCCTTCCGCCATCCACCACCACGTCTTCTCACTCTTCACCGCTACCACCATCGACCACCATCGTCTTCTCACTCTCCACCGCTACCACCATCGTCTTCTCACACCACCAACAAACTCAACCCATCGTCTTCTAACTCTCAAACTCGACCCACCGTCATCTAACACCACCGGCGAACTCTCCACCTGCATCGTTCCTCTCTCCGGTCACACTTCATCATTGTTCACTCGAAGGAGGTAAATATTTTCACTCTCTTTATTTTTATGTTGTTGATTTTGGAACAATTTTTCAATCTCTGGTTGTAAGATTCAATCTCTGGTTGTTGATTTTGGAACAATTTTTTCAATCTCTCAATTATTTTCTGCAGTGAATATATCTGATGTGTTTTGGTTTTCTTCTATCTGGTTTATTAACCACATGTTTGGTTTGTTATAAGGAGGATTTCTTTAGCCCCTTAAGCTTTAATTTGGAATAGCATATGAAAAATGATTATTGAGCATAAATAGAAGTTGGATACAATTTATTTTGATTAAAAGTATTGATAAAATTGCCCGGTACTTTGTTTGAGATTGAGTGTGAAAGTGATGATCCTGATTATTCATACTCTGTTGTTTCTAAATTCGCAATTTTTCGATCTGGGAAATTGCCACAGTGAGTGCATTTTCTATTTTTCGATCCTGATTATTCATAATTTTTCGTCTATTTTCTTTGAACTGTTTTGTTTTGAGCAAATTTTCGTTAAAATTAAGTTATTTTGAATAGGGGTTTTCCAAATGGTTGAATTTGAATTATTTCCGAATTAGGGTAATTCATATGAATGATTAAGGGTAATGACGCAGCTGCATTTGTGTAAGTCACAACTGTATCAAATGAGCTAATCACAGTGCATATTTGATGCAAATATTCTATAGCCAAATTAGGATAGAAATGAATCTAAATGAGCTAAGGGTTTTTTTTGTTTTGTTTTGACTATGTTATTTAAGATTATGGACTTTGATTTTGATGTAACCGTAAAGTTAGGCATTGTAACTATAAAACTCATTAGATATTGAATTTGGCGGTTTGGAAAGGGTTTCTAATGTAGTGAAAGTTTCTTGTTTGGTTTTGAGGTGATTTTTATTCCGTTGTTATTCAAAAACTAAGTACATTCGTTTGGAAAAGGTTTCTAACTAATGAAAGTTCCTTCTCCTCAGTCTTGGATATTCTCATTGTTGTTTATTGGTGAAATTCTTCAATCTGACACCATGATTAGTTTTTTCCTTTTCGTTTTTGTTGAGTTATCCCCAATACTCCAAAATTATCAAAGTATCGGTCTCTGACACGTATACGAGATGGCAAGACTGATACATGTCCGATATGTTCTGATACGTATCCGACTCTAACACACTCCTTTGAACACTTGCTCCCTCATTAGTTCACGTCACTCTTTTTCTTAAATATTTTACTTTGTAACCGACTGCACTGGTTTTAATAAAAACAGAACACTAACTCTTATTTCTTCGTAGCTATTTTTCGATATAATACCCCTGTGTGATTTTTATAATTTTTGTGCGATACCCCTTTGTGATGTTATTAGTGACAAATTTTGTTATTCAATTTATGGTTTTACCATAGAGTCAGTGCACAAATATGATATGGAATTCTTATAAATACACTATATTTAACATGCATCGGGTAATTGAAGATAGTTATTCCGCTATAATGAAGTGTAACAACGGCTATTTTATAACACTTTATACTAAACTGCATATTGCATAAACAAGCTGTTTGTTATTCCAAATTTGGAATAGCCCCTGAAGCTTTAGTTTGGAATAGCATATAAAAAATGATTATTGAGCATAAATAGAAGTTGAATACAATTTATTTTAATTAATAGTTTAATTGTGACTAAATTGAATTATTTTTCATATGCAGCCACCAAGCTACAAGGTACAAGGTGCAGATCTTAGAGTTCAATTCAAGGTAATTGCTTTTGTTAATTTGTTTTTAGTTAGTAAAAAATACTTATAAGTTTATCCATTGTTGTTAAAAAATACCTGCAAAGTATATTGAATGTGTTAACTATTAAGACCAATTTGGTTATTAGAACCAATTTAACTATTAAGACCATTGCTAATTATTTTAACTCAAAATATCTATATTCAGTGTCTTAACTATTAAGACATATGAACTATGGATCGAAAATGGATGTCAGCCAATAAAATGTCAAAAGAATTCGAAGATGGGGTGAAAGAATTCGTTAAAGTTGCTGTTGCTCATGCTGAAGACACCAGTAAAATCATATGTCCATGCTTAAAATGTTGTTACGGACCTGTTAGTGAAAAGGATTTGGCAACTCACCTAATATTTAATGGAATTGATAAAACCTATACATGTTGGACAATGCACGGGGAAGAAAAAACTAAGTCCACTAATTTGAGGAGCAATGCGACATATACATCTAATGTTTTTGAAGAAGATACACAAGAGTTTGATCGTGTCGAAGAGTTTGATCGTGTCGAAGAGTTTGTGAATGTCATTGAAGAGGATCTTCGCGATTGTCCTGGAATGTTTGACAGACTAGTAAGTGATTCAGAGAAACCATTGTATGATGGATGCACTAAATTCACAAGATTGTCCGCAGTCTTAAAACTGTTTAACTTGAAAATACGAAATGGATGGTCCGATAAGAGCTTCACAGACTTGTTAACTCTTTTAAAAGATATGTTTCCTGAGAAGAACGTGCTCCCTAGTCGAACATATGAGGCTAAACGGATGTTATGTTCTATTGGCATGAGTTACGAGAGGATACATGCTTGTCCAAATGATTGCATTTTATTTCGAAATGAGTATGCATCATTAAACATGTGTCCTAAATGTAGTGCCTCACGATATAAGAAAGGAACAGCTCCAGCCAAAGCACTGTGGTACTTTCCGATAATACCAAGATTTAGGCGCATGTATCATAATGCAGAAGATGCAAAACACTTAACGTGGCATGCAGATGAAAGGGTTGTTGACGGAATGCTTCGACATCCTGCAGATTCTCCTCAATGGGCAAAAATTGACAATGATTACCCAGATTTTGGGCAAGAACCAAGAAACCTGCGTCTTGCATTGTCGACTGATGGAATAAATCCACATGGTATCCAGAGTTGTTCTCACAGTACTTGGCCGGTGATTTTGGTGATTTATAACCTACCTCCGTCACTATGCATGAAGCGCAAATTCTTGATGTTGACTATGTTAATTTCTGGACCCAAGCAACCAGGAAATGATATAGACGTATACTTGGCTCCATTAATTGAAGATTTAAAATTTATGTGGGAGACGGGTGTAGAGGTATATGATGAGTGTAGAAAAGAACTCTTCAACTTGAGGGCTATGTTATTTGGAACAATTAACGATTTTCCAGCCTACGGAAATCTATCAGGCTATAGTATCAAGGGGAAGTGTGCATGTCCGATATGTGCGGAAAATACAGATTTCATGTGGTTGGATAATTGTAAGAAGAATGTATTTCTTGGCCATCGTAGATTCTTAAATACCAAACATCGGTATCGCAAATGGAGAAAAGCATTCAATGGTAAATCAGAAGAAGGTAGAGCTCCTTTGTCTATTACGGGCGATCAAATATATGAAAAGGTAAAGCTTATAAGCAATAAGTTTGGAAAGCCTTTTGCAGGTGAACTTGTCACGGGTGGATGGAAAAAAAAATCAATTTTCTTTGAATTACCATATTGGAAGTCGTTGTATGTACGACATTTCCTTGATGTGATGCATATTGAGAAAAATGTTTTTGAAAGTGTCATTGGTACATTACTTAACATTCCAGGAAAGTCTAAGGATAGCATCAAGGCAAGGTTAGACCTGCATCGTATGGAGTTAAGAAGCGAGTTGCATCCGATTAAGAAGGGGAAGCGTACATATCTACCCCCGGCAGCTCATACTTTGTCAAGAAAAGAGAAAATTACTTTCTGCAAGTTTCTTGATGGAGTTAAAGTTCCAGAGGGATACTCTTCAAACATTAAGAGTTTGGTATCTATGAAGGATCTCAAGTTAAAGGGTTTGAAGTCTCATGATTGTCATGTCTTAATGGAGAATTTGGTGCCGATAGGTATACGTTCTATTTTGCCTGAAAAAGTGCGATGGACCATAACTAAACTATCTTTCTTCTTCAAAGCTATTTGTAGCAAAGTTATTGACCCTGGGAAGTTGTTGGCATTGCAGAAAGAAATTGTTGTGACCTTATGTGAGCTTGAGATGTATTTCCCCCCTTCATTTTTTGACATAATGGTTCATCTAACAGTCCACCTTGTCATGGAAACTCAATATTGTGGACCAGCCTATATGAGATGGATGTACCCGATTAAACGGTACATGAAGATATTAAAAGGGTATGTGAATAATCGAAGTCGGCCAGAGGGTTGTATTGTTGAGAGGTATATAGTTGAAGAAGCTATTGAGTTTTGTACTGAATACCTATCTGATGTTGAACCCATAGGGCTTCCAATGTCACGACACTCGGGCAGAACATCAGGGGAAGGGATTGGTGCAAGTAAAGTAGTGACTATCTCAAAAATCAAATGGGAGCAAGCACACTTGTATGTCTTGCATAATTCCGAAGAGGTTGAGCCATATGTTGAAATTCACAAGGAAGAGCTTAAGAGTTTGAACCCTACCAAGAATGAAAATTGGTTAACAAGAGAGCACAATCGAAGTTTTACATCATGGCTAAAAAATCACATTTTTACACAATTTGCTGAAAATCCAAATTCAATTTCAGAAAGTTTGAGATGGCTAGCAAATGGTCCAAATCTAGATGTTCTCTCTTACTCTAGATATGTAATTAATAAGTATACATTTTATACAAAAGAACATGATGACCAAAGCACTATGCAAAATAGCGGTGTCACGGTCGTAGCACAATCTGTACATATCTCAAGTTCCAAAGACAGAAATCCCTTGTTTGCTAAATTATCATATTTTGGGGTTATTGAACATATTTGGGAGTTGGATTACTCATGCTTTAAAGTTCCTGTGTTCGGTTGCAAGTGGGCTGACAACAAATATGGCATTCAAGTTGATGATTATGGGTTCATGAAGGTGGATCTGAATAGGGTGGGGTACAAAGACGTGCCTTTTATTTTAGCATCACAAGCTCACCAAGTGTTCTATGTCACTGATCCTGATGAAGAAAAGTGGTCTATTGTGCTTCTAACTAACAAAGTAAATGATGACTATAGTCAAGAATGTGAAAATATTGATATTGAGGATGACCCTTTCATTAGCACATCGCAATCGCTTGATGATGATCCAACTATGGATGATATTCTCTATATGAGAAGAGATCACAATGAGGGAATTTGGATCAATCCATCATTTTGTGTAAATAAAAAAAATAAAAGTAACAAGCCAACTAGGAAGAGGAAAAGATGAACTTGAACTTTTGTGTATGGTATAGTAACTTTTTTTTATTCTTTTAATATTATTGATTCTTATTATTTTTCATTCTTAACCTTATTTGTATGGTATAGTAACTTAATTAATTATTTTATTATTACAGGTGAATGGCGTCTAATAATGATGAATGTGCTCCTAGTAGAAAGAAAGATGTTAAACGTGGTTTGACCCGCATGCAAAAAACTCACAAAGCTAAAAGCAATGGAATAAAAGATGAGGTAATGTTTTCTTATTTCAAATCTTGTTGATGTTGTAAACCACTGATTTGTATAGTAATAGGGGTCTGTTGTTGTTATTTGGGATTGGATAAATTTGTTTTATTGTGGTCTACAAAATATTCTATCGATGGAATGCACACGTGAAGAATTATTTTTCATTCTAACAAACACTTTTCTAATTATCTTTTTTCTGAAGCTAATATTAACACAGAAAAACACAATTCTGGGAGTTTATTTTGCAAGGAAAAAAAAACTTATCTAATTGTTATAATTTTTTTAAAATATGTTCTTTAAAAAAGCAGAAACACAAACAGAGTTGATGATTATGGTCTGTTGTTGGTATCTTGTTGATGTTGTAAACCGCATGGCTTATATTTTATTGTGGTCTGTTAGGTACAATGGAATAAAAAAGGTCAACCAGTTGGGCTGAATAGTGCAGGTTTTGTTAGTTATATTGGAGTGATTGTTCGTCTGCTAGTTCCACTTGATACGAAAAATTGGAGAGAGAAAAAAAACGTGGTGTTGGCCGGTTATAAAGAAAATGTTTGGGAAGCGATACAAGTAATGTGCTAACTCAAAGTAGTTGTAAAATTTTATTTTTGTTGATCTATTTGTGATATTTTGTAATGACCTCTGTTATTTTGTAGAGAGCATATGTAGTTGGCGATGAACGTCGTCATTACGTACTTAGAGAAGCTGGAAAGTTGCACAGGAGATTCAGAACCGACGTGAGAAAAAATCATCTAAAAGACAGTGATGGTAATTATAAAGAACATCCTCCGAGAGACTTATATCCCCAAATTACACAAGACCATTGGGATAGTTTTGTAGCTAGGTGTAAGACAGATGAATTTCAGGTAATGCTTTTACTTAAAAACTACTATTTTTAGTTTTTAAGTACATATATTTTGTATTAAGTTAATAACTTTTTAATTAATGTAGAAACTTAGTAAAGAAAACCGGGAAAGGGCGTTGGATCCCGAATATCCATATAGAGGTTCACGAAAAGGGTATGCTCGTATAGAAGACGATATGGTAAGCAAGTGTACAAATGCATTGTATAACTTACGATTGTAGAAAAGTAAATTTTTTGAAATGTATGCAGATAAAAGAAGGGAAAGGAGATGAACCACCCCTTGTTCGTGTGTGGAAAGCTGCCCATGGGAATAAGAATGGAGTTATTGATAATGAAAATGTTCAAAGAATTTTGGATAAATGTGTAAGCAAAATTTTAATTTTCTGCATACATGTCAAGTTCTCTTGGTAATTAATAATGATGTTTAACATGTTCTCTCCTTCTTATCAATGTCAGGAGGAATTAGAACACACATTACCTGATGAAGAGGTAGAAAACCGTGGGCGTAATGACATATTATATCAGGCTTTAGATCGCCCAAACTACTCTGGCCGTGTTACGGCTATGGGTTTTGGCGTATGTCCTAAAGACGTGTTTTCGCCTGAAGTTCCTGCTGCCAAACAAAAGTCAGTTGATAATATTCATGCTATGTATAACCAAGTGATTGAGAGATTGAATATACTAGAGAGAGAGAAGGAAGAGAGGCAACGGGCCGATGAAATATTAGGGAAACAACCGGAAGAGAGGCAACCGAAAGGAGTACAAAGAGAACCACCACCAAGTGTCAAGGACTCTTGTAACCTTGTTGACTTTGACACCATTCCCAAGGTTTTTTTTTCTTTTCATATTCTGTTAAATTTTTGTTTCCATGTTTTTGTTTTCATGTTCTGTCTTCATATTCAGTTTTGCAGTTTTCTGTTTTCATATATTCTGTTTTGGCGATGAACTTTCCATGTTGCATTTTCATATTCGGTTTTTCAGTTTTCTGTTCTGGTTATTGATGCATTCAACTTTTCGTAAACTTTTGCAATGGATTAGGGTATCTCATCAATCAAAATATATGTAGCATCGCCGAGTCGTACATTGGTGGCTCGTGGGAAGTTACATAACACAGATGGTGATACGGTGCATGGCAAGAAATTACCACCGGGATATGTCAAAGTTACGGTTGAAGTTGCACTTGTGGAAGATGCTCCGTTGCCTATACCCGTTGAAGATGGAGATGTTTCGACGATTGGTCAGGCAATAGGTACAATTGTGGCATGGCCATTCAATCTTATCGAATTTGTTGGTGAATGTGGAAAGGTAAATTAATTACTTTTTACGAACATGATTGCCAATTCCTATATATTTGTTTTATTATTTGATTACTAACCTCAAGTAATGTAACGTTTTAGATCAATCACAAATTACAAAAAAAAGATAAGAAAATGCAACGTAGTGCTGAATCAGTTGCTTCACCGAGCAAAACTAGGAAAAAAATGAAAAATCAAGAGCCACCACCTAAAGTTGGCGATTCAAATGTTTCAAAAAATTTAGAATTCCTTCGAACTTTTGTGACACACATGTGGGCTGCGGAATCGGTGTTGGAAGTAAGTATGGGGGAGAACGTATTCGGTGAGGAATTTTCTGAGCATGTGCATGCAGAGCATTTAAATGAAGTCCTTAAGCATGAATGGTTAAGTGCGTCTGTTATCAACATTTATGCTAGGTAACTCTATTATCACAAATGTTCTCTACTTTACATTTGTTTGGGAGGCAATATTAATTAATATCTCAAGTACCGTGTGTTTTTCATTTCAAGGTACTCATATGACAAGTTCATAGGTCCCGGAGGATTAACAAATAAGCTATCTTTCTTATCCCCACATGAATCACATGATGATGTTAAAGGAAATGGAAGTATTTCAAAAATATTGTTAAAAAATAAGAAGGTTAAGAATAAACTGATTCTTGCACCATTCAATTTTGGGTGAGATTTATATCCAAATTGTGTTTTTTAATTTTAACAAAATATGTTAAATGTGTTGAATATGAATTAACAAAATGCACTACTTAAATGTTGGGTGTAGGGATGTTCATTGGGCGTTGCTTGTCATCGAACCAGATGCCGGGATTATATATTTCTTGGATCCGATGGATACTGATTCTTCAAGATATCTAACTTGTAAAAATAGATTTGAAAAGTGAGTATGTACTTTTTAATTTTAACACACCCACACACACACATATGTATAGTATGATTATTTATAATAATTACTAATTGAAGTTAATTTTAATTTGTTAGTGCTTTGCTAATTTACCGTGCCTATAATCAAACTAAATCTGTGCCCAGTTCAAAATCAAATAGAATCAAATGGATAAGAATAAAGGTATTTTCTAATTAGTGTTATTTTTACCTAATAAAACTAATAACAATGAAATTTATTTATGTAAATGTGTCTTCTTTTCAGTGTCCCCAGCAAGCTAACACTACCGACTGTGGATATTTTGTGTCGCGCTTTATGAAAGAGATTGTCATGCAATATCCAAAGAAGATCTCCGATAATGTACATGATTTTTAATTATTATTGTTATTATTAATTTTTAATCATAAGCATATGTAATGTAATTCAATTCTAACTAAATTTTGTGATTTTTTTACTTGGAAGTATTTTGATGAATACAATGGTACATACTCTAAGGATAAGTTAGATGAAATGAAGGACGACTGGGCGGAATATATGTTCACAAATGTTATCCCCGGCGGAAGTTGGATAAAGTAAGTATATACTCTTCTTTGATTTGGGTTTATTTCGATTTTACATCATTATGAGAACTATATATGAACGTTGTTGCTCGTGATAATTTAGTTGGACTGTTGGCTCAAAATTATGAAATGTTGTTGGTGCTAAACTTTTCCATCCTCTTCTTGTTAATTTTCAGAAACTTCTTGGAGACATGAGAGATGCAGTGGATTTGACAATTGGCAATTGGCAGAGGATTTGCTTAGGTTAATTAGTTTGTCTTGTTAGAATTAGTGTCATGAACATCATCTAGCTAGCGAGTTAGGATAATTAGTTTGTTTTAGTCTTGGACACAATTGTCTTGCTTCTTATTTGTTTTGTGATTGATGGGAGACTCATGTAATATTATGATACTTATATTGGCCTACTTTGTGCCTTTTTTTTATCTTTATTAATATAATTTTTGCCTTTTGTATTATTTCCTACTATATTATAAGTTTCAAATTAAGCTTTGGGTCAAAAATTCAATTGGAAAAAAAAAAAAAAACTGCAGCTTGTAACAAAAAACATGTATCAAACGTTGGGCAATTGCAGCTTGCAAAAGGACCCTGGGTAAAAAATCAATTACATACAATAGCGCTTTTGTTACAAAGTGCTATTAAACGTTGGGCAAACGATAGCACTTTTAAACGCAAGTGCTATTGAAACTGAGACATATAATAGCACTTTTCTGAAAAGCGCTATTAAATCATGTTGCATAATCAGGTCTATTATAGCGTTTTTACTATACGAAGCGCTATTAAAGATGCATCTTACAATAGCGCTTTCAAAAGCGCTATAATAGCTGCATACCTACTATAGCGCCAGCTTCAATAGCACTTTAAAGTGCTATTAAAGCTAAAAAAAGTGTTATAGTAGCCCTTTTTTGTAGTAGTGAGGGTCCTAGACTGTTAGTTGCCAAATCTTCATCCTTCATTTGTTTCATCTGAGAACTATCAGATACAAATGTAGTGTAAAGATTTGGAAGTGAGAAGCTTCCATCAATAACTCATGAGCTTGGTTCCTCTAGTGTTTTACTACTAGAGTATCCAATCCCATTAGTATTGTTGGTCTTAAGGTTGCAAAGCATGGAAACAATTTTATTTTGATCAGCATTTATGTTACAGTACTCTTTGAGAACTAGAGAGTGCTCAAGGGGTTTGTAACATATAGCAAAATCATTCTTAGGGTCTTTGGTTTTGATAAAAATCTTTTTGTTTAAGACCTTCAGAGTGATTTGCTTGCTTACTTAAATTCTCATAGTCTGCTTTAAGCTTTTTATACTTCTGCTGACTACTAGAGAGTTTAAGTAAGGTCTTATTAAGATGCTTGATCAATTTAGCTTTGGAAAGACTAGAATATACCTGATTTATTGTTCTCTGGATGCTTTCTTTGCTCTCAGGTTCTGACTTTTCATCAGAGCCTGAGTCTTCAGAGTCTGAGCCATCTTCAGAACTTGATCCTTCGGCTCTTTCAGACTCATCTTCAGAGTAGTTGTCTAGTACATCTCATGTTGTCATTCCTTTAGCTAATCTTCCTCCATTCTTCTTGAAGATGTACCATCTTTGAATTTTTCTTGAAAACTTTTCAAGATACTCTTCATCAGGTTCCTCAACAAGATCTTCATGCTCCAATGCTTGCTTTCCTTTCCTTGCTGCTTCTGCTTCTTCACTTTTCAACTCTTGCATATCCTTCAGAGCCAATTCATGGACTCTGAGTAAATCAATCAATGATTTAGGTCTCATTGAATTGATGTCTTTAGTTTCCTCTATAGAATTTGGAATTTCATTCCAGTTCAGAGGCAAACTTCTCAGCAACTTGCTTACAAGCTCTTTGTTGCTGAGTTTGTTGTTGTGCTCTTCAAGCTTGCTTGTAATAGCTTGAAACCTTATCTTAATTTTCTCAATGCTCTCATTTTCCTCCATCCTAAACTCCTCATATTGATCTAACAAGCCATTTACTGTTGCCCACTGAATGCTTTCATTATCATCACTAATGAGGCACATAGTAGTAGCTGTAGAACCAATATCAGAAGTTTGATTAGCCCCTAAAGTGGAAGGATTTTGATTGTTGCTCAGATCTTCATTTAAGCTCAGTTCATCTTCAAATTTCTTGCTAAGATCAACAACTTGTTGATGTAGCTTCAGCTTCCACTTATCCATGTTTTGAGCCATGGAGGTTTTCTCCTTTGGATCTTGACTGTCTCACGGTTAAGTGATTAACCAACAGAACCGGAGCTCTGATACCAATTGAAGGTGCGTGGAGAAAACACAAGAAGGGGGGTTGAATTGTGTTTTGGATATTTAAAAACTTTCCAAGATGTTTAAATCTTTTCAGAGTCTTTAAAGCACAGCGGATTATTCACACAATTAACTTATGGCGTTATAAATGATGAAGGAGTAAATGAGAGAGTGAGAGAGAGAAGAACACACAACAATTTATACTGGTTCCCCTCACAAATTGAGAGTACTCCAGTCCCCTTGTTTCCAAGAGAGTTCCACTATAATCACTCGGATTACAATAGTTGCTCAAGCACACAAGCTCAAGACTTCCTGCTCTTAGTCACACAAGACATATAGAGACTTTCTTGCTTAAGCACACAAGCTTAAGACTTCCTTGCTCAAGCACACAAGCTTGAGACTTCCTGCTTTAAGTCACACAAGACAGAGAGACTTCCTTGCTCTGATCACACAAGATCAGAGACTTCCTTGCTCAAGCACTCAGGCTCAAGACTTCACTGCTCTAATCACTAAGACTGAGACTTACGTGCTTCTACACTAAGCAGAAGACTTTCTTGCTTCTACACTAAGCAGAAGACTTACTTGCTTCTACACTAAGCAGAAGACTTACTACTAACTTAAGAGCTTAAAACTTATTACAAAACATAATAACTTCAGAGGCTCTAAGCTAGTTTCTATGCTCACTTCATTTGAGAGATATTATCTACTACAATTCAAATGCTCACTTTCTTGAGAGATTTTTCTAATGTTGAGCGCTAGTCTTCAATTCTTTCTTTGGCATATTTATATGAGTTGAGAAAGACATTGAGACGTTGGAGAAATTCCCGTTGCAACTTGGACAGTTGTAGACATGAAGATCCGTTGAGTAAAGCCACGTCTTCCTTTTGCAGAGAAGCTTCACCTTTGCTGTCTGTCCAATGGTACAGTTATAAGGTACAACTAGCTCCTAGAGAGAGATCACATCCTTTGTGACCGTTGCATTTTAGTTGACCTTAGAACAAGTCATCAGGCTTGATAAGTTGTAGTTGATGTAGCCCTCTGATGACTGGGAATTCCCTTTGCTTCTGATGAACCTTTGATAACTTGGAGTCTGATTGGTCTTTGAATGTTTAGCCTCTGATAGTCTTTAGTAATTCAGATTCTGAACGCCTTCATCCTCTGAATGACTTATGACTATCAGACAGCCTCTGAACTCTTGTAGGCCTCTGAACATCCTTGAGCTTCTGAACTACTCTGAGTCCCTGAACAGCTTTCAGACGTTCTGATCTACTTTGAGCTTCTGAACTTTGTATAGTTTCTGACCACGTTGTAGCATCTGAACTCTTTCAGAGTCTTAAATATTCAGACTTCCATTGGTTTCATCAGAGTTTAAATTAAGTGTGCTCTTGATTAAACGTTGAATTCTCCTGCACTTAATTTAAACATTAGTACCATCAATTGTCCATTTAATACTTTGTTATCATCAAAACTTAAGGGTGTGTATAAACACATATTTTGTTCCAACAAGATGAAATTCTAGAAAAGAATGTGAGAAAACCTAAGTTCACTGGTATTAGTTATGAGAATGTCAATAAACACAGAAGCTACAATCCTGAACTTATGTACACTCAACCAAAATAATCACCTATGAGCAGAAAGATGTTACAGCATTCTAAGAAGCATCATGGAGTCAGGTATAAGACAAAGCCTCATCCCTGGGTATGTCACTATTGTGGTAGAAAAGGACACATAAGACCTTTCTGCTATAAGTTATATGGGTACCCTAACAGGAAGCCTCGTCAATTTGTCACTCCAAAAGAGTGGAAACCTAAAAATGAGGATGTAAACTCAATTCCCAAAATTGATGAAACCTTGAATAAAGATCAAGTTGCAGGCCTAATAGCTCACACATCATTTAGAGCCTCTTCAATAGAAGACTGGTATTTCGACAGTGGGTGTTGTAGGCATATGACTGGTATTGATAAATTTCTCGTAGACATGAAGACCTACTCAACTAGCTTTGTGACATTTGGAGATGGAGCTAAAGGAGAAATTGTTAGTATAGGAAAGCTGATTAATAATAACCTTCCCAAACTTGACAATGTCTTACTTGTTAAAGGATTAACTGCAAATTTAATAAGTATCAGTCAATTATGTGATCAAGGTTTGAAGGTAAACTTTACTAAAACTGAATGTTTAGTTACAGATGATAAGGGTGAGCTACTGATGAAGGGTGTAAGATCTAAAGACAATTTCTATCTATGGGTTCCTCAAGAAGATATGAGCCTATCAACATGTCTAATAGCCAAGGAGGATGAGGTAAAACTTTGGCACCAAAGGTTAGGACATCTGAACCTGAAAAGCATGAAGAAAGCAATATCTAAAGAAGCCATTAGAGGTTTGCCAAAACTCAAAATTGAAGAAGGGCATATTTGTGGTGAGTGTCAAATTGGAAAACAAACCAAAACGCCACACCAGAAGCTACAACATCTGACCACAACAAGAGTCATTGAACTTCTTCACATGGATTTAATGGGACCTATGCAAGTTCTCAGCGTTGGGGGTAAAAGGTATGCCTATGTAGTTGTTGATGATTTTTCCAGATACACTTGGATAAACTTTATCAAAGAAAAATCAGATACATTTGATGTTTTTAAAGACTTATGTGTTCAACTTCAAAGGGAAAAGAATGAAGTGATCTTGAGAATAAGAAGCGACCATTGAAAAGAATTTCAAAATTCTAGGTTCTCTGAGTTCTGTACATCTGAAGGAATCAAGCATGAGTTCTCATCTCCTATTACACCTCAACAAAATGGTGTGGTTGAGAGGAAAAATAGAACTCTACAAGAATCAGCTAGAGCAATGTTACATGCTAAGAAACTTCCATATTCCTTTTGGGCTGAAGCTATGAATACAGTCTGCTATATTCATAATAAAGTAACTTTAAGATCAGGAACTACTACTACCATGTATGAATTGTGGAAAAACAAAAAACCTACTGTTAAGTATTTTCATGTTTTTGGGAGCAAATGTCATATATTAGCAGATAGAGAACAAAGAAGGAAGTTGGATCCTAAAAGTGATGAAGGAATTTTTCTGGGATACTCTTCAAACAGTAGAGCTTACAGGGTATACAACTCCAGGACTAAGGTCATAATAGAATCAATTAATGTGGTAGTAGATGATTCAGCAGAAGAAAGATCGACAGATGTGGCAGATGATGCTATAGCATCTGACATACAGTCTGATGAACCTGATATAGTAGAGGAAGTTGAAAACAGTATAGAAAGCTCTAAGCCTGATCCTACCAGTACTGATCCTACCAATGAACCACCAAAGAAAGGTCCTTCCATCAGAGTTCAGAAGAATCACCCTCAAGAACTTATCGTTGGTAATCTTAATCAAGGAATTACTACTAGAAGGATGAATGATGTTGTTTCAAGTTCTTGTTTTGTGTCAAAGATTGAACCAAATAATGTAAAGGAAACACTGACAGACGAATGTTGGATTAATATTATGCAAGAAGAACTGGATACAGTTCAAGTTGAAAGATTAAGGGGCAAACTTGATATTTGCCTATTTGAAGAATTATAGCAATTATTGCTAGTATGCAGTGCGACTGCTACTGTCTTTTACCTCCATTTGGTAATGCACGCTATTATGGGTAGTGTTGAAACATCTGAAAAATTAGTAAGAATTTTGTGTCTGTTGGTGATAAGAATGATGTTTCTGGTGGTGAGAAAGTGTTTGATAGAGGACGATTTATGGGGTTCTTCCCTGATGTGCTTAACAAATTCTAAGGAAGATGATACAAATGATGTAGGTGGTGATACTGAGGTGGAGGAAGAGCATTCTGATGCAAGTCCTCTTGTCTGTTATGCTTGATATTTTGGATGTTATTGTGTGGCCTATGCCCTGTTTCTGATTGCACCTGCATGTGCATATGGTCTGTAATATGAACTCTATGTCTCCTTTGCTCTGGTACTCTATGGTTCTTATGTTCTGGTACTTTTTGGACTATGTTCTTGTTAATTGTTGCACCTGCGTGTGCTCTTTGATCTGTTCTTTGCACTCTGTGGTTGTTCTTTGTTCTGGTACTGCTTGTTGCTCCTATGATACTCTTTGACATATTTATGCCTAAAAAGGGGGAGTAATATATTTATGATTTTCTGAAGGTTTTCTGGTGTTCTGTGCATGATGTGACAACAAATGCTATAGCATCTGGTATAGCATGTTCTGTCTGTTAATGATATGCAGGTTTTGAGGGGGAGTAATCTCATCTCTATGCATGTACTAAGGGGGAGTAGAATTTATTTTTCTACTGTATGATGAATGTTCAGATTCCATGCATGCATGTATGACTCTATAGGAATTTATTTTTCCTAATATGTGTGGAATTTATTTTTCCACAGCAAGAAATGAAGGAGTCTTATTTTTGAATCCACTATTATGAGAGTTTATTTCTCTCTTGTTGTACTTCATGAGGCTAGATGTGTATGATCCGCTGTTGCATACCTCTGATGTTATTGTCTACTTTCTTTCCTAGTTGTGTGTTTATGTTGACTTGAAGGAAAGTATGATCTGCATCTCTCCACAAACTGGTCTAAAGTTGTTTTAGCCAAAATTTGCCAAAGGGGGAGATTGTTGGGTTTTTGTATGTTGGCTATAATTTTGCAAAAACTAACTCTAGCCAAAATGTTGGACAAGATGCTGCAGCATGTGGAGTACAGCGTTACTGCTACTGTGTTGCGCAGAATTTTTATATTAAATCTTAGATTTGTTTGAGAATAAAAGATTGCGCACGTTTTAACAGACCAAGCTGCGCCTTGTTCCTTAAGTTTCTGAAGGAGGTTTATATTATTTATCTCAATAATATAATTAAATCTTTGAAGAAAATATATTTGAAGTAAATCTTTTTGAAGTCAATCTTTGAAGAATATTTGAAGTAAATCTTTGTGCTGATCATCTCAATGGTTCAGATTTATTCTGAAGCTTTTTCTTGCGCAACAAGAACCTGCGATCTCAAGGCTATATATATGAAGACCTAAACTTTGTTTATTTTTATCTAAAGCCGTGTTTGCTAAAAGTGTGAGTTTTAGGGTTTTAGAGTTTCTCTTGTTTATTGTGTGCCTTTCTTGTGTCAAGTTGATGCAAGTTTAGGACTGGTTATTTGAGTTGTATTTGTGTGTCCTCTCCTAAGCTTTTAAGTACGGAGATTAGAATTGTGTGAACTTACTCCTAAGCTTTGAAGCACGTAGGTAGGTTTGTTATTGGTTGTTTCAGTGTCTGTTACGGTGAGTAACTTTCTGAGTATTGTTTTAATAGGAGTGAGACGGGGTCTCATATCTAGGAGTTCCTAGGTAGAGTTAGCACGGGTAGTAGCTAGGTGATAAGTTGTAAACGGGGCGTTTGCTGAGAACTTATAACTAGTACTATTATAGTGGATTCCTCCTGGATTGGTATCCCCCAGAGTAGGTCGTGATTACGCCGAACTGGGTTAACAAACCTACTGTGTTATTTACTGTTCTGCTTTTACTGCTTTATTATTTACAGTGTGATTTATTGCTACGAGCGTTGCTGTAGCATCTTGCGTAGCATCTGGCTACAGTGTGTCAGATTTTCAGTTTTGATAAGATCATTCCACGCATGTGCCGGAATTCCAAAAACTCTAAGCCATACAATTCTATCCTCATCCACGTCCTTCAGATTCCACGGCCGAATCTCCCTAAACCACTGATCCAACCATCCTTTCGCATCTTCCAACAACGCTTGCACTTCTCCTTCCTCATGGCCTTCTAACAACGTCAAATTTGAACCTAAAGGGGTGACCTTCACACCAAAATACCTATGTGAATGAAAGGCATTTTGGATGTTGTAAGTCATTCCCGATTGCACCGCTACCCCCGTAAATGCCTTAGCCAGTCTCAATAAATCATTTGTATCCGCCTCATACGAAAGGGTTACTCGTTTCTAATTTTCTGCATGTGTCGTTTCCACCCCTTTACCGCATGGGCATAGTTTCCTCTCGTTGCCGCGTTGAAAGATTGATGATTTGATTGATATTGATTGTTTCTGTTCGCGGGTCTTGATCTGGATTGCACAACTTCGCCGTTACAACCGCGCCCCTCCCTCTCTACACTCCTATCAGCACCACGCTTAACCCCTTATGGTCGTTGGAAGCGAGAAAAGTTAACAAATTTTTTTTTTTCTCCTCTGAATATTATATTATCCAACTCCTGTTCCAATTTATGTGGTTCAATCACACCGTCAAAACGCGCGAACCCAAAACGTCTTCCCCCTTGTCTCGCTTGGCTGGTATCACCACCTCCATGATATCCCCATAATTGTGGAAAGTGTTGAACAAAGCCTTCACACCATAGCTGTCCGGAAAATTCTTGGAATAATATGTCGTGAGAGAATTAATATTAAACTTGTTAAAATTCCTAGTTGTTGCAATGTCAAGCCTGTATTGATAGTTTTCGCCTCTCAGACTACGACGTCCTCTAACTCTATTCCATCCTTGATCATCTTCTTCCCCCATGTTGTGATAGAGAGTTCACACTGCCCAATGCCTACAATCACGACCCTCGTCGAGACCGATGCCTAACCAAATAGGCTCTCCGTTTTCGGAGTAACCGTGCTAGGACTTTAAACTCTCGCTCAACAAGGATCCCAATTATGTATAGCGTTGTTACAGTGGAGAAATTAAAATAAAGAAGATAATGTTTACCAAACCCTAGCAGAGCAAAAAGCCATTCCGCAGGACTTTTCTAGTTTTAACTGTTATCGTTTTTGTGGTTTAAACTCTCTCATGTGTGGAAATCCACACCCTTAAATATATTTCTAATGTTTTTTTTAAAGAATCTTTAATCTTATATATATATAAAATGTATTAACATATTAAAAAAATGTTAAGAAGTATTTTAATATCACGTGGGAGGGGTAGCACAACTGGTTGTACTAGTTGAGCTAAGGGTTAAAGGAGTTGGAGGTCCAAGGCTCAAGTCTTGGCAAGGAGTAATATACTAACAACTAATAATTTGTCATTAAAAAAAATCACGTGTGAAAGAATTAAAATAATATTATTTCAAGACATTATTCAATTCTTAAGCATATACTCTCTCTTATCGTTTTTATAAGAAATTTGATCAATTTTCAAATGTTTTAATTGTTAATTTCACTATGTTCTTGTTTATTATGAGAGACAATATAAAAAATAAATAAGTTAGTTGAATTGAGAGTAATTAAAGTTACGTTTTGACCGACTTATTTTAGACAATTTTATTCCAAAAAGTAGAAGCTGGGCAAACTGTTTTTTGTAAAAGTTCTTTTGTAAAAAAAATTGCTTAATTTATGTGTGTAAAATACATCAATTAAAGAGTTTTGGTAAAGTTGATATATATAGCTTTTCTAACTGGAACACAACTTTTCAGCTAGACCCCTCTTCGATCCCATATGACGTGATACTGATACAGTATTTTTTTGTTTTTATCAATTCATTATTTCATTATGCATTGCATTATACTCCTATCATTTATATTTTCTACTATTAATTTGCACGTCCACATCAAAGAAAATGTGCATAATACCTTTTTTTTTTGGGTACAAATTAAAATATTCATAATACAGTACTTATTAAAATAAAATAAAATAAAACATAGTACAAAATAAAATTATATTAAAATCATATTTGAGAAAGTGGTAAATATTTTAAAAGATAATTATTCAGTAATATTACAATTTATAATTTATTAAAATATAAATTATAATTATAGTTAAAACAATATTGAATTCTATTCAATTGGCTACTTTATAAAATATTTTCATTTATTTATATCATTATTTATGAATTATTATTATTATTATTTTGGTACGATGAATTTTTATTTATCTCTATAAAAATTAAAGTTTTTTGTAATAATATTCTGCCAAACAATTGTGTATTTAAAAGTAACTTCTAAATTGAAATTACCAAACGACTTTAGCTTTATTTTTAAAGTTCCTATTTTTAACATTAAGCTCAAAGTAACTTTTATGACTAAAAAAACTTCGGCCAAACGCACCCTAAATAAAGGTATACATGAAATAATTTAAAATTAGTAGAATAATAAATGAAAATAACTATGTAGAATGTGATTCGTTGGTATGTGTAATTTTTTCAAATTATTCTTTATAAAAAAGAACCGGAGAGAGTATTATATACCATTAAAATCATATTTTTGTATGGTGTATTTAATTCTTTAAGGAATTAAAAATCATCTTTTTAAGACAATAATCCTAATATTATTTGGGTGTTAAGCAAAGCATATATACCATTACCACACTTGTTCACTTACAAGCGTAATTAAACATAAGCATGTGAATATTTAATGGGATTCTGAAGAGCTTGATGTCAATATTGAGGGAGCTTCATTCACTATATTGAATTGAAAATTGACTCAATTTCACCACATTCAAAAGGAAGTGTGTGAGAATATATCAAACTTCAAAGGGTGTTTTGTTTGTTTGTTTTATTATATATGGAAGGAAGGTGCTTGGCAGGTTCCCCTTTTACTGGTTACCAAGACGACCAAGTCGCCAACCCACCATACACGGTGGCGTTTAGCATACACAAAGGATAAAACTTGTGTAGCAAACCCAAATGCAACTACAGCCATTGATTTATAATTTAAATATTCAATGGCTATGATTTAGAAAATATCTTATTGTGAGATGTATGAGATTATTTTGCCCCGCAGATACTCTACGGATAAATAGCCTATGTGCTAAGCCACTAGATTTGGTCTGGTGGTGAAAAAATTGGATAGTAAGTAAGAGATCCTGAGTTCAATACTCAAGTCCAATGTAAACCAAAAAAAATAGCCTATGTACTTTTTTGGAGCAGTTTAATGACGTCATGGTACTAGTTTAAGTGAAATGTTATTGGTTATTAAATGTCGGTATTTAAATGTCTGAAATATTTATCTCTCTGAATATGTAAAGTTGTTGAAGCCAAGTCATTCATTGAATATGCATTAGATCGAAACTAATCATTCAACTTAAATCAAATGAACACCGCATCAAGGCAGCAAATCAAAACAAATGTCACTAAAATGACAACTTACAAACAAAAAAAAAAACTAAGTACTTGTTTGGTAACAATAATCATGTACTTTTATGTCATTTTGTATTTACAACAGCTAAATTTGCCAAATATTTTAATTACATTTTACTAACTTTTCAGCTATACACTATTAGCTATATCAGTTATCAACTATCAACTATAAACTAACTTATCAAACTTAATTGGCTATATATAAAAGGTACTAATTATCAAGATGGTTGATTATTTCTATATATATGTAAATGGTTGATTGGCTATGTGGTGAGAAAATTTTACTTTTGAGTGAATTGGTTTAGTTGAACATAAAGTGATTTATGTTTGTATACATTTATATAAAAATCAGCTAAACGATAAATTCAAGTGTAAAAATCAATTTTAGAACTAGAAGCTACAATTTATAGCTTCATAAATGGAATAAATTCTGAAGGCAAAATCAATTCTATTTTGAGAGAAACCAAACATGTCAAAATCAAATTTACTCATCTTAAATCAATTCTAACTCATCTAAAATTGAAACCAATCATACTTCTTATTTGACTAAAAGAGAAAGAAACACTAATCACACTTTTAATAATTAGTACTTGATAATGAACTAAACCTAATAAACTGAATCGAACTGTTCGTGAACTTTAAATTAAACGAGTCAAACTCGAGTTGAAAAAATAGTTTGTGTCAAACTCAACCCGATATTATGAAAGTTCACTTTTTCATCCATTCATTCATGCAATCGAACCTGAATCGGGCAGGTCAAGATTTAAATCAATAACCAAACCAACCAGGCAGCCAAGCAAGAGCACTTGTTACGTTCAAAGCGCACAAAGCACCACTACTCTAGAAAATGGTCTAAGACTGAGAGTTGAAATAAAAAGAAAAACAAAAAGAAAAGTTAACTTGTTTTTTTAAATTATTATGGGTAAAATATATTTTCAATCTCTACAATTTTTATAGCGAGTTTTGATTTCCGTCTCTGTAAAATAAAATCACTTATTTTCATCCCCACGAAAAAAATTCTTTTGCATTTAGCCATAGTGGACAAAATTTTGACATTTTAATGTCAATATTATGACGTTTTTATGCTCATATGTGTCTATATATCATGTTAAACATATATAGATTGCCACGTCAACATTTTTTCTTAATAAAAATGTGAAAATGATGTATATGTTTTTATTATGAAAGATAAATGACCTAAACAGCACAGGACATGACAAAATTAAAATGTTACAAATAAATTAGATACTCCTCCATCCTTAATTATAAGACACTGTTTGACAAAAATGTACTATTCATTTACGTTGTTTTGACCGTATTTTTTAATATTATATAAATGTAAATATTACTCTCTCCGTCCCAAAATAATTGACCTATTTTTGACTTTGAGTACTATTCATATGATCTACTTTGACTATATTTTTCTACTAATATATATATATATATATATATATATATATATATATATGCAAATATTAACATATGAGATGTTGTTTGCTTTGTCTCGATGAATACTTTCAAAATATATAATTTTTATAATTTTTAATAAAATATAATTTAAGATATTAACAATTAAAGTTGAACATTGGCAAACGTGACAGTGGTCAACTAGGTCAATTGTTCAATTTGTTTGATGAATATTTTCAAAATATTAATTTTTTATAATTTTTACTAATAGACAATTAAAAATATTAGTGATTAAAATTGTGCATTGACGTATGTGTAGTGGTCAAACAATATCTTATAATTAGAGACGGTATAAAGGAACATTGAAAAGGTAAAAAGCAAGTCATACTTACACAACGGAAAGTCCTGTAGTTTTCTGGTTAGGAAAATATTTCCATACTACTCATTAATTGTTACTCCCTCTAGTCTTATATATAAACAAAATTTCAAAAAACACACCCTTTAAGAAATTAGGTTAAATGCATTGATTGAGGATAAAAAATTCTTTATTTTTAATTATACCCTTCTTGGAAAGTGTAAACCATTGCAATTATTAGTCGAATCAATATTTAATTTAAGGGTAAAATTGGAATAATACATAAAACATAATGATTGAAGTAGACTTTTGTTTATATTTGAGAGTATTTTAATTTTTTTTGTTTTATTGCTTATATTTGAAACTGAAAGGAGTAATTATTAGGCTTATGTTACCAATGTGCAGCAGTACTACCGATTGCAGAGTTTGATGTACAAAGTAAAAGAACATGAATAGACTTCAAAATTCTAAGCAAAGTTCGATTTACCACCGATGCAACACCTTATCAAACAAACTTATAATTTTTTTTTTACCGAAACCAAGTTACCTAGCACCACACCACACCTTCAGAATGGAGAACAACGACAAACGATGTTAGAAGTGCCACATTGCCTAGAGATATGACAAAGATATCCTTTACAATGTAGTACAAACCTCAACTCTCAAGCTAGTTTTTGTGGTTGAGTATAGGCCTCTCAAATTCTAATATGGTATCAGAGTCTATCCTAGATCCATTTGTTGTTTGTTGTGGAGACGTCCCATATTTGGGTCACCTGTTGTTGTTGATTCCACGCACCAAGCTCAAAAGTGGTGGGCGTGAGGAGGTGTGTTAGAAGTCCCGCATTGACTAGAGATATGACAAAGATAGCCTTTATAATATAGTGCAAACCTCAACTCTCAAACTAGCTTTCGTGTTTGAGTATAGGCCTCTCAAATTCTAATAAACGAAACGAAGATGAGAATAGTTCTATGTTAATTACATCTCCACTGGCTACTAAAAAAGATGTCAGGGAAGCTTTGGACACTAAATATTCTTCGTTCTTAAATGTTTTTTGTGTGAATTTTAGTTGAAATTTCAAGGCTATTTTCTGCACTGATGAGTGATGATCAAATATGATGGTCACTTGTATTTTATCAATGTTTATTATATTAGTGGACGTGCTGTCAAACAGGTAAAACGTTTCTTATACTTTCTTTTTGTCATCAGTTTGGAATTAATGGGAAATCTTTATCAGTGGAAGTGTTGTCAAACAACAAGGCTTGATGCTGCTAGTGTCTATCAAGGAACTATAGTTTTCGGTCAAGTTTATTTTGGTTGGAGGGTTTTAAAGAATAGTGTGGTTATATAGAGCAGAGCACGTTCATTTTTGTAAGCTGATAATGAGCACATTTTTCACGGATTTTCAAGAGGAAGTTTATTGACATTATCTTTTCTTACACGAAAAATCAGATGAAATTTTTTCCATATGATATGGGCAAAGTTTTATTTTTGTAATGACATATACACATGATGTGATATATCTGCAAGTGCACAGACGTATCGTGTAGTTATAAAAGATATTATCGTTCCCACAGAGACTATTTCTTCAATACTTCGCTTATGTTTTTAATACTCCCTCCGTCCCATTTTTTAAGAATTAATGTGACTAAAACGTCACTATTCATTTATCTTGTTTTGACCATATTTTTTTAATAATATATAGATATAAATATTAGCATATATAAGATCTTGTTTGATTTGTTTTGATGAGTATTTTCAAAATATAAAGTTTTTATAATTTTTACTAATATAGAATTAAAGTTATTAGTGATCAAAATATGCGTTGACATACGTGCATTAGTCAAACTAACTCTTATATTTTGGGACGGAGGGAGTATGTCGTAAGGTTAAGGCTAGATATTAATTAGAAAGAGGGTTTAAATAAATAACTTAACTTGGTATAAAATAATTAGATTTAAAGAACTGGAACTTTTAGTTGCTTCAAAGGTTTCGATGATCAATATGTGTTAAGAAAGGATCTAGTTTTCACAAAATAATATTGGTTTAAAAATATAGGTCTCACGCTGTTGCGCTATTGAACTGATATCATATCATATAAATTAATGTTTTGCTGTTGCTCGCTCATTTATTTATAAAACACCTTTTGAAAATCAATATAACTTAATTAACATTAAAGACTTGTCGCGGTGTTTAAAATTAATGTTCAGTTTTAACTATATAGCATAAATCTCACACTGTCGCGCTATTAATTTATACCTTAGTTAATTTTCACTCTCGTGCAAAATTATTGATTTAACTTTAAAAATTGAAACAAAAAACTAGTTTAAAAAATAAATTCACAAACTATTCGCCGTACCCAAATCAACTACCTAATTTCACATATTTTGAATTATTTTTACGTGTTCTGCATGGGGGAACACATATTTTGAATTATTTTTTTAAATGTTTAATAGTTTTTCACTCATTTCATTCTATAAATATCACACCTCATATCTTCATTTTCCACTCACTAACTTCATCTTCTTCATTTTATTTTTCACTTTCTTCACTCTCTTTATTTTATATAAGTAATGACATCTTCTTCCAATAACCATTTAGCACCAATCCGTTTATTTTCGGTGAAATTTGATGACCGCGAAGAACATTTCTTATTAGAAATTGGCAAATTAAGTTCTCTTGTTGCTTTAAAGAACAAGACTCAAGACAAATACTTCTTCAAAAAAGGTGAACATATAAAAATCGAGCATTTGACATATTCAGATTCGTGCACGGACATCACGGATGACTCCGTCGAACCTACCATAATAAAATTTTGGTACAAATTGTTGGGTGATTCTGAAGTGCAATTCATGTTTGCATGTGTTAACACTACAACATTTTGGAGTTTTGGCAACAGTATTTTAAGCAACGTTTCAAAACCGCGCCCATAAGTAGATAAGGCAGCGGTTTTGCGTGCGTTGCATAGTTTCCATGTCAACAGTCACTAAACCGCTCCTAAAATCAGTAAAAGCAACAGTTTAGAAGTCGTGTGTATTTCTCCTTTCAACGGTGTAAAAACCGCGCCTGAAACAAATTATAGGCCACACTGCAACTTTGTATAAGCAACATGTTTATAAACGCTTTCATAAATATAAAAAGGCCACACTGTAAAACGGTACCTATAGATATGTTAAATGACAAAAAAAAAAATGTTCCACTAAAAAAATTTGGGAAGTCCAGCTCAATTAGTCAAAAAATTCGACTCAATTAGTAAAAAAAAAAAAATCATAAAATTGAAATTGAAAAAAAAGAGTTACACAAAAGAGGGTTAACACATTAGAGAAACAGAAGGGCTAAATTTCTTCTTCAGAAAACAAAGGGTTTCGTTTGTTCTTATGCCTGGGGGTTTGGAGAAGCACATCACTGTTCACGAAGCTTCGTTTGTCTCTCTCGTTTGTTTGTCTTTCTCGTTCGTTTGTCTCTCTCTTTCAGGTAATCTCTGTGTTCCTCTCTAATTCCCTTTTGTTACCAATTTGTTATTGTTTCATATTTGGGTTTTCTCCTCTTTGAACTATATTGAAGAAATTAGGGTTCATCTCTGCTCTGTATCAATTTCTATTTCTTTGTTCTACTGGTGTGGTTAAGTTGATTTTGTGGTGTTTGGTTATAACAATTGTGTGTTTTTGTTATAACAATTGTGTGGTTAAGTTGTTCTTCTAGTGTTTTGTTTTGTTTCTTTATTCGTTGTTCTATCTTATTTTTGTTTGTTCCTAAATCAGTAGCATATATTTGTTTCAGTTTTGGTGTTTGTTTGTCTTAGAGGGGTTGTTTGTCTCAGCTACCCTTTGGAGCAGTACAATCAGTGACTACAAAACCACCTCCATTCACCACATGTGGCCTTTTCTCAAGCCTGTTAAAAAAGGAAAATACTTAGGCACACACATAAGTAAAGAAAAAGTTAAAGAAAAAATTATTGAAATTATATTAATTGATATGACTATTTTATTTTTCTTTTCATTTTTTTATTGATGTGTGTTCGCTAGAGTCTTGTGCCTATATCATTGTGCCCAAGTAAGAATGTCTCGTTAAAAAATACAAGGTTAAATATTAAGAGATAATGAATCAAATTTTATACAATGTAGTTAAATCCTATACGTTAAAGTTGCTATCACCAATCCTCTTGTGGCATATGCCCAACCCCTTTTATCAATTTAAGCTTCATGTGTTCAATATTTTCCTTTTTGAAAGTCCTCTGCCACCAATTCGTATATGAAAATGTGAAATTGAGAGTGTTCTCTATTTTGGTTTTATACAACACAATTAAGATACATATTTATATTATGTATGCCTTTCACCATGTTTGAATTTATAGTATCTGTTTAGAGCATTTGATGTAAGAGGTGTTGATCTTGACAATGATTATATTCATAATTGGTCAATATGTAATGACAATGACATTGTTATTTTATGAATTTTTTTAGGAATTTTAAGTATTATTTTACTTTTTTAGCATGTGTATATCTAGTATCAATTATTTAATATGTATAAATAAAGTTAGAATATCGTATGAATGATACCAATTAATGTGAGCTGAATACATATGTTATGTTTGCTCACTCATAGTTTAGTGGTATGATACCAAGAGATGTTGTTTCCATTCATCAATGTCCTGTTATTGATTTTATTTTTCTTACATACGAATTTGCTTTTGTTTAGTTATCCTTGCAACTGCATTTTTTTATTGCACACCTTTCCAATTTGAATATAGTAGCTTTGATTGCAGGGAAAATGATAGAGAATCTTGGACCTTAATGAGATAACATGGAACCTAAAGAGAGAAACCCTTACTGCACTAGCTAGTTGTCACCTTATGTGTTACTCATAAAGTGTTCCTTTGTGATTTTGTTTCTGTCTTCTTAAATTAAATTATTAGTCTATTCTTATTTACTACTCCTATTTATTAGTCTTGCAATTTGTTGGTCTTTGAAATTACTAGAGAATCAATAGTTTGGCTGACATGTTCTTACTAGTTTCTTAAATTTACTTAGTATATGGCTCAACCCTTCCATCTTTAAGCTGTAATTTTGAAGACCAAGAACTAGAAGCGTGTGAGTTTAATTTGGATGTTGTTTTCATTTGTATAGATGCATTTTTCCAGAGATGGTGGAGATAGCAAAGTAAAGCTAAGAAATTTAAAGTCAAAGAGCTTGTCAACCCGGGTCAGCTCGAACTAGAATACTATTATAAGTGAAATCATTCACACAATCAAATCATATTAAAGTTCTTTGGTAAACATATTATTAGTCAAACATTTCATTTTTCATTGGATGATCCAATATAAGCATAGTCTCAATTAACTTAATGCTGAACTTTTGTTGACTTCTATTGCTACAAGGTTTCATAATTTGCTATATGCTTTTTTCTTTGATATGTTTGAATCAGGCTGAAGACAAAAGTAGAATTGTATGATGGATTGAACAGGACACATCTTGAAGTTAAGACAAGGTTTCATAATGTGTGAAGGATCCTAAGGAAGCTAAGACTCCTTTGATTGAAGTTCAAGGACCAAATAGCATGTCAGTGATCAATATATCTAGAAGTAATATACCTAGGTGAGCTTGAAGTTGAAGATTATGAATGATATTATTTGTACATGTTGATCATTATAATTTGAGGCAAAATTTATGTAAATACCAATCCTTTTTGGTTATTTTAATTTTCTATGTTTTGGATATCTAAACTTAGAATATTGTATGATACAAAAATGTTATCTATTTTATTTTATTTAGGTTTGTAAAATTTAGTTTTTTTATTTATTTAGATAAATGCTTATTATGCTATTTATTGTTTTTTCAAAAATTTAAAATAAAAATTTATAAAAAGCGTTGCTATAAAATAAAATGAAAAACTGTTGCTACAAGATTACACAACATTGCAATAACCGTTCCTGTAAAATAACCGTAGCCATAACAAGTAAGAAAGCGTTGCCTATATAGTTAGCAACAACAAATAACGGTTGCCTAAAATTAAATTGAAAACCATTGCATGAATATTAAGCAACTCTCAATAAACCGTTCCACAAACTCTAAAAACCGTTGCAACAGCAAACCGCTGCCATTTACTGTATAACCGTTGCCTATAGAAAAGGCCACGGTTGTATAGAGCGTGCAACAAAAACCGTTGCAGAACTGTAGCTGTAGGCTTTTGGCACGGTTTTTTTGGCTTTACGCAACGGTTTTGAAGCGTTGCCTAAACTTCAAAATGTTGTAGTGTAAAGATGAAAAACAACCACATCGTGTGTGTTAGCCTTATGAAAATTCAGTTCGATTTTATATGTCCCAAGGATTCCAAATATTCATTGAAATTTGTTGATTCTCGTACAAATAGAGGAAACATATATATCATTTAAGCATATGTTGGAACAAAATTGATTCTGATATAATCTCTGTTGATTTATAAAGTTTTGATGATAACAAAATAGTAAATGCACAATTGGAGTACTAAAATTTGTTTTCAAGTGAAGGATTTATAAAAGGAAATTATATTTATATGAGAAGATAAGTTTTGAAAGATCTCAGAAGCGCCATGTTTAAGAAGGTTCTGAAGGACTCAGAGGCTCTGATTGATCAGAGGCAAGTAATCCATCATAGTGTTCAAAGTGTTAGGTGCTTTTGTTTATTATACTATCTTGTTAAGTTAGAAAGTCTCTTGCTTTGTGCTTGAGCATTTGAGAAGTCTCTTGTTAGTTGTAACTTGAGCATTTTTGTGAAGTTTCTTGCTTGTGTGCTCATATTTTAAGATTTGGACAATCCAAGCGCAGATCAACGACCAAATATATATGTTGCCTAAATGCGTTAAACTTTGTACTACAAGCAATTCAAATTCAAAACACTTATGGAAGCTGAAATCCTATGAAAAAAGCAAGAAAATCCATAAAAAAATACCAAGTCCGAAGTTCAAATCAGGTAGGTTTCACTTGATTCATGGTCTTTGCTTTGTTGTTATTGAATCGTGTTTTGCCATTTTTGTGTTCTTGAAAAATTTTCTTCAAAATTCAAAACCTAACTTTAGATTCATGATCAGTGCGAAAAATTGAGTGAAATAGTGTATTTGCTTTTAAGTTTTGAGGTCCGGGATGGGTTCTGGTGGTGTTACCACCGCGCCGGAGCAATTCCGACGAAGTTGCAGGTTTTGGCGCATTGAGGAAGAGGATGACCACGTGGCGTGATCAGATTCACCACTGGTTACCTAACGCTCCCCTAGGTTTCCTGTTTTACTTTTTTACCTCCTATTTCCAGTTTTGCACCCTCAGTGGGTTTTGTTTTTATTTTTTAATTTTAATTACCTAAATATTTAAGTGCTTATTTAAGTTATTATAATCAATTAGTTGCTTAAATGATTAAGTGCTTAAATAAGTGCTTATTAATTAAGTACTTAGTAATTAAGTGCTTATTCAAGCTTAATTAAATAAGTGAATATCCTAACAAGTGCTTATTTTCTTAAGTACTTTTTCATCTAAAAATTCTTTGGTTTGATTAATGATTAATTTTTGACTTTATTTCCTTCATACTCTAATTGATTTATTCACTTAATTATTATAGTAATTGAAAAAGAAGGAATTGATGTATGACTCTATCCTTCTAGATCATGAAAATTCCTGACTTATGACTCACAATCTAATTGATCTTTACTTGGGAATAATTTCAAAAGTTAATTCATTAATTAATAATATATTTTCCTTTTCATTTTTTTCCTTCAATCTTGAATCCAGTTTCATTTCATCTTTGCTTCATGATATATTTGTGTTTGAATAATGAAAAGAATAATCTAACGTATGACTTTTCTTTCCGGGTTATGTTAATTCCTGACGTATGACTTGCATTTCATTTAATCATTTACCCAGTGTTTCCTTTTAATAATTTTCTGATGCATTTCATTCATCTACTTCTCTATCACCTTCATCTTTTTCTTTTGATTTTCTTAAATCAACTGAAAATAACTTAATCATAATCACAAAGTGAAAAGGGGTGATCCGATATATATCTTTTCCTTCCCGGATGATTCAAATCCCTGACGTATGACTTGTGATTTGGATTATCCTTATTCTCAAACTGTTTCATAAAAAACTCTTAAAAACAATCCAACACACTCAAACCTTTTCTTTGCCCTTGCAGAGTAAAGTGAAACTTTTTTTTTACAATTTAGATGATGTTTTATCAATTATTCGTAATACACATTGCGCTTAAGCTTCCATCGTGCGAGCATACAAGTAACGTTTAACTACGAGAATGCGACTTAAACACCATCGCAAAAAGCAACCAACCCACAAACATTTTATACCCATAACTACGTAGCTTTGAGTTTCTCACTGCACCAGGGAATACGTAGGAGCGAGATAGAAACATCTCGTCAAGTACAATAATAAAAAAAAATTCTTCTCCCATAATGATGAAGTAGGAAACGAGCATATAAGCAGTTATTATTTTAGCACATTAAAGCGAACAAATCTCTTCCTTCTAAATGGTTCATATTAAATATAATGGATGCGAGGTGTGCTAATACCTTCCTCTCGCATAACCAACTCCCAAATCCATCTCATGGTTCTCAGACCATATTTTTCTCAGGTTTTCTCGATATTTTCCTTGGGATAAATAAAATTCAGTGGCGACTTTGTTGTTTTCGTTTTGAGTCTTTACATTCGGGGCAACATTGTTTTTTTTCGCGCCGCAACAGTAGGCCAACATGTATACAACTTCAAAAAAATATAATAAAAATCCATCATGCAAAATAATCAATTCCTGTATAGATTTTGTGTGTGTGTGTGTGTGTGTGTAAATATTCAACTTCAACTCACAAATATCAATCTAATGTCATAACTTAAGTAAATATATTCTCCTAAAACCTCTACATCAAATTGAACACGGGATTTTCCTACCTCCACTTTTCCCAACCAGTGCTAACTTTTAGGTTTTTGGAGATATCAACTATGAACAATCATATTTGTACATGGAAAACCATGATAAACGGTTCTGATTCAAAAATCTTAATGCAAAATTACAATATCCACATAACATCAAATGGTTACACTTAATAACATTCATTTCTAAAAACTATGTTATAACTTAAGTAAATATATTCTCCTAAAACCTCTGCATAAAATTGAACACATGATTTTCCTACCTCCATTTTTCCCAACTAGTGCTAACTTTTAGGCGTTTGGAGATATCAGCTATGAACAATCATATTTGTACATGGAAAACCATGATAAACGATTCTGATTCAAAAATCTTAATGCAAAATTACAATATCAACATAACATCAAATGGTTACACTTAATAACATTCATTTCTAAAAGCAGAGGAAAAATATAAACATAAAACTAGTCAAGAGAATGATAAGAACCTCTTCACTCCAATCTTATTTCATTCAAACCCAAAATTGATATAGTATTTTGTACAAGATTTAGATGGATAAATGTTCTTTTACCCGTACTTCCCCCACAATGATGCTTTGACACAATCCATATTTCAAATTTTAATATTCACTTCTAGAAGTATTTTTTTTACCAAACGCTTCTAGAAGTATTTAAAATTGCAATGTTAGAATATTAGATACTCCATTATTTGGCTAATAGATGTTTCAATTACTCAATTAAACATGAAGTAATACATTTCTATACACGAGCAATTTCATCGATCCATAAATGATGTACTTAATCTCATTACACCGGTGAAGGACACATACTTCACTGAAACCGTTTCTAACAAATGGATGGCTATAACGTCAATGTCTAATATAACATGAAAAATAGAAATTAAACCTTTAGCAATTTAATAAATCATATAGAGCCTACAATAGGTTTATCACCGCAAGAGCTCTCAGACAACGATTTTAACCACAGGAAATAAAGGTTGCAGGCATTTTCTCAATACTGCAAGAAAGACTCACAATTTCACAATGCACACATTATTAAGTGCTAATGCTTAAAAAAAGTGCTAATCTATCGCAATTCAAAAAATAGCCCATATAGAAACTAAAATCTAGTAGAAGAAATGGTGTGTTTGAAACAAAAGTTAGATATTAAAAGATAGTAGAGTTTAAATACTCATATCAAATACAAGTTTAAACCAAAATGACCGGATGCAGAGTTAATCAAAATCCTATAAAAAATATCATCAAAATATGCAGAAATTATATCATTCCGCTACAGCTCAAGAAAACGCATTTAACACCATTCAATCATGTTCAAAGTATATTGCATATACTGGAATAAATCTACACAAAATTTCCATCACTACATTGGGAAAAGAAAGACAAGTAGTTAAAAATAGAATACATACCAGATAGTTTCTCAGCATAGCTGGTGCCATTGTGTCATCTTTGTCGTCATCCCCATTGCATTGCTCCATTTTAAGTACGTAAGTGGCAATTATGAGCATATAGTAGTACATGAAGGGCTCTAATTCTCTTCTAGTAACTGTACTACCCCTGGCTTGTGTAAGATTTAACATCTCATTTTGCATAAACTTGTAACCATCAAATATTTCTTTCTCATTACTATTTTTTTTTTTTTTGTAGAAAAATACAAATATAATAATAATGGATAAGAGTACAAGTAGTGCTAAACTCAAATTTGGGAGGAAGTATCCTTTTGATTACTAGTAATCCAAACATACTCTAATTGTTATTCTACAACAACCAAATTTAATACCGACACTACAAACACTTGGATATATTCTCACTCTTCAAGGACTTATCTCTGAAGTTTCAAGCCAGTGTGGATGAAAGCAAGTAAAATAGAGTGAACCTTTTGAGGCTAAAATCTAAACAATAAATGAAAAAGAAATGACATAATTTTCACTATCATTAAGTCAATTACATGACTATAATAAAAAAAAAAGTTCAGGGCAGGTACACAAACAATATTTTCATGTATATCAAGACGTAATGCTGAAATTTTGGACCACGCCAGCAAAATGGAAGGTCCCTTCTGCAACATAGAAGAATGTTTCTTGATACAATGCTAAACACAGAATATTGCAGCATAAATCTCATGGGAAATTGCTAAGCATATTCTGACAAGAATCTAGCAAATTCATTTACGTTTTGTTCATGTCTTTCACATTAATCTGGGGATTAAGCTCATCGTTATCAAAATATTCTTCAAAATATTCTTCATCACTATCCTCCTCATGATCATCATAATACTCTTCATCGTCATCCTCCTTGCCATTTTGAAGAAGAACTGATTCATCATTTGACTGCTGACCTCTTAAACTTTCTTGAATTCGATCACATATGGCAGTCCCCTGATATATACCCATGCAGAAACCAACATAAAAAAAATTATAAGTTAAATATAATATTTCTTGCATAATAAAGTCACATAATGTTTCTGCATAATTTAGCTCACCATCTTATGGCAACCTTCTTCAAACATTTCTAGAAATCCAGCAACCATACGATCAGCATTTTCCACCCACTCATTTCGATGCATGCCGGCATTCTTTGCAACAGTTTGGATCTGGATGAACAACAAAGATGTGTACATCATCAAAATTCCAATCCACTGTAGGTAATTTTAAAATGTATGGTACCATAAATTATAGTTGTGAATGAATGTTCATCCTTAAACCTTGCTTTCATCTATACTGTTATACCAAGTTGAAATTGTGGCTACCGTATATGGTAGTACCCATGCATCTTATTCCCTTTCATTAATATCTACATTTAACAAAGTGAGTGTTTCCACTTCTATAGTCCTTAAATACTTTGGTCATTTACCCACTCTTTTATCTACCCCACAAAATTGTAACTTATGGGTTGAGAACAAAAAAGGGTCATTAAAACTGTTTGACATTAACTGTTTCTTAAATAACCATTGCAAGCAAAATACAAATGTAAGTTTGATGACAAGGAAAGTGACACAGAACCTAATAGTGGAAGAGATACTACTCCTTCAAAGTACTATTTAGGGAAGAGAAGAAAAGGGCTAGAGTGCTTCATTTTTTCTTCTTTGTTGCCAGAACCACCGTTTTATGAACTAACTCTTCACTTCACAACCTCATCCATTCCCCAGTCCCAAAGGCATACACAATGCAACCTCCAACTTAATCAAATGATATGACATATAATAAATTATATTATAGATCTTTTACACCAACCTTTTCTTGTTGTTCTTTTACTTTCTCTTGCAAAGTTTTCAGTCTCCTATTCACGCGCAATCGCTTTTCCTGTTCATATTAAATACCAACACAATAAAACACGAGCGCCTCCAAGATGCTAGACAAGATTAAGGGCAATATAAGAGTGATTAATTCACGCAGTAATGCATCGTATAACAAGATATCAAAGAAATATAAACCAAAATCACACCTTAACGTAGCTCACACCGAGATCTTTTCTTGAGTACCCACGATCCAAGTTACGCAACACATACTGGTTATAGTCTTTGACAACCCTCATTATTATATCTGATGTAGATATACCTTCAGTCCGTTGTGTTTCCTTAAACCTTCCAACTGCCTTGACCTGCATAGAAATCATACAGCACATTATATATGTAGTAAAAAAATTCCCAATGAAATTTTTAAAAAAAAAAAGAAAAAATAATAAAAAATTACTCATACATACAAATTCATAAACATCATTTGCAGAACCACTAGTATCAGCATATCTGTTAACATTTCATTCACAAATCCAAGGCATTAGTTATATAATGCATTCAACTGCTTAATCAACGAGCCAATAACCATATTGCTTAAAAATTAAAACCATGATTACAAACTTAAATAGTACCAGAAGTAAGAGTTAGGGAGTCACAACAGGAAATGGATCTTATGTAATTTCTTCTATGATTTTTTGAACTAAAAATTGTATCTGTGATTCTATCCATATACATTAAATAAGCATATCAGGTAACTAAGTGAAGTTGTAGTGTTTGACAAAATTATCAGTTGAGCTAGCTTACAAATATAAAATATATGTCCAATTAATATTAATTTTTTTATGTAAGATGGAAAGAACAAACTGATAAATAATAACCTTTTTATCAAAATAAGCTACAAGCTTACGAAAAAAAAATTTATCAAACAAGTTTTATTTTGCAATATGAGCTTATAAGCTACACGGTAAAAATTTAACATTGTCCAACACAACACAAAAAATTCTTATAAATATACAAAAAGTGAGATGAAATGAAATCTTACGGAAGAGAGTCGTGAGCTACAAAATCAATTTTATGTTTATCAAGAAACTCTTGATTGATAACCCAAGGTGCACCTGGGATCACTTCATCCACCC
This sequence comes from Trifolium subterraneum, assembly GCA_951799995.1. Taxonomy (NCBI): domain Eukaryota; kingdom Viridiplantae; phylum Streptophyta; class Magnoliopsida; order Fabales; family Fabaceae; genus Trifolium; species Trifolium subterraneum. The sequence continues at coordinate 27,344,266 of OX637466.1, forward strand.
ATCTGTTCACCATGAACAAACAATTATACATGAATTTTAATCTCTCTTCACACAATTTAGTTAACATTACGTTAAGGAAAAAAAGGAAACAAATAGAAAAAACATTTGTAAATAATATTATACTTGCAGTGACGAAGAGATTCATAACGTTCATCCTCAGTCATAACGGTTTTTCCTTTAAACTTATGTGTTACAGCATCACTACAACATCCAACCAGAAGATACGTATTCGGAAATCTACAATTCCAAAACAAAAAAGTGAGTATTGTAATAATTGATTAATTGATTCAATCAATGAAGTTGATAGTAGATGGATTTGAAAAAGAAGAGTACGATTTCTTGGCTTGTTCAAGGGAACGAGCGTGGCCGAAATGGAAGAGATCGTAGATGCCATCGGCGTAGACACGAACAGGGCGGTCTTCTGGCGGAGGAAGATGAGGAATGGTGGTGGATGATGTCATGTTTCCGTCTTGATCAATATTTGTTTGTTCCTTTGCTTTCTCTTTTCTTTTAATTTCCTCACACTCATTTGCGATTCCACGTTAATTTCGCTTCTTCTTTTTTGTTTTTTTTTTATAAATTTTACAGTGCCTTTAACAAAGAATATTCCTTTTATTTTTTCTATTATTGCCTTAATTATTATTATTATCAATTTTTATTATTATTAATTAATTACTAATTAAATATAAGGTGGTACACCGTAACGCGGAATAGCTACGTTGTACTCTTCATATTCCACAAATTCATTGTCTAACATCATTCCATCAAGAAATTTGGGGTTTGGAGCATTTTTAGATTTTCAAGTTCTTGAAGAATGTCCACTCTTGGTCATACAAAATTGGGTTTGTGAACTACATCTTCAAGGTACGGAAAAAGGAAAACTGTTGGAGAAGGTTCATCTTCAAATTTTGTCTTTAATTTTGAAAAATATATTCATGCTAATTGTGTTGAAGGATTTGGAAATATGTGTGCAAGTGGAACTATGTGTAAGCCTTTATAGGATTTGTATGGAAAATCTTGAAGATACAAATTTGCTTGCAAAAGAGGCTTTACATTTGAGTCACATTGGAAATTTGTTGAGAATTCAAGGCTTGTAAACTTTTGTGGAAATGGATAACCCATATAATGATGACTTAATTACGGTGTTCTTTAGTGGTCTTTATACTAAGGTTGGAAAACATGATTTCAGGTTTAGAATAGGTGACGATACACATTTATTGGATTTGTGGTCTACATTGTTTGATATGGATCTCGATGAAAGTGAAAATGCAAGGTTGTGTGCAAACACTGATGACACTACCATCGAATATAAGGATCTTAATGAGTACACCTTGATGTGTGGTATAACCAAGGCTGGGAAAATTCCTAGCAATCACTTTAGGATAGGTGCTTTAAAAATGGATGCTAGAATTGTTCACTGGATTGTGGCTCACATTTTGCGACCAAATGGTGGGTCACATTCAAGGGTTGATAGGAATGCGTTTGGGCTTATTTTCACTATCTTAAGGAAGGTGAAAATTGACTGGCTACATTACTTTATCTCAAGGATGTTCGACATTAGAAACAAAGGTACCGGTAAATCACAAGGGCTGTGTTATTTCAGTATGATTAGTGTGATTCTCAATCACTTCAAAGTGGGAAAAAATGACACTGTGCCACTTAAAAAGTTGGGTTTAAGGGAGACATTTAACTCCCAAACAATGAATGGTTTCATGTACTACTTTCACGAAAACAATGGTTATGAATATAAGAGTAAATTTGATGTCATGATTCATCATGATGAACCAGATCCCAATGATGAAGCGGAAAAGGATGGCATGACCGTTGATGAAGAAAATTTGATGTTCCCATGAATGAGCAAGCTCAAGATGATGTTGCTTAAAAAAATCTTCCAACGCAAGGGGATATTTCGCAAGTGCTAGAATTATTAAACTAAATGTGTTTGGATCAACAAGTTGAGACAATGAGGAATGAAGAATGTTACAACACTCTTACCACAAGAATGGACAACATTGACAACAACATCCTTAATTTTGACATGCACCTCAAGGCCGAAATCAAAACCATGTATGTGTACCTCAACAACAACTTCTAGGGTCAAAATGATGATGATGATGACGATGAATGAGATTATCATTTCTTTATGCATTTCACATTGCATTTCTAGCATGTTATATTTTTTTATTTATTTTGAACTACTTTAAGTATTTAATAACTTTGGATTATGTACTTGGATGTTTCCCTTGTGTTTGGGCTTGTTTCGTCTATGTTTGAACAATTCATTGGTTATGTTTAAGATGTTCTTCTTTTACATATGTTTTATATTGTTCCTCTCTAGCACGTATTTATGATTAGGGATTTTGTGTTAAATGATGCATTTCGACAAATGTAAGTGCATTGTTTAGCTTCTCAAATAATGTTTTTGAATGTGATATTGCTTGTTGGATGTCTTTGTTTCTTTTTGATAATGTCAAAGGGGGAGAAAACATAAGCAAGTTTGTGAAGAAGTTGGTATCTCTCAAATCGGCATTGAGGCAAAAACTTAGGGGGAGCTTTGTGTTCCTTGATTGGTTGTATGTCTTAGGTTTTTTATCTTAGGATTATTGTTGTAAGTTTTTGCGAAGTCTTGCTTATATGCGTATTTTTGCCATCATCAAAAAGGGGGAGAATGTAAGTGTACATGCATTCTTGCTTGTTTTGAATGATGTCAAAAATAGGCTTAATATGTTGATAAAGGAAAAACAAAAATTTGTTTTTAAAAATGTCTTAAAAATGATTTTGAAAACTTAGAAAAATTTGGTTTCAGGTCTTTGAATCGGTGCAAGTTGAAGTTGAACCGGTTCAAGTTCTATGGCTCAAAACAGAAGGGTTTGTGTATCGATACTAAATCCTCTCTGTTTTGACATGAACCGGTGCAAGTCTGACAAGATTGCATTTTTACTTTAGTTTGAAAAAGTTGATCCGATGCATGTCTGTTATAACTAACTAATTTTTGCATTCCATCCATTTAACACATTATGCCTATAATAACAAACTTCTTTCTTTTAGAATTCTACATTTTATTTTTGCAATTGAGACCAACTTCACGAGAGCTTAGCGAGTCTTCCAAGAGAGTTCCTTTGAGATCAAAGATTCAATTCACCTTCTTCAATGTTCATCAATGGTGATTGATTAAGAGAGTTGAAGATAATTTTCGAAGATCAAGAAGGCTTGATTGTTCAGGTTTGAATACGGATTGGGAACTTCGTGATAGCTAACTAAATGCAAAATTAACCATTTTCACAATTTTTTGGTGAAGTTTAAGCTTGTGTTTGAAAAGGGTAAAATGGACCACAAAATCTACTTATAAAATTCAGTTTATGACAAAATGCAAACAAGGAAATAAAGTGAAGAATTGGTGGAAAAGATTAGAAATGGGGCGCTACACTCTTTCTATTTGGTCAATCCTCGCATGTAACCCTTCTAATTATGTTCTCATCATTTGTTGCATTCTTGCTGTAAGAGCCTCTAACAACAACCTATTTGTTTCTACTCGCCGTGGGCTACCTTCCTCTTCACCTGACATGATTATCACGAAATTATAAAGAAAATTTAGTCCTCACGTGTTTACGCTCAATTTGGCTTTTTTATAAAGAACACTCTTGCCTTTTACCAAACTCAATCACACAAGAAAAAACAAATTTCAAGTAGGAAACACACAAAAAGGCTATAAAATGAAAGGAAACAAGAACACAAAGACACGAAATATTGAGATAAACGAAAGAAAAACACGAGGTCTGAACAAATAACTCACAAAAATAAAACAAACAAGAGTGTAGCAGGAAAATAACTATGAAGAATCACAAGCTTCATATAATCATAATCTTTTTTTTTTGTATATATATTTTTTTTACTTTTTCAAACAACACTATGAAGAAATAAAATTGAAATTTGTGCTAAGGGATGGTCCTATACGAACCTTGCTCTAAATACCAAATGATAGCTATAACTAAATACAAAATTAACCATTTTCACAATTTTTTTGGTGAAGTTTAAGCTTGTGTTTGAAAAGGGTAAAATGGACCACGAAATCTACTTATAAAATTCAGTTTATGACAAAATGCAAACAAGTAAATAAAGTGAAGAATTAGTGGAAAAGATTAGAAATGGGGCGCTACACTCTTTCTATTGATTAGAAAGGATGAAAAGCCAAAATGAGGATCGCCACAAGAAACTTGGTTTCTTGATAAGATCAAAAGTTTGGTCCAATCCAGAACCAAAATGAGGCAAAGCTCTCAATTCACACACAGTGTAAAATTCTGCAAAATTCACTACTTTATTCATTAAATTTCGCCCCCTATATAGAAGGAAAGGCTACAAAGTTTCTAAACATAAAAGATAACAATAAAAACTGATCATATCCTCCCATTAGTGTTTGGAGGTGCCACTTATGACAATTTAATCAGATCATTTACTCACTAGGTGGCTGGTTATGGAAGGAAGAGTTATACATTGAATTTGGCCTATAAATGAAATATTATGACTAGTTGTTTTTCTTCAGCTCCACCCCTTGAATTTCGCCCATGATCATCATGTAGAAGATTTGCTTTTCCTCTCCCTTGCTCAGCTCTTTATTTGCACGAAAAGAAACACAAAAAAATCCCTAATTAAAGCTTTAAAATCTTATAATTGCTTTCGTTATTTTGTTATTGTTTGCATCGAATTGAATTTAGGAATTCTTCTTGATATCTTGTGTTAGTTGTTGATATTTGTGCATGCTAAGTGTTTGTGAAAACGCTTGTGTGTTAGTTTTCAAAGTAAAACTCAACAACAAACATCAAGTGTTCGATTAAAGTTCCAAAGGGTTTTTCGATTTTACACTTGATGGAAATTGAGTTATCAATATCGTGTTAATTGATTAAAATCCATTGATTCTTTTAGCTTAAAATTAATCAATTAATCACTTTAGTATTGTTATCATAATCGATTTACGCGTTTTGATTTAGTCGCATTATCTTTCTTTCCAATACGTTTGGGTATGGACTTAATCTAGAACCGCTTCCGCGCCATAACTCTTTCTGATACAAACTTGTTTTTGAAAAACTAGTGTACCTCCATTTATTCATCCCCTCTAAGTTGTCACCATAAAGTCTAACATAAGAAACCTTAGGACTTCTCTTTCTTTAAGCACATATTTTGTTTTTTATTTCATTTCTATTTTTGCTCTGAACTTCTTTTCATCTTAATGAAATTCTTATGTCTTACTTCTTATTTGTCTTATATTTGCTTTTAATTCTTTTTATTGATGACAAAAGGAGGAGTAAGTAATTAATTGAATGAATGATTCATACATGTCTCCGAACATGTAATTAAAGCTAATAATATGAAACTACTAAGAATCAATCGTTTAAGTTATAATTCTAAGCTATATTATCTACATGTTTTAACTGAAAGGAGAAACAATTATAAAGTTGAAATAAATTTTGCATATGTAATATTAAGATAGATTGCGAACTTATCTTAAATTTATTGGACTTAGGGGGAGAGCTTGCGAACCTCTGACTCTGAAAACCAAGTATGAAACTTAAATTCAAGTTATATAATTAGTTCTTAAATTGATTTTAATTAATTATGGATAAAACTTAACGATAGCTTTCAAACCTAACCTTATGGATTGTCTGACTCAGCGGGAGCTTGCAAAACTTATAAATCTGAAGTCAACATGATAAATTAAATCAACAACAATTGACAATTAATACTTATGTTTGTCATCATCAAAAATGGGGAGATTGTTGGAACAAAATTGGTTCTAATAAGGTCTCTAATTTATTTAGAAAGTTTTTGATGATAACAAAATATTAAATGCACAATTGAAGTACTAAAATTTATTCAAAAGTGTGTAGGATCAAAAAGATATATTATATGATCCCTCATAATTTTTAAAAATATATGTTGAAGATAAGTTCTGAAGCTAAGTTCTGAAGACCTCCAGAGGCACACAGACTAAGGAAGTTCAGATGACCCTCCAAAGCAGATAACCTTCAGAAGCAAGAATATCTTCAGAAGCCAGAAGACTATATCACTCTAAATGGTAGAGTACTATTCTTCAAGGACAAGGTAGTGGAATTATATTTCCTCTTAACGCAAAGCTTTCAAATTTCAACTACACCACTACATCAATAGAACAATACAAGCTGGCAATCTTATCTTCTCTAACGATCATCCTATCGACGTCTATATTCGTTTGCTATAAATAGAAGACCTCTTCATAAATGATTGACTACTGGACTACTGATTTTATTGAGAACATACGCACAAGACTACAAGCTCTGAACATCTGATATATTCATTTGCTTGAAGACTTTGTTATTTATTCAATTATTTGTTAAGTGTTCTAGTCTTAGGTGCTTTGTTTATCAAACACTCCATCTTAATTTGATTTAAGTTAGAAGTCTTTTGCTTGTGTGTTTGAGCATTTGAAGTCTCTTGCTAAGTGTAACTTGAGCACTGGAAGTCTCTTGCTGTGTGCTTGAGCATTTGTGTTATCTTTAGTGATTTCTAGTGAACTCCTTTGGAAGTACAAGGGTATTGAAGTACTCTCTATTTGTGAGGGAAACCAGTATAAATATATGTGTGCATCTCTCTCTAGCTCTTTACATTGTGTTTTAACTTCTTTTAATCCTCTACATATAACTCTTTTAAGCCTCTCAACTTTGAAAAAGTTTTTAGTTTCAGAAACACAATTCAACTCATCTTCTTGTGTTTTCACACCTTCAATCTTAAAACTGACAAAATAAAGTGTGTGCAACATGGAGCTACAACTTCCAATTCGGGCATAATTGAGAAGTTCTCACAGTAAATATTGAAAATTGGAGATGACAAAGTGGGGATGCTAAAGATGGATATGTAGACATTGTATTATCTCACATTTTGAAGACCCTATTGATGTAATTTTCTAGACCAATAGCGATGAAATGGAGTATTTCAATTATGATTCTATTGATCGATCTTAGACTAATGAAAATGATGCATTCAAACAACTCACACCTAAATTTTTAAGTTATATTAAAACGTCTGTTCTCCCAAATCACAACATAAACCAAAAGATTGACACACCAATCGTGTTTTTAACGAATGTAGACCAATCTAAAAGATGGTTTAACAATATCAGACTCAATGTCACAAGATATGCTAAGCATAACATTGAAGCCGAAATATTCTCAGACAAAAACATTGAATGTTTGTTATAAATTCCTAAAATGTTGATACATATTATGCAAAACTTTTATTACTCATGCATTATGCACAACTTGAACCTACATTTTTCAATGAATTATTTTTCGACAAGTTACAACCATAATGAAACTCGACGAATCACAATGCAAACTAATTTTTTGACGAGTTACAACCGGAATGAAACTCGATTGATCATGAAGAAACCAACACATCATCAATGAGATTCTAATAGCAAGAAGCCCAATCCACTTTTACTTGAAGAGGCCCACTTTTGTAAAAAAAAAAAAAAACCCTAAAACAATAAAACTGACTCAGCAGCGGCAAGATTTCATTCATGACAACAACAAAATATATTGCCTGTTTGCCCTTTCTGTACTTTGTATAAATAAAATAATCACAATACACAAGTCAGATTGCATTCTCTCACTGTACTCTGAACTCAACTGAAAATAAAAACGGAAACCTTTCCAACCAGAAATCTTCGCCGGCCACCAAAACCGGTGAGAATTTCGTCCATTTTTTCATTTTCATTTATTTCACGCAATTCGCGACTTCGCGTGACGCTGCGATTCCATCGCAATTTCATAGAATTGCGTCGCAGCAGATCACTCCTTCACTCCGCATCGTAATTTCGCAATTGCGTACTATAGCGGATCGATTTACGACTAGGTTAATTAATGCATTTAAATTGAACTAAGTTTGTATATCCATTAAGCCTTGTAATTAATCTTTAGTTTTAGTGTTTTACTTCAATTTTTTTAAAAATTTTGCATGATGATTTTTTTTTTCCGTTGAATTGTTTTCAATTATTTTGCTGAACCTTGTTGTGTTTGATTTTGTTTCATCAGAAGGTGGCAATGGATGTTTTTCACGCTGATGCAGGGACTGAAAATGTTGATTCTGGTGATGAGGCAAAAATGACCGAAAACACCCCTGTGGCTCAGGCAGAGGCAGGAACTGGAAATGTTGATTTTGGTAATGAGGCAAAATTGACTGGAAACACTCCGATGACCAACACTTCGGAGAAAATTAGAGGTGGTAAGATTTTTGGATTGAACTTGTTATATCATTTGTGTACTTTGTTATGTCATGCTTGCTAGTATTTTTCTATATAGTTGTATTCGAAATGGAAATACTGTTTTTTAAGTTTTATGTTTGGAAATTCAGCCATTTATATGGCGCCTTGATGTATTATTATGATATTACCGTGATTTCACCGAATCTACAAACAGTTTGTTAGTATTTTGAAAGATGCCCGTCAAATTTTTTATCATCGTGTGTGAAAACAAACATGCTATTAAATTGCAAAGTCTCTTGTGTTAAATATAGTTGTGCCAATTTGATTTTTAAAAGTTGATTCCTATTTTTTGAGCTTAGGTATCTTTATTGATTCATGATTATGATAAAATGACAATTTTTGGTATATGAAATTGATGCACTTTGTTAACTTTGGAGAAAATCGGAGGCAGTAAGATATTCAAATTGTCCACTTTGTTATGTCGTGTGTGTTAATTTTTTCATATATAGCTGTGTTTGAAATGGAATTACAATTTTGTAGTTTTTATGTTTTAAAAGTCAGTTGTTTCGTTTTTCGAATTCCCGCACCTTGATGTATTATTATGATATTTTCCGCAATTTCAGCGAATCAACAAACAGTTTTTAGCTTTTTGAAAGGCGCGTGTCAAATTTTTTATCACCGTGTGTGAAGACAAACATGCTATTAAATTGCAAAGTCTCTTCTGTTAATAATAGTTGTGCCAATTCGATTTTTAAAAGATCATGTGCCTAATTTGTAGAGCTTAGGTATCATTTATTGATTTCATGATGATGATAATAAAACCAAAATTTTTGGTATATGATATTGATGCACTTTGTTAACTTTGTTTGTTATGTAGAGGCAGGACCTGAAACTGTTGATTCCGGTAATGAGAAACAAATGACTGAAAACACCCCAATGACCAACACTTTGGAGAAAGCCGGAGGTGGTAAGATATTCGGATTTTGCACTTTGTTAACTTTGTTATGTCATGCTTGTTAATTTTTTTTCGTATATACCGGTGTTTGAAATGGAAATACAGTTTTATAGTTTTTATGTTTGGAAAGTTGGTAGTTTATCAAATTCCCGTGTCTTGATGTATTATTATGATATACCACGATTTTAGTGAAGCGACAAACAGTTTGTAGCGCTTTTGGAAGGATGCGTGTCAAATTTTATATCACCGCTTGAAAACAAACAGGCTATTAAATTCAATGTCTCTTGTGTTAATAATAGCTGTGCCAATTTGATTTTTAAAGTACGCGTGCTTAATTTGTAGAGCATAGGTATAATTTATTGATTTCATGATTATGATAAAAGGACAATTTTTGGTATATGAAATTGATGTGTCTGATTCACATGTAGAAGTGTAAGAGAGTGGCATTTAATAGCCGAAGCTCTGTACATTGTTTTGGTCATGATTCATTTAAATTGGTCCTTATTTGTTGTTTTATTCAAGTCACTTATTGGGCAATTTTTTTTCCTTCATAACAGGCATTGACTCTAGACTTCGGAGAAGAAGCAAGTATTTATCTTACCCCTACACCAATGGTGGACCAAGACATAAAGATTTGCCAGCTGAAACAGAAGAATCAAGAACTCTACGTCTTTCGGTTAAAGCAAAGGCTTCACGCAGAACTAGGAACCCTTCAAATGGATCCACTTCATCTGCTAAATCAGGTAGCAAGAGGTTCCGAAGTAACTGGGACAGAAAATTCGTCAGCTGTAGTACTATGTCTAGCTGTCCAGAATTCATCAATGCAAGTTCCGGCGATTTACTTTCAGGACTATATTCTATAGCTGTTGATTGTATGTCTCCAATCGAGAATAAAAACTTCGACATGGTTGAGTGGTTCTTCTGCAAACGTAGAATATCAGAATATCATGAGGAGGCTGAACTTGCCACTTCCCTGGTTAATGAAAATGGAGGGAAAGCAGAGAAACCTGTGGGCAACGATTTAGTGGATACCAAAAGTGAGAATAAGAGAAAGAACACTAAAACGGAAAATGCAGCAAGGCGTAAGATTAAACCTCTTTCAGGCCTATCAGATATGAAGGCTAGTACTTCTACAGGTGACTGCACAAGTTCTGGGAAAAAGCTGAAACCAAAGAGGAAGGTGGAAGAAATAACTTCAATGCATCAGCTGCAAAATGCGGAGACAACTATTAATGACAGTGGCAATAAATGCAGCTCAGTTCCTGAAACTCTGCAAAATCATAATTTCCTTGCTTCTGCGAAAATGATTGGGCCTAGAAAGAAACAAAAGTTGGAAGCTGCACAAGTGCATCAAGGTGTTCAATCTGCTTCACGTGTGGATGCAAACAGCACTGGCTGCAGCTCAATAGTAATAGATTTGCAGCTGACCCCACCTATACCTGTTGATATTCATGGGAAAAGTAATGGTCAAAGTAAGGGAGGACTAGTTTCTAAAGTTTCAAATCCAGAGATTCGTGTCTCCCAAAACAAACTTGATGGAAATGTTACTCATAGTAACTTGTTAGTGAGTACTGCACCAGAGGCTGGTACTGTTTCCCAGGAAGGACGTGTAGGAAATGTTACTAATCACTTGTTGGTAAATGCTGCACGACAGGAGCATCCCAATACTGTACATGCTAGAGCGATACCTGATTTGAACAACATCAGCTTTGAGTCTGGTTCAAGAAGAAAAGAATCTGAGACTGTCAACTTCCTTTCACCTGAATTGAAGTCAGATCACCCAAGAAGCTTATTTGCTTGTTCGAGCCAAACCAAAACTGTTAACTTTGATAGAGTGCAGGACAATGGAGAATCACCCGGAACCTTTCTTTTCCTACAATTTACTCCAGGACCAGGAGTTGATATCCCATCAAAAGATGATTTGCTGAAAACATTTTGCCGGTTTGGTCCTTTGAAAGCATCTGAAACTCGGTCTATCAAAGACAATGGTATTGCTCAAATTGTTTTTGTTAGAAACACAGATGCCGCAGAAGCACTTCGTAATTTAGAGCAGAACAACCCATTTGGTGCAGTTCTTGTGGGCTACAGGCTCCATCATCCTCCTGCAGTGGCTGCACCATCGGAGCAATTTAGGACCCCAACCCAACCAACTAGGCCTGTACCTTCCCTTCAACTTATGAAGCTTAACTTGGAGATGATGACATTAGACCTTGAGAAGTCAGGGCACACTATCTCTGCCCAGAAGAGAGCCGAATTGGAAAGTGAAGTAAAAAATCTTAAGCAAAAGGTGAATGCTAGTGCTAGGGTTAAAGTATGAACAGTTTTCCTATTTAAATTAAGCATCATAGTTTTGAGATTTATAAGTGGATTAGATTAGACATGTTTGGGTTTCTGTTGTAGTTCTTCTTCAGGTTTTGCTCTGTTGTATTTTACTCCCCCGTCCCCATTTTTTGACTTTGCACAAATTGGCGCAAGGATATTTATTCATGGCTGTCATTTGACTCTATCATCCCAATTTTATTTTAGGTAAATGCTAACGAGTTTAAGCCCTTAAATAGTATGTTATTTATAGAATTTTTATTTCCAATGTGTAAAGTCAACACATTGGAAATTGTAATGTTTAACTATTTAAATAAAAAGTTTCTTTAAATGGAATGCTTAAAGAGTGTTCCGGAGGCACTTGTTAGCAAGACATTTTATAACAAAAAGAGCTAGCAGTTCATCTATATATATATATATATATATATATATATATATATGGGTTTGCTAACTTAAATCCACCTAAAAACATGAAGGTCTAAGTTAGCAAGGTGCACCTTTTCACTTTGGACAAAAAAACAATTACCAGTATTAAACATGTCATTTTTGGTA